>JAVANC010000025.1:5556216-6156216 GCA_033319125.1 Parnassius glacialis
TTTTCTGTGAGGTCGTGGTACCACCCCAGTTCGAGCCGGCCCATCCGTGCGACAGCAAAAGCTGCCGCGTGGCTCTACCACTGTTAAAAAGGTCGCCGACCATTCGTGATATAACTACATAAATTATAAATATAGCTATTATGGATAGTAATCGACACAACTTAATATAAAATGAAATAATCACACACAAACTCACAAAATACGCACTCTCTCTTTATGATATTGGTATAAATAGATACGAAATGTTACCATTTGTGTACCACAAATATTTCTGTCTTTCAATAAATCTATAAAAGCCAATTTCAAAAGCCGTTTGTAGAAGCGTCGCGAAATGTTATGAAAGGAAACAAATTCTATTGAGTTTCCCTAAAAAATGAGAGATTAGACCGGCGTATGTGGCGACTCTTAAATAATATATTTTGCGAAAGCCGATATGCGAATCAATATATTTCGTCTCTAAGGAATATAATTTTAAATTTCGTCAAAGTCAGTATTAAAAAAATAATTTTAGTGCTAAACGAACGCTTTTTTATAGGAGAGGGGGCAAACGAACACAGTTAACAGTGGTAGAGCCACGCGGCAGCTTTTGCTGTCGCACGGATGGGCCGGCTCGAACCGGGGTGATACCACGACCTCACAGAAAACCAGCGTGAAGTAGAGGTTTACCTCTGCGTTTCGCTTGGTGAGTGCAGGTGGCCGGAGGCCCTTTTTGCTGGAAATGAGGCATTCTATCTTGGTCCTCACGGGTGACAACGCATCTACATTTTGATTTGTAGTAAAGGATAGATGTAGATGTCTATGGGCCGCAGCAACCACTTACCATCAGGTGGACTGTGTGCTCGTTTGTCACCCTTATCCTATAAAAAAAAATGAGCATGCGGCTCACCTGATGGTAAGTTACTACCGCGGCCCATGAACAATTGCTACACCAGGGGAATGGCACATGCGTTGCTGGCTTTTCTTGAAGGTCCCTAAGTCATATCGGTCCAGAAAAATCGCTGGTGGTAATCGATTCCACAAGAAAGTTGTGCGAGGAAGAAAATATCTTCTAAATCGCAACATTGGTGGACCGCCATTTATCCAGATGGTATGGATGGTATCGCGAGTTTTGTCACGATGTGCGATGGTGAAATAAACCGACTGAAATTAGTCCGAACAATTCCTCAGAGCACATCCCGTGGTAGATGCGATAAAATAAGCAAAGAGATGCAACATCTCTACGCAGTGCCAGTGAGTCAAGCCGAACGGAAAGAACTCGGTCGTTGACGATTCGAAATTCTATTTCTTATTCCACTTAAAAGTAAAAGTAAAAGTCAACTTCTGGACAAAGCCTCATCCCACTGTATAGAGGATTTGGCTCAACTGTCAAGCATGGCAGGCAGGCTGACGATCAAAATACCAGATATTTTGCATTTTTTGAGATATTTATGTTAGTTATTTTTAATTGAAAAAACGATTTCATATATTGATTGCGGCAATATCAATTGTGGACCAACGGTGGACTTTTGAAAGGCTGTGATGAAGATGATGACAAATTAAGCGACAGTAGCCTAATGGCAGGGCGCGGACTGCGAACTCGAAAGGTCGTGGGTTCTAATCCGCCATTCGACTACTGTCGTGAACCACTTCTAAAACAAGCATTTTAAGTAGGATTACTAATATTTATTTACAATAAAAAAAAAATCACTGTTTTATGGTAAACATCAACTCTTTATTTAATTTTACGTGTAAAATAGCGAGAGCGCCGTTTTCAAAATCAATAAATCAGATATACGTACAATGGAAACAATCTAGCGGGTAACAGGAGAGCTGAATCGGAAAAGAGGCAAAGTATTACGTTTACAAATGACTTTCAATCATTTCAATCGGGAGTATTATTCAAACAGACTTTACGTTCGGCTTACGCGAACATTTTTGCAAGCTTGTTTTAAAACAAAGGTGACAATTTAAAAATAAACAACTTTGCCTACACATTCAGACCCGGAACAATTATTTGTAAGTCATCAAAGTACTCATAGGTGCGGGATTCAAACTCAATGCTAAGCGACTGCGCCACGATGCTATCAATCCAGCTGTAATCAAGCCTACAGACACAGAAACTATAGGCATCTAATATCCTCGAGTAAGGATCAAAATACTATTTTTTTTACAGAAAAGGGTTGACCCCTTATGACGAGCATGCGGCTCACCTGATGGTAAGTGACTAACGCCGCCCATGAACAACCGCAACACCAGAGGGATTGCAGATGCGTTGCCGGCCTTTTAGAAAGGTGTAAGCTCTTTTTTTGAAGGTCCTTAAGTCGTATTGGTCGGGAAAAATTGCCGGTGGTAAACATATTCCACAGAGAAGTTGTACTAGGAAGAAAACTCCTAGTAAAACGCACAGTCGTGGACCGCCAAGCATCCAGGTAGTGAGGATGGTATCGTGAATATTGACGCGATATACGTTCGCGAAATTTGGCGTCTCAAATCAATCCAAACAATTCCTCAGAGCACTCCCCGTGGTAATTTGATAGAAAATGCAAAGGGATGCAACATCCCTACGCAGTGACAATTTATCAAGCCGATCAGAAAGAACTCGGTCGTCGACGATTAGAAACGCTCTGTGCTGGATGTGGTCAAGTGGTGGCAACATATCATTAATATGCAGGAGAAACAGCGTTGGTAGATAGCACGCAGCCTTGTGGAACACTAGCGTTTATAGGCTTAAATCAGCGTTGATAGGTCTACTACGACCTTAATGCTCCGATCATCAAGGAAACTGGAGATCCATTTGCACAATTTCTCGAGAAGCCCATAGGAAGGAAGCTTCGAAAGAAGTGCTTTATGCCAGACCCGATCGAAGGCCTTCGCTGTGTCCAAACTAAAGGCCAATGTCCCTTGGACTCTACTGCTTCTCTCCATCTACGAGTCAGGTAGACCAGAAGATCACCAGCTGATCGACCCCGACGAAAACCGTACTGGCGGTCACTAATCAGCTGGTGATCCTCAAGGTACCTCATGAGCTGGCAGTTTATAATGGATTCCATTATTGGAGAAAAAGGAGGTGATGGCAATAGGCCTGTAGTTGGACGGGTCAGAGCGGTCGCCTTTTTCAGGGATCGGGTGGACCAAATCTTCCAAGAATTCGGAACTACGCCTTGGGAGTAGAAGTACTGGAAAAGTCGCGTTAAAACCGGTGCCAACTCCGGAGTACACGTCTTCAGCACAATGGGAGAGATTCCATCAGGCCCACTCTACTTGCTGACGTCCAGGGAGAAGAGTGCTTTGCGAACCGAGCGCTGCGTAAACTGAACATCCGGAATGGAGCACTCACACCGCGGGATGGTCGGCAGTGTGTTCCCCCCGTGATCTGGAATCGAGATGGACGCACAGAGAAAACTTAACAGATCGGCTTTTTCCTTTGCGGCATGGGCCCGTGAGTCCTCATCTCTTTGCAGAGATGGAATAGATGGTTCACAAAAAATCCCTTGGACAGCCTTGGCAAGAGACCAGAATGCACGGGTTCCCAAAGGAAGGCGAACTAGCTTCTCGCCAATTCTGACGATGTGCTCCAACCTTGCCTTGGTAATGACGGTTTTGAAGGACCTAGAGGCGAAATTATACTTCTTTTTAAGAGCGCCGGTGTTTACATTTCGAGACGTTGATGCGTCAGCCCAGGCCCGGTAACACTCCTGCTTATAGCGTGATGTTATTTTACAGGAGCAACCAAACCATGGCTGGGAGTTGCCTCCGATGGGCACCAAAGAGGATGGAATAAAAAGTTCCATACCCTGAAGTACCATATCAGCAACAGAATCGGCAATAATGCTGGGAGCTTCCGGCGAGATTTTCCGGCGAGAAGCAAACCCGCCCTCAAGGGTAGGATGCAAAAAAAGACCGTATGCTGTCCCAATCGGCCGACCTATAGTGCCAAACACAGTGGTAAGCTGCAGATCGCAACTGCGATGGGAGCGTGAGTGGCACCGTACTCCAGATCAGACGATGGTCCGAAGAGCCCAGAGGGGCATCGACGGAGACCTGATATCCGTCTGGATGGGAGGTCAGCAGAAGGACCAACAGGGAAGGTATATGATCCCCCACATCTGGGATCCGCGTAGGCGAAGTAACCAGTTGTGTAAGACCATATGCCAAAGCAAAGTCAAAGACAGATCTACCCGCATGTTCGGTTAAACGAGAACCAAGCCATTCAGCGTGGTGGGCGTTAAAATCACCGAGTATCACCATCTTTGCGGATGGGAGCTGTTGTAGCATGGAGTCTGCAGCCGACTTGGTCGATGAGTCGGTCTGTGTCGGCATTACCACTATGGGACCTATAGAGGAACCGAAAGATGCGAGGATGCTCGTCGCTGTCTACGCGCCGTCATAGGATGGACAAGTCCATTACTTCAAGACTGCCAAGGCGTCGATGTCCTCTCTGAAGTATACGCAAACCTCAGGCTGGGGCACAAAGGAATGTTCTAATTTGTTCCCCGGGTAGGAGAGATATGAAGAATCAGCCGGAGGGACAGCTGAGTCTCGGTTAAAAAGAGCACGGCTGGCTTCGCCGTCTCTGGATAGTAATGGATAGCATTAAGGTTGGAATGAAGTCCCCTGATGTTGCGAAAATGCTCGGATAGCGTGACAGGGGTCGCCTTGTTCTTATTGCTCCATTTGCCCCGAGCAGTATTAATCACAAGCGGAGTTTAATACTTTAATATTAATCGCGGGGCAGCCTGAGCACCCATGCTCAGGAGTGGAGTAGTTTGGTCGTGGATTCTCAGTGAGGGACTCTCCAGGTGCTGGTACCCTCCTGGTGTAGTCTTTGTTTATTTGCTACCGTGTTGATGGGGGGGGGGGGGGGGATTGGGCCTCCGGCCACCTGCATTCACTAAGCGCAACGCAGAGGTAAACCTTGAGGTCGTGGTTCCACCCCGGTTCGAGCCGGCCCATCCGTGCAACAGCAAAAGCTGCCACGTGGCTCTATCACTGTTAAAAAATAATGCGCCAGGGTAAAGGATCACTGGTTCAATTCAATCACTGTATGAAATATAGCAACATTATACTACTATTTCTCACTAGTATTATGTGCGAGTGACGCTTTCACGATCGAGCTACCCATTTGTATTGCAGTCATAAAATGCTGCAGCGCGGCTAAATCGACTCTTGCAAACTATAAACTATCAAACATTTGTACGAATTTTGGTTGCCTTAATTAAAAAAAAAGTTACATTCTTTACATGCCTCAGTGTTAAGCACAGGCCTCCACTGATTTCTAAGATTGTTTTTTTATAGAATAAGGGTGACCAACGAGCACACAATCCTCCTCATTGTAAGTGGATGTTGTGGCTCATAGACATATACATTTATTCTTGATTAAGAATCAAAACGCGGATGCGTTGTTACCAGTAAAAAGGGTATCCGGTTCTCTATACTCACCATACGAAATATAGCCTTCATACTGCTGCCTGCGTATGGTGTTCTGTGAGAGCGTGGATTTTTACGTTAAGACGTTTCCCAACGATCTCCCAACGTTCTACACCGGACGAGCAGACCCATCCGTGCTACAACGAGTATAGTTGCAGCGTGGCTCTACCACGTATAGTTTTTTTTAGTTATATTATTTATATGCCACAGTAAGCACAGGCCTCCTTTGATTTTTAAGAAGGTTTCATTTGCGATCACTGTATCAAAAGTGAACGCAAATAAAATATGGAAGTATTCCTATTTCCAAAAATAACCTAACGCAAATAGAAATACGGTAGGGGTGGCTTATCTAACTGGGTTGCGGACGAATTTAGATCTGTTTTCGTAAAGATCATATTCCTGTTTTATTTTATTTTGCATTAACTTGTACCCACAGTTTCGCCCGTATGATGGACGAAAAACGACATTATTTACAAAAAACAGCTCATGTTTATCTTTATTATAATAATTTTTGGGTGTGACATATTCCACGTAGTAGTCATAACATAATATTTTTAAAGATATTAAAAATTAATTAGGTAGGAACTGCATTATAAAATAAAATAATGTGTCTTATCTACCGAGTTCCCCCGTCCTCTTCAATTGTATGCACTAACCCCGTCACCACTAATTCCAATACCACTAGGAAACTACACAAACCATACTAGAATAGACACACCACCGTCTTTAATACAACTAGTGTTTCACCTTTAAACAAGGCATCATCAGAAGAAGTAGACTCGGCGATGGCTGACAGCTAAGGCTTTAATATTTTTGTAGCAACACCCGAGCACTGAATGTTATCATTTCAAAAAGTTTCCGTTTTTTTACTTGTAAACTAAAAAATTATAGCATATATATCTTTATATATAAAAATTACGTGTCACGTTGTTTGTCCGCGATGGACTCCTAAACTACTGAACTGATTTCAATGAAATTTTGCACATTGTGTGCATTTTGGTCCAACTTGAGAGATAGGATAGTTTTTATTCCGATAAATGACCCTCAATTATATTTATTGCGAATTTAAGGATTTTTATAGGAAGGGTCGTTAGAAAGGGCAGAACAACGTCTGCCTGGTCGGCTAGTATATATATATATATATATATATATATTCCATTGCTGGTCACAGGCCTCCTTTAATTTCTAAAAGGGTTCTAGGGCAAAGAAATGTCCTCGGCGCTGCCCCGATGCAAGTTGGCGAACTTCACATGTCTTCAAAACCTTTTTTTTTCTTATTTTGCAGACATGCAGGATTCGCGATGTATTCGTTCACCGCTGAGTACGTGGTAAATCAGCACTTAAAATTGCAATTAGCAATTTCATTGCTGCCGGCGAGGATCGAACCCGGGTTGCTCGCGTACTGTGATATTTGCAGCGACCGCTTAGCCCAAGGGCTACTAAGGTTAACAAATACTGTTGAACACCTAATAATAATAATTGAAGGTGACCCATCACCTTTAAAGTCTTACTCTCGAACTTATTAATGATCGTTTTAAATACTTACTTGAGCGGATATCGTAGGATTTATTTGGAATGATTAGGATCAAAACAATATCTCCTTTAGCTGCTCCAGTGAGAAAAGTGGCCAATACAATATTTCTTTTCAACTCCGTGATGCGCAACCAGCAGGCATTCTTCTTTGTTCTTATTGCACATTCAACTTCTTTGACATCAAATTGATAGCCACTTTGTAGTACATGCCGTCGTATAAAATATAGCTTTTCTATAAGAGCTACCATGCCTCGTAAAATATACGACGCAATGTAATATAAAAGGATATCATTTTGGCGTCAACAAAGTTAGCGAATAGGCTTGCTGGTGCTGTTGCAAAATCTTGGTGCACCAGGATTATTCCTCAGCAGAACTGTGATGCCAACATTTAATTTCAACTTATCTGTAGGTACGACCAATGATTTAGGTAACTTGACAGGATGGGCAGTACTGACGTCTCTGGGAGTGCTAAAGTATCTAAAGATCAGTAAATCTTTATCTCGGCTATTGTCAAGTCTTCACAATTGCTACCTTGTCCATGCCCGTGATTTGGGTCCTTACGGGGACCCTATGTTCGGCGGTAGATCCCAACAAGTCTTATTATCTAATAAACAAGCATAATTATTAATTTAAGTAAAATCGTTATCGCATATTAATTTTTATTTTCAATTTAATAATAATATCAACCATCAAAGAAAAATTTAAATATTTCCAAATCGTATCATTTTTCCTCTTGCGTCACTCGTCTTGACATGTATACAAAAGATTCGATCTGTAAGTAATAAACTACCGAATTCAAAACGCAAACCAGACTGTAGTTACAAAATAAATGACGTTTCAATTCCAGACGACACAAAGTATTTTCTAAGCAAACACTACGTTCAGCTTAAACATAAATCTCCATCATCAGCAGTTTTATATTTTCAAAACAAAGTATATTGTTTTTAAAATATAAAGCTACTTAATCCATTTATTACAGCCTGTAAAAGTCCACCGCTGAACATAGACCTCCATACTGAAAAACATAAAGGCTGTAAATTCGTAAAAACGTTCGAAAGTTTATAGTTCGATAGAGTGGGTTTAGCGGCGCTGCAGCATTTTATGACTGCAACACGAATGGGTAAGTCTATCGTGGAAAAGGCCATACTCGCACATAATACAGTTATTGTTAGAGCCTATTAAAACCCACTGCTGAACAAAGGCCGCCCCCATAGATTGCCTCATTTCGGGATATTTGCTTTAGTAGCCACGCTTGGTGGTCGGTTGGTAACCGCAGTTTCTTATTATTATGTATTATCAGGAAGATGCTACTAGCCCATCCTGTTTTATTTTCGTCTGTCGCTTCTTACAACACTTACCGAATAATATGCAGTAGCGGATTGATGATACAAAAAAATTAAATTATCACACATCCCTAATCCTCGTGGTATGATGTCAAGAATGCTTTGTGTTTCCTCGCTGAATAGCAAAACTTAGTCTTGCGAGAAAAGAACCAATCATCTTGCCTGCAGTGGCGACGATCAGTTGCAGATACTATAATTTAGTTTTCTCCATCAGTGCGTGGAACCCCACGGATAGATAGTATCTTTTTTTTTATATAGTATAGGGTGACAAGCGAGCACACAGTCCACCTGATGTTAAGTGGTTGCTGTGGCCCATAGACATCTACATTTATCCTCGTTTGCGAATCAAAATGCAGATGCGTTGTCACCCGTGAGGATTAAGATGAAATTCCTCTTTTCCAGTAAAAAGGGTCTCCGGTTCTCTACACTCACCATACGAAACACAGCAGTGTTAAGCTGCTATTTGACGCTGCTATTCTGTGAGAGCGTGGTCCTTCCCGGTCGAGCCAACCCATTCGTGCTACAACTATACTACTAATAAAGCTGCATCATGGCTCTACCACGTAAAAAAATCTACAGCAAATGGCACAGATATATAGATAGTCACCTCTCAGAGAATTATGTTTGCGTTAGTTACCCAGTTCAGCTGCCACCCGCTCTAAACACCGGCTAACTTTTCTACCGTGAGGGAAAAAAGGTATAATATATAATATATGAACAAAGTCAAAGAAGCCTATGGCATAGATATTTTTTTTTGAATTAACATTTCATCTATTTGATCTAACAATAAATATTATTAATTTGAAGTAAACTTCTTATTTAGCGGCCGGTTCAAGGTCAATGGCGTTTAAATTCATTGATAAGTACTTACCTCATTAGCATGATTTTTTTAATTGCTTTTTATTTCTTCAAAATTAAATTTACTTCTTTCACCTATTACTTACACCCTATGTTTATCCTGTCAGCCGGTATATACAGATATGAGAATCTTATGAATTATTGTAATTATAAAGTTTTTTGTTTTATTTACTTAATTCATTTGATTTGTACATCGCCGTCTTTTTGTATTTTAAATTTTTGTACATCCTTCATTTACTAAGAAGTAGATCTATATTTTTGTCTAGGAGTCTATCTAGGTAGAAAACAACCTCTTAACTATTTCGCAGACTTTTGTGTTCAGGTCTGAAGATTACAGACAGTCCGTATAATTACTGTGAAACATTACATCTTAGTCCTCAGAGGTGACGACGCTTCAGTAACCTTCTTGGTTTTTAAACTTGGTACAGGGGTTAACGGGTTGCACTAGCCGTCACTGTACAACTGACCGTCAGGTGTAATATTAGAACGTTAGTTCAATTTTATGAAAACGCAAAGTTTACACGATTTTTGAGTTAATAAATTTGAGTAAATAGACCAACGCCCGGACTCGGAACAATTATTAAAGTAATAATTCATTATCATCATCGTCATTACCTTCACAAGTCCTCTTCTGAACATAGGCCTCTCACAAGGAATGCCAAAAGGCACGTTCTTGAGCCAGGTGCATCCACTGACTTCCAGCATATTATCTTATCAAGTCCTCAATCTATCACGTGGGTGCGCCGCCCTACATATCACTTATGAGTACGAGTCTGCCTCCTTTCTTCCCCATCAGTAGTTGGTTCTTCGAGCTATACAGCCAGCCCCTTGTTGTAGTGGCGATGTAAGAATACCCACTACCCTATATCATCCCGTGGCTGTTGAAGAGGCGGCAGAAGGAATCAGATACAGGAGATGGACAGCAGCATCCTCATGATAACAATTGAAAACTTATAAAAAACTGCGCTGGCCAACTCGGCTGCCAAGCGTGGCAACTATGGCAAAATACTGCTAAGAGAAAATCTTTGGGGGGGGGGGAGGCTATGTTCAGCAGTGGAATTTTATAGACTCTAATGGATAATGCACTAATTATGGATTATTTAATTATCTGATTATATTTCACACTAGATAGCTAGTTATTTGAGTCATGTACGGAAATATAATATATTTAACTAAGAACATGGCTGATTGAAGAAAACTGAAAAAGTTCTTGACAGTTTCGATAGCTTACTCTAAGTAGTGAGTTCACCGTTCACTCGAAACGACCGTATTGGATTTGAAAAGATTGGAAATAGCACTCGGCTCGTTTGTTTCCGAAACTTTTTCTTACGTCATGCGGGTTAGAAAAGTTTGTTGTGATCATTAAAATTTATTTTCTATGTCGTAACCTGGTGTATTATATGTTCTATAAATTTTATGACCGCCATATTATAGACCATGTAGTATCATTGCAAGAATATTCACTATCCCATATGACCCCGTGGGTGTCGTAAGAGGCGATAGAAGGGATAAAATAACGTTCATTTCAACTCACTGCAGCTATGGCACAAAGAAAGAGGACTTATCGAAAATGATACATATGCTACATAAGTGATACATAAATCATGTAGAAATAAACACTGAAAATTCAGTAGGAATGACTGAAGTTAAACATCGCATGAAAGCAAATAAAATATTTGATTTGAAATTATTTGCTTAGACTCATGAATCATCTTATTTTTCAATTGTTTTAAATTACTATGCATAAAAATATGAAGTTGAAAAATAAATCACCTCATTTCATCCCGTGGGTGTCGTTAGAATCGACTTATATCGATGTCTGGTAAATTTATGAGGAATAAGGTTGTTATACCTACTTACAACTCAAAAATATATTTAAACTAGCTGTCCTCCGCGACTTCGCCCGCGTGTAATTTAGGTCTTTAATTATGTTGCGCGGAACCCTAATTCTTTTTCTAAAATATAAGTAGCCTAAGTTACTCCTTATAACATCAGCTATCTGCCAGTGAAAGTCCTGTCGAAATCGATCCAGCCATTTTGGAGATTAGCCGGCACAAACAGACAGACAGACAGACCGACAGACAGACAAAAATTTAAAAAAATGTGTTTTTTGTTATAAATACCGTATATACTTTCATATGCATTTAGTAAAAAGCTGGTATTTTGACATTACAAACAGACACTTCAATTTCATTTATTTGTATAGATATGAAACAATAAAATAAATCTTGAAACTTAAAAGTAAAGGAACTACCTGTAAACGATTCACTACTAGGCACGTCCTTTTATTGCTGACGGGGTTTTGGGGCATATTTACGATTATGTATGGTGTGTGGAGAAAACTGGAGACTCTTCTTACTGGTAACGAGGCATTCAATCTAAGTCCTTAGGGGTGACAACGCAACTGAATTTCGATCCTGAATCGAGTATAGATGTAGATGTTTATGGATCACAGCTAGGTGAACTGTGTACTTATTTGAGACCCTTATTCTTTTAAAAAATACGATGTGTTCCATCACTGCTGAGCCTAAAATGGTAAGTCAGCATTCAAAATTTCAATTAACTATTAATTGCAATTCGTTGTAGCCAGCGGGGACCGAATCCGTATTGCTCGCGGTTTAAAAATTTACTGCGAGCATTTCACCTCTGAGATAACATGACTATTTTTAGAGGTTCCGTACCCAAAGGGTAACCAACGGGACCCTATTAATAAGCCTCCGTTGTCCGTCTGTCCGTCCGTCCGTCCGTCCATCCGTCCGTCCATCCGTCCGTCTATCCGTCCGTCCGTCCGTCCGTCCGTTTGTTTGTCAGTGGGCTGTATCTCATGATCCGTAATAGGTAGACAGTTGGAATTTTCACAAAATGTGTATTTCTGTTTTCGATAAAACAAAAAATAATAAAAATTGAAGTAAATTAAAAATTAAAAGGGGCTCACTTACTGGAAACGTGTATTATACGATGTTACGGAACCCTTCATGCGCGAGTGCGATTCGCACATCGCCGGTTATTTAAATATAATGATAAAAAATCACGTTGTTACGTGGTAGAGCCATGCTGCAGCTATATCAGTAGTATAGTTGTAGCACGAATGAGTCGGCTCGATCGGGGAAGGACCACGACCTCACAGAATACTAGCGTGAAGTAGAGGTTTACCTCTGCGTTTCGTTTGGTGAGTGCAGGTGGCCAGCGGTCCTTTTTACTGAAAATAAGGCATTCCATCGTAGTCCTCACAGGTAACAACGCATCTGTATTTTGATTTTTAATAGAGGATAGATGTAGATGTCTATGGGCAACAGCAACCACTTATCATCAGATAGACTGTGTGCTCGTTTGTCACCCTTATCCTATAAAAAAGGTCTAAATCTAGCAATGGATTAAGAAAGACCGATGGAGTTAAAAAAAATATCGAACTACCCTTTTTAGTACCTGGCGATGTTTTAAGTGTTATAATATTTAACATCTTGTTCTTAGGTCGCCCTCAACCAACGCTGACTTGGTTAATCAACAACAAGTCTATCGAAAATCACACGATTTTGAAGAATGATGGAAAGGTGATCATCAGCAAGATCAATATCGGTGGCGCAGAGAGGAGCTGGCTGAATACGACTATACGTTGCCAAGCCACCAACACACCTCTGCTGAGTCCCCATGAACGTACTGCAAGAGTTGAAATGCATCGTGAGTATAGTTTATATGAAATAAAATAACGAATGAATGAGTAAAAGAATGAATGAATGTATAAATGAATGATTCATTTGTCACACACAATACAAAGTAAAAAGAAATTAATGTCTTTGATTAATAATATTATATATGTAATTAATAATGCATTGTTGACATCTAAAACACATAGAATATTAAAATATATTTTGTAAAAATTTATGTATATTTTTTAAATACAGCAGTAAATATAGTTAAAAACACAATTACAAAAGAGCTTTTTTACTATTTAGAGGTCTAGATGGTAGGATTTCTTTTCTACGCAAGTGTCCGTCTGGATTTTTCATTCATTATAGCATATCAAAACTTAACAACTGAACATAGACCTCCCCATAGATTGGCTCGCTAACTGGCCGGTCGGACACCGCGTTTATTTTTAATTTTTTAATTTGTTATCACGAAAACGCCCATCTTTCGTTTCATTTCTTTCGGTTGCCTGTTGATACCCATGGAATGATATGAGACACTGCATTCCCTTGCGCTGCCACTACGTATTGTAAAAGTACAGTAAAATTCTATATGTCTCATATACGCCTACATACGTCCCAATGTTGGGCACAGGCCACCTCTCGCTTCTGAGAGAGCAAAAGGCAAAGAAGTGTCCGCCGCGCTGCCCCAATGCGCGTTGGCGGACTTTACATATTTTCGAATAATTTTTTTTTATTTCTCAGACATGTAGGTTTTTCTATGATGTTTTACTTTACTGCGGAACACGTGGTAAACAATTAACATAAAAATTTAACAATAAAATTAATATTAGCAGATTGTGCTGAAATTTCAGATTTATGCAATCTATAAGTATTTAAATTATAAACTATTTAATTATTCATTGCCTAGAAACGTATTGGGGATGCAAAGCAAAATTTACCAAAGGAAATTACCAGAATTAAGTTGCTTCGAAACCGGCACACAAATCGTGAGATACGAATTTGTCTTGGCACGTAGCTTCGTTCCTGATTAATGCAGCTAGGATTTGCAGTTGAGACGCTTTGACTGGTTTACGAGATGCAATTCGATATATTTGTAAATGTTTAAACGTCGAATGTCGCAATTAGTATTACTAGCTGAGAATTAAGTTCTAGCAAATAGTTTATCAGTATTTAATAATTACATTTCAAAAGAAACAAATAAACGTTTAACGTAAAGTGGCGGTGTAAGAATATGCACCAACCCATATCATCCCGTGGGTGTCGTAAGAGGCAACAGAGGGAAACAAATCAGAGAGAGACAAATTAGTAGCGTCTTCCTATAACGACAAAAATAAAAAAATAAACTGCCGTTGCCAACCCGCTAGCAAAGCGTGGCAACTATAGCAAATATCGTGGGGATATTGTGTTTCCTCTACACGAGGCATCCTCAAATGAAGTAGACTCTGCGAAGGCTGGTTGCTAAGATGACCGCTGAGAGAGACTTAGCACTCTAAATAAAAATTACAAAGAAAAATAACAGTATGAAAATATTTTGATCTAACATTTTTATGCCCTATTGGTCACGTTAATAATCATTTTGACTGCAAAGCATAATTTGCGATTTTTAGGATACTGTCATGTCTTACTACGTAGTCCTAGAATGGTATGACAGTTTGCCAGTCTCACCGATAGCAAAGCAACTTCTATACACTAATCTGCAGGATTCTTCGTCGTTATTCATCATCACACTTGGAGAAAACGTTGTAAATTTTCATCCTTTTTGGCGGTGAAGGAAACATCGTGTAGAAACCTTCATGTCTGGGAAATTAAGAACAAAATATACCGTAGATATGTGATGACTGCTAACACGCAGAAAACCCGCGGAAAATTATGAGAAGACCTGTGCATATCAGTGGAATGTACATGCGCTGTAACTTTACTACACTTAAACTTTACTACGATAGTAAAACGCACTGGCTTGGCAAAACACAAGCCTATTCAGTATTCATTTGAAGACAGCGTTGCAAGAGTCAGCCATTAACTATTGGTCAGATGAAACGATACCCTACAATCCGCTACATTGCTATCTATACCTGCTAGTAATTTTCATACTTCCTCTTGATGTTTGTTCTCCTATAAGCAGATCACTTCAGTGATGTCTACGGGATCTTTTTTAAAAGGCCGGTTTCTTTAAGGACTGCCAATGTTTTTTTTTTATTTCAAACACGAGACTATTATGTTTCAAAAGATGAAATTACGATCTGGTAAGACATAATATAGTAAGTCGAAAGGTTACCTATGTTTAATATTAGACTAGAAGAGTTGAATTGATGATAATGATGATGATGACGAAGAACCAAACCTATAATTTATTATTTTATAAATTATATCCTAAAATTACACCTTTTCACAATAAATTGTAATATTTATGTCCTCCAGACTGTGAATTTCAGTCACGGCGGCCGGCCTCAACGGCGACATCTGCGCTGGACAGGATTGTAGTGAACCCCGATTGGATCATCATCATCGTCATCATTACAGCCCTTCACAAGTCCACTGCTGAACATAGGCCTCCCCCAAAGAATGCCACAAGCCCGATTGGATAGTGTACTATTATTTTTTACCAGATAGTAGGACTCTTTCTCCCTAGGAGACAACGACACCGGCGGTCTAACGGGTATAGAGACCGTTTAACAGAAAAAACCTGGAATAAAAAAAGATTATATTCCAAAAATGTTTCGCTATGCAATGTCTCTGACCAGTGTCAGAGGTGGAAAAGAAAAACAAAAAAAAAAGGTATAGAGGCCAGTATTATCACAGGCTGTGGGACATTCCATCGTACTCCTCAGGGATGAAAATACATTTGGAGCCTTCTTTGTTTCTTGTTGGTTGCAGCAAGTGCCCATGGGCTGCAATAGTCACTTACCATCAGGAATGTGCGTTCTTATGTCAAATTTTATATAAAAGTGTTATAAATACAATTTTATGAAAATTAAAGCAAACTTCCTGCTTCCGAAATACCCCGGCTTTGTATTGACATTAAAGCCGTACATTTATGTTACGACAAACTCAAGGATAATATATTCACGGGAAAACGCTTGTTGAACAAACACACTCCAGATGCGCAGTTAAATTTTAATTGTATAATCGTCACACGCGCCTCTCCCATATTAAATTATTATGTCAATTTACCAAAACACAAAAGCCGCAAGTATAAATAATTAATATTTTCCGTAGTTCGACCTACATCAGTGTACATTGTTGAAAAACCCGGCCAGATGTCAGCGGATACGGAGGTGACGCTGGTGTGCGTTTCACATGGTAGCAGGCCACCAGCGCAAATCACGTGGTTCAGGGAAAATAGACGATATACACGAGGAAAGGTGGGTATTTCTTACATATATAAACTTAAAACAAAAGTCAAGAAGGTTAGAATTCTTTAACGTCTTCATATTTCGTTCCGTGGGTCGGTACCAACGGAACAAAACAAAAAATAAAGCGATTATATGAAAAATTGGAAAGACGATAGTTTGCAAATAACCACCCGTTTACGCCAGAAATAAAATACGCAGCAGCGTTAAAAGCGGGAAATTGTACTGCTATTACCAACCTGCCTGTCAATAGTGACGTGTGTGACACAATAAATATTTTTAATAATTACATTCCCATTTTTTTAAAAAAATTGTAGGTCAATATTATTCACATAGAAGCTTGATTAGCTTAGTTAAGCATTTCAAATAGCAGCTTAATGCTGATGTGTTTTGTATGGTGAGTGTAAACGACCCGAGACATTTTTTTCTGGAAATAAGGGATCCCATCTTAGTCCTCAAGGGTGAAAACGTATTCAGCATTTTGATTCTCAATTGAGGACAGGTATAGATGTCTATGGGCCACAGCATCCTCTTAGTATCAGGTTATCTGTGTGCTCGTTTCTCGCCCTAATTCTATATATCCCAAACCAAATGTCAATTTAAAGTGCATTTGTGTCTTCAAGATAATTTTAGGGAAAAAGAAAAAAGATTCACCTTAATATGTATGCGTTATATTACTTTTATTAATTTGACTATATATTGTTTATTATTTCATTATAATCACATAACTTTAGTTATCTAGATAAAGAGCATTCATTGTAAATTAGTTTCTGAGAAACTAGTTTTAAAAATGAGTGTTCTTTCATACAGTAAACATATTCCAGTATTTTTTTAAATTGCAAAAATAAAACAAGTTTTTAACGTGAAATATCAATCAGACGTCAAACATTCTATACTAGACTCGACTATTTTATGTAAATACGTGCAATGTGTCTTTAAATAGTTGCTCTTCTAAATGATAACGCATTTTAAGAGTCAAATGTTACTTACATTTGACTCTTAAAATGCGTTATCATTTAGTCTTTAATAAAAAAATCAACAAAACAATTACGAACAAGGGTTGCAAGGCATTTGAAGAATAGGTTTTTAACGATCTTTTACTGCCGCGCTGTGCCCGAGGACCGAGCTAAACAACCGAAAGAGAGCTGCCGCTCGGACAGATTGTATCTATTTTTTCTTATTTATTTTCTTTAATAAATAATAAGATTCTATCTATGAAACATTAAAGAAATCATCACTCCCTATTCTCCTGTTTCCTCTTCCAAAACTGGACCAATATTTTTTTACTTTGCAAGAAAATATAAAAATATTGTTGCGTCTTAGGTATGTTTTATTTATTTATGTTTGTGTTGACAATTTTAGTAATTCTAGATGTTTTTACCCGGCAGTCCCAGAAGATGATTTTCGAGTGTATATATCTATGTATGCAATCTATTTCTTTGGTATGTTCTGTAACCTAAACGGGTTGACAGATTTTAACATATAGTATAACGTTATAGATTCGCCTTAGTTGTGGAAGTGAAATAGAGTATAAAATGTTTCTCTTTTAAGTAAACATTTTACGTAGTCGGTTTTTACATTACTGTTTTCATCATTTGGCTTGATGAATAGTTGTATATTAATATAATAAATACATTTAATTTAGTTATATCAAAATATATTAAAGTTCCCCATAGGGAAAAACAAAACATAGGTACACAGCAGGGGTGTAGTGACACAGTAGTGAGTTTGAATCCATAATTGGACCTACTTATGCAATAAGGAACCACCTCACACAATGATGGATTTGAGAAAATAAGGTTTTAAATAAATACGTGTAAAGAAAACGAAATATTTATGATAATTACTCTGAACTTGGTAGTGTTATGAATGATGCCGTTTTAAATGTGTTTATTTAAAAGTTGTCTCGTTACATATTATGATAAAAGTGGTTTGTTTAATTATATATCTGGTTCCTTTCTGCAAAAATGCACTTTTGTGGGTTGGTTTGTTTCAGTATTTAGTGATTTTTAACGAAAAACAAACTAATTTCTCATATTTCTCCATAAATTTATTAAAACATAAAATCGTACATAGTAATAATATATGATCAAATGGACTTCTCCAAGTGTAGTTCGATCAGTATTATATGAATCGCTTCATTCGAAGATACAATATTAACAATGTAGTTTTCTTATTGTACAACGCTTAGTCACACCTTTCAAGAATTTTACTCTACCCCCATCAAAGTAATTGCCCCTTCCCACTAACGTCTCTCACCGTCCGAGCGACGGCCAACATAGTGGCGAATATGTTAGCAAAGAGTTTCGCCAAGAGTTTTTGATGGCGTCCATACGTTGGAAGGTCGTTCAGTTTGCTTCAGTTTAGGCCAATGTGCAGACGAATTTATTAAAATTGGTTTGCTGCTGCCGTTTATTTATTCACAGAATATCGGTACTACGTGAATGTGTATAAGAAAAGGGTGATCAAAATGAAATGAAAAAAAATTATTTCTTGTGTTCCACAAACAATTTTCGGCTTGGTAGAGCTCTGTAAAGCGAAAAGTTTCCTCATTGGTCACTGTTACTGCCATTTTGTACACTAGTTACGATGCGTAAATATAAAATTTATACCAGGTGCGTGCGATCACTTTGAGAGCTCGTAGCAAACCACCAATATATATAAAGTACTCTGTGTAGCAAACTAAACGTGCGCCCAACGTGTGGACGCGGCGGCCAATACTCTGCCACAACCCTTTGATCTTTTGTAAAAAACCGACACCACATGGATCTCGTGCCAACTTGTGGGCCATCGTTCCAATACATACCAAGTGAAGCACAAGCACCCGCTCTACACGATGGCCATCGGTATTGGCCAACACATTCGCCACTATGTTGACCAACGTGAAGCCGCCTTTAAAGATATAGATAAGCAAAACTTTTTGTAGGTTATGGATGGGAGGGAAATTATATCTTCGAATGAAGCGATTCATATAATACTGATCGAACTTCACTTGGAGAAGTTCGTTTAATCATCATCATCATCATCACAGCCTTTCATAAGTCCACTGCTGAACATAGGCCTCCCCCAAGGAATGCCACAAAGCACGGTCCTAAGCCACCTGCATCCATCGACTTCCTGCATGTCTTACCAGGTTGTCACTCCATCTCGTGGGGGGTCGCCCTACACTTCGCCTACCGGTATGAGGCTGCCACTCTTTACACCTTTCTTTCCCATCGGTTGTCGGTTCTTTGAGCTATAAGGTCGGCCCACTGCCACTTCAGCTTACTAATCCGTTGGGCTATGTCGGTTACTCTGGTTCTACTGCGGATATCCTCATTTCTAAGTTTATCACGCAGAGAAACTCCGAGCATAGCCCTCTCCATAGCTCGCTGAGCGACCTTGAGCTTCCTCATACGGCCAGCAGTGAAGGACCACGTCTCAGATCTGTAAGTCATCACTGGCAACACGCACTGGATGTACAGTTTCGTTTTAAAGTTTTGAGGTATGTCTGAGGAGAAGATGTGTCGTAGCTTCCCGAACACTGCCCAGCCAAGTTGAATCCATCGATTGACCTCTCGGTCGAAGTTGGACTTACCTAGTCGGACTATTTGTCCCAGGTAAACATACTCGTCAACAACTTCGAGCTTAGTGCTCCCAACAACTACCGGCATAGGTGTGTTTATTGTCCATTTAAACATGATCTTTGTTTTGTCCGTGTTTATCTTAAGACTTCTCTATTGGGAGAAACTATAGAGGTAATTGAGCATAGTGCCTATGTCCTCCAGCGATTCTGACATAAGGACTATATCGTCGACAAATCAAAGGTGGGTGATGTACTCGCCATTGATGTTAATACCGTATCCTTTCCATCCGTTTGAACATATATTATATTTCATTGCTTCATTCTTCAGATATATTATTAATAACGTAGATGTTTAGAGCTTAAAGTTTTGCTTATTGGGTTACTAATGTGTACGTTGAACAGAAACAAAAATCATAAGCAATCAAATATCATTTCTTAGTTCGATCGTAACAAAATAACGTACAAATATTCATTTGTCTATCTTATTTAATAAATCAAATAGTTTTAATTTAAAAGGACAGTTCTCGCAAACTTATATTTGTCAATAATTGGCGATCATAAAATTTTGCAAAAGTCTCTGATGCTGACGACCAACCGGCTGTTTTTGTTTTGTGATCTTATCTAGAGAGACCCCAGCGGACCTAGCAGCCGGGGTGATAGCATGGCGCGCGCTTTGTGTACTAAACACAGTCACGTCCACGCCGCGTTCTTAATCCACCCACTGATAGACTGAGCAGTGGCCGCCTGTATGTTAGCAATAAGTTCCGACAATCTGCGGGTCTGATTTTATTTGTAATCTCTAAATAATCTTTTATTGCTGTGGCTGGACATATATTTTTATTTTCTACAAAATAAGGTAAATTTAGAAGGAGTTGCTGACGACCCGGTGCAGATGTTTTTATTATTTCAGTGATGTTGATTCTAACATCTAAACAAGATATCTAAATATTATCTATCTTTATTAATGATAATGTTTAAACTCGGTGTGCTGTGCATAATGCCATTAACACAGCTATTTTTTTGTGTGTTTTTAAATTGAAACTGTTTCATTGGGAACCCAATTTCCAATATGATTTAAGACAATTTTTGGATCCCAAGTACCAGCATATTTTGGAAAGGCTGTTCTTAAATTGTATGCGCCCTTTAATAATCTTTTTATTTGCTATTTAGAACATACACAATCTCCTAGAAATAACGATTAAGCCGACCTGTGGTTATTGAGCGAATCGTAAGCAGACCCATTATTCAATTGCTCCAATAAACAGCAAAATCGACGGTATAGAACTCGCGTGAGGATCTAAATTATTTTTACGACAAAATTGCCACCACAGTTCATAAGAAACACTATACTTAAGTATAGTATTCTTTAAAAGCGATGGCATCGCTTTTAAAGAATACTATTACACGTTTACACGTTAAGAGCGGCTGATGGTGATAGTTTGAAAAACAGTATATCTGGTCTGAGTAAGTTATTTAACATTGGGTACCAAGGCTGGAATAGCCAATAAGGAAAGACCAATATACCTTCGGCTTTATTGCTTATTATCTTTTCCAGACATTTGATTATTCATGAAAAAAGTGGAAACGCATAGAAATATTTGTTTTCCCAATCAATAGTGAAAGCATCTACTAATAAGGCATCTAGATCCGGTCTCCAAGATACATAAGTCCTGCACTTAGCATTGGCACGAGAAGCGAAAAGGTATATTTCTGGTTCCTCCAAAATTTGTATGATCTCCTTATAAGCGTTATTGCTTAGCTCCCATTCTATATCTAGATTTAGTTTCCTTGATTCTTGGTTTGCTTCTACATTTTCTTTACTATTTGTGTAAGATGCGTGTAGCCAAATGTTTCGTTTCTCGCAACATTGCCATATTGATCGAGATAACTCGTTCAAATGGGGGAATTGAATTCCTCCCATTCGATTGATATAAATTATAGCTGTTGTATTATCTACGTGCAAGAATATATTAAAATCGGACATATCTCTAACAAAACATTTAATACCTAGGAATATGGCTAGTAACTCTGGGTAACTTATATGATAGTCGAATTCATTGTATTTCCATCCTCCACCAACACGAATATTATTACAACAAAGACCCCAACCTGTCAAGCACGCGTCTGTAAATATCTCATAATTAAATTTAGTTTTTCTAAACGAATTTTTAGTTAAAAATACATTTTTTCCACCATTACAAATCTGGAAAGTTACCTTTTGAAAGTTGTTTTTTTTTACAATACGTCTTGTATTTTAGAAGCGCAAGAAGAAAAGTATTTATTGTCTTTCTCGTCGTTTAGTGTACAATCAGCCATATTTTACCGCAGGTCAGGCGGACGTGAGGACACCTATCAAATCAGCGGGAAGAAAACCTTTGTACTATTACGCCAGTATCAGAATCAGAGAACGTTTCTCGATCTGTATGTTTCGCCTTATTATTATTTGTTTGGGTATTTGGTTCATTTCAGTGTGTGTAATCCTAGTGATTAAAGATTCTGAGCCATTTGAGGAATCACCACAATAATTAGGATCCTTCACGGAATCGTCGCTATATAATGGAGAAATATTCTCATCAGGTACCGCAGTTTTTTCGACGATGTCTCTCTGGTGACTGGATGAAATCACGACATTTGATTTAAGGAAAAAATATAGTATTTTTCGTACTATATTATTTTTCTATAATAGTTTTTGAAAATTAATTTTTGGGACGATCTTGAACATGTTCACACACTGCAGACTTCCCAACTTCATTTTGCAGTGTGTGAACATGTTCAAGATCGTCCCAACATATTATATTAGAGTTGAAACCACAAATCCTCGCAAAAGAACACCGATTCCTACCAAAGATGATTCGCGAGGCTATTGAAATTAAAAAAAAACATCCCAATGTCAACAGAGAAGATGGATGAGCGCTACCATCTGCTTGGGATCCTATAATTAATTAAATTAAATCCAAACTCAAGCATACCACTGCAAGACTTCAAGATACTATAAGCTCATTCTGCGTAGATCGGACCAAAAATTAATATTCAAAAACTGAAGGTAGCCGGGCTAACTATGACATCTGGACGTCAAACACCTCAATCCCTCCCTTGACCACGGGTGCTTAAAAGCACCCAAAACGTCGGGAAGGAAAGAGTTAAATTAAACGCAAAAAAATCCGTAAAAATTAGTTTCATTTAATGTGAAGTCTTCGCGTAAATCATTATATTGGACTATTTGGTCCAGAGTTGTCATAAATTTCTGCAAACAAAACAGATATGTATTACTAATTACATCTAATTAACTCAGCTATTTCTGATGACACTAAAGTATCTACATAGAATAGCAAGTTAATAATCAATCTATAATGGATATGTGATAAAATCAAAAATAATTTTTTTACCTAATAATCTCAAGTTTTTACATACCTTCGTCATTGTTATCTGATTCTGAATTGTTTCCAATTCGACAGTTATTAAGAACAGTTTTTATTCTGTCTCTTTTCATTGTTGAAAAGAAAATAAATAAATGTAATTATTGTGTTTGCAATCACGACAGTGAGGAATTAACTTCGCTTACGAATAAACTTCATACTTTTAATACAATGTTGCCAAGCCATCTAAAAGTTGCAAGGTTACTAATAAAAAAAAATACTACCTAGTGTATTAAGTGCTACTTAAAAAATTAAATTTCAAATACAGTAAAAGTTCTGTAATATCTTTTATTAATCTTATATAATCTAACGTTTTTAAATTCAATTTCTTGATATTTCTATTTTAACTAAAAGAACCACGTTACGTTAGTTTCTACCTAGTTGCAGACGCAATTAATTAAAACAGAGCCATGTGCCATGGTTCTGCACAGAAAACACAGCAAACGGGTAGTTTATTTTACTAAAACTATGCGTCATGATTCTTTTAAAATAATCAACACTTATTTCGCAAACCAGAACCACACGACTTGGTCCCTTTAAAATACTCTCAGTTTATTTTGCAATTGCGTGGATCTTTTAACAAAAACAAAGAACTGTGAATTCGCAGTTTTACTGTTACAATGGAACATGGATCGCTTTGGTTTAATAATAAACTGTAGTTTTTAGAATTGGTTCTTTGAGTTGGTATTGATAACTCGAGAAATAATTGTCATATCACTTTGATCTGTACAAACATGATAGAAGGTACATTTTTGAAGCATTCTACATACTTATTAAAATTTTGATAGGTTGTGGGTTGGTTCCTTATGGCATAAGTAGATCCAATTTGTCGACTGTCTTAAACAGCTCATATGACAAGCAATTTTAGCTTAGTTGGATAGTTAAAGGGAGCTTAAGCAGTTTAACGTTACCATTATTTTTTTTAATATTATATTAATATGCAAACAATTCCTATAAAGTAACTGATATCTATATCGTTTATTTCTGGTGTCAATTTATGTTCAACAGCACACTGAGTTTGCGAATGAGACATCGACAATTAGTAGGCTGACGATGCTGCCACAGCCTGAAGACGACGGCGCGGTAATAAGGTGTCGCGCTGACAATCCTGTTCTGAGGGTCGCTTTGGAAGACTCTTTCAGGATGAGTGTTGTTTGTAAGAAAAACAAATATAAATTATTTCTAATTATTTCTTTTATTTTGTCTTAGTTTGTAGACTTTTTTGTCTTTGAATATAATTTGAGATAATTTTGTTTTCGATATAGTTTTATTACATCGAAAAAAAATTTTCGTTTCGTTATAATGAAACGAAAAAGAATATGTTAATACATTTTCTACAGGGCTCGTTTCATAGAATAACTATGAATCATCGTCTCGACAAAACAAATATACTCTGTGAATATTATGATCACGAGCGGTCAAATTGGAAATGCAAACAATTAATTTCCAAAAACAATTTCTACTTTTTGGAGTTTACTCCTATAAAATAAAGTGCACGGTATTAAATATAGATGGGTAGAAAAATCAAACGTTAACAAAAATTGACGCCGTAAAAATTTCCTCTGCGTAACATACTCGCGCATCTCAAATGATTTGAGAAATTGGTGAAATGATCATCGCGAAATGATTATTGTAATTATAATTATATAATATATTATATATAATTCACATGTATAATTCACATTTTTTTTGTGATATATTTTATCAAATCAATATAAATAAATATATGGGTTCATTAACATTCTTCCTTTGCCTATTGTATATATTTTAAGGCAATGGTTTTTCAGGAGTAAACTCCAGTCACGCGTCGGAGCTGACACACACAATTTTTTTTATTATTACTCAACTGTCCCACAAGGAGGGTAACTTAGTTGAATTTACTATTGTAAGAAATAGAAATGTAAATAATATTTCAAAAAAAAAGATATTATAATTTAAAATTGTGGAAAAACATAGTAATGCAATATAAAATCAATTAGTATTTTGAGAGTAATAATAAAATTGCAAGTCAACCCAGTTCACTGCAAAATATTTTAATTATTTATTTTATACAATAATTAACCGTTGCATGTAAAAGCGAAAAAAATTTCTGTCGTTTGATTTCTTCTATTAAATTTACTTTAAAGAGATTTTTTAGTTCTTCGAAAACTTTAAAATTCATCAATTTACGACGTGGTGGTAGAAACACGCTGCAGTTATGTTATGGTTTCTACATAAATGGGTTAGTTCAAATAGGACAGACTTTCGTCGTGACAAGAGCCTGAGCCCCATTTAACTGAAAATAAGGCAATATACTGTACGTGGTAGAGCCATGCTGCAGTGCGTGGTAGAGCCTTGCTGTAGAACGTGATAGAGTCATGCTGCAGCTATATAATCGTTGTAAGACGAACGGCACGACTAGACCAGGGAAGAACCACACTCTCACAAAACACCGTCGTAAAATAGCAGCTCAATGCTGTTGTTGTGTTTCGTATGGTGAGTGTATAGAACCGTAGACCTTTTTTACTGGATACGAGAAATTCCATCTTAGTCCTCATTGGTGACAACGCATCTGCAACTTGCAACTTTTGATTCCTAATTGAAGGTAAATGTAGATACTTAAGGGCTACAGCATCCACTTGACCCCAGGTGTACTGTGTGCCAGTTGGTCACCGCTTTTTATAAAAAAATCCAAAGATATGACAATGATTCTCAGTTTTGATTCATAATTTACGATAGATGTATCTATGGACAGCATCCATTTACAATTAGGTAGACTATCAGTTCGTTTGAATCCTTAATTTAATAAAAAAGATACGTATTTTTCAGATAGACCAGTACTAACAATGTCATTGGGCAGTACTCTCAACCCAAATGACATTAAAGAAGGCGACGACGTTTACTTCGAATGCAACATCAAAGCGAATCCAAAAGAGCACCGCATTTCCTGGTACCATAACGTGAGTGAGTTAACAGCGATATGTATGTCATAAATTTAAAAAGTTATAGTGCAATATGATAACACCTGGTAAGACATGCAGGGACCTGCAACCTGGTAAGACATGGCAGGAAGTCGATAGATGCAGGTGGCTCAGGACCGTGCTTTGTGGCATCTCTTAGGGGAGGCCAGCAGTGGACTTGTGAAGAACTGTAATTATGATGATGAATATCATAACGTACGTGAATAGTTCTATTATTCCTAAAGAGGATTTAGCTCTATGTACAATAAGTCTATAGAAAAGTGAATGTGTAAAAATGAAAAGTCAGCCGGGCCAAATAGAAATAAATATTACTACGTCGTCGTAGTAATATTTATTTCTAATTGGCCCGGCTACTATTCTCTTCTCTATTCTCTTCGTCTACTATTGAGTGTACTACAAGTAATACTACTACAGCCTGTCAGAAGTCATCTTGTAAACATAGGCCTTCCCCATGGATTGCCATAAAGTACGGTATTAAGTTACGTGCATCCATCAACTACCTGTGTGTTTCACCAGGTCGTCACTCCATTTAGTGGGTGGTCGCCCAACATTGGGCTTACCAGTACGAGGCTGTAACACCAGAACATGTCTTCTTCCTCGGTTCTTCGAGTTAAATAGCTAACCCATTGCCACTTAAGCTTATTGTGTAGGAAACGGCCACACATCTTTTAGTTTGATAAATCTCAAAATCTTAATTGTACAACCATAGCATGTTACCAGAGATGACTTACGGACCTGAAACGTGCTCCTTCACTGCTGTATGAATAAGCTCAATGTCAATCAGCGTGTGATAAAAAGACCTATGCTCATATTTATTTGCGGGATAAAGTCCATAACGAGCATATCCGCAGTAAACAAGAGTAATTGACGTAGATGTACACAAGTTTTTACGTGGTAGAGTCATGCTGCAGCTGTATTAGTAGTACAGTTGTAGTACGAACGGGTCAGCTCGACCGGAGAAGGACCACGCTCTCATAGAATACCAGCGTGAAATAGCAGCTTAACACTGCTGTGTTTCATAGAGAGTTTCGTAGAGTGTAGAGAACCGAAGACCAATTTTACTGGAAAAGAGGTTTTCTATCTTAGTCCTCACGGCTGATAACGTATCTGCATTTTGATTCTTTAATGAGGGTAGATGTAGATGTTTATGGGTCACAGCAACCACTTACTATCAGGAGGACTGTGTGCTCGTTTGTCACCGTTATCCTTAAAAAAAAACAAATCGGAAAATCACGTGTGTATGTTGCCGTTAAAGCAGATAAAATAAAGTGAACACACACGCGTGACTTAACCAATGAAATCATTTTGATTACATTCATGGTTGTATGAGCTAAGATCTTTTTGCCTTCCCTGAACTTTTTTACGTGGTAGAGCCATGCTGCAGCTATATTACTGGTATAGTTGTAGCACGAATGGGTCGGCTCGACCGAGGAAGGTCCACGCTCTCACAGAATACCAAAGTAAAATAGCAGCTCAATGCTGCTGTGTTTAGTATGGTGAGTGTAGAGAACCGGAAACCAATTTTACTGGAAAAGAGGTCTTGTATCTTAGTCCTTACGGCTGACAACGCATCTGAATTTTATTTCACAAATAAAAATTTTACAAAAAAGTTATTCAAACAATTTATATTTTATATTTTTGATTTATACAAAAATAGCAATATAAAGTGTATAAATGAATATTCTTGAAACGGTTTCAAAATCAGAGTGGGTATAAATTTTCTTGGGAAATAACTTTCTTTACCTACATATCGAATAGAAATAGTTTTAAAAAAGTTACGTCATTAAAATTTTCGTGTGTGCCGTAGAACTGGTTTAAATATTATGTAAGTTGTACATGGGCAAACATCCGGATTCGCAGAAATTATCTGTGCGGGATTGAACCCACAGTCGTGTCGAAACGCGTAGTCTCTGTGCAGCCGTAACCTAAAATTATGTCAAGGCCAGTTTGGCTGTAAAGGAAAATGTGAGATCGCTGGCCCGGCTAGTCTTTCAGCTTGGGGAGCGGCCAAAACTCCCTGCAATAGAACGGAGCTAGTTCAGAAAATTCATTAGCGTTATTTACTTCCATTGTTGTTCGGTCTGTTTAAGCTATATCCACACAAGATTTAGGCTAAAATAACTTAAAATCTGTCAACATTATTCAATAGATTGTATAACATGTTTTTAAAGTTTATCATAAATTATAAACAATATTATGTTGGCCACATTTTATTCCGCATGCACGGAATTGACTGGAAAAGACAGCCAAAAAGCATTAAGTACGACTTTTGTTATCCTTTATGGAGAATTATAAATAGTAAAATGTATTTAAAACAAAACTTATTATTATCATTGTCAAAGTAACCGATTTATGATCTTTACTTTTTTAACATGCAGTCGCATCTAAAACGTTTTTTTCTACTTCTGAAGAAATTGTTCATATCTACCCACCTATACTCGTCTAAATTTTATTAGCAACTAATTTGTTGACACAATATTTTCCAACTACAACGAGGAAATTTGAAATTTAACTATAATATACGGCTTATTTCCACTTTGAAATTTCTCGCTTAACCTCTAATCCACCGTAGAACGTTGTGGTTTAAATAAGGAACATAAAATATAATCACGTACAAAATATTGCATCCACCACAGAGAAAATTGGCCAATATTTCAAAAACAAAGTATTCGAGAAACAAACTTTTCTCTTTACACCTGCTCTGAAATCGTTTTTTGTATTGGAGACTGTTAGGACGAGCTCAGTTAGTTTTGTATAATTTATTGAGTTATAAGTACTTGCTCACTCAGCGAGTTATCAAGAGTGTTATATGGAATATTTCTGCGTGACAGACTTAAAAACAAGGAAATCCGCAGTGGAACTACAGTAACCAGCAAAGCTCAACGGATTAGTAAGCTGAAGTGGCAATGTGCCGGCCATATAGCGCGAAAAACTGCCAATCGCCGGGGAAGAAAGATTCTCGAGTGGCAGCCTTGTACCATCAGGCAAAGTGTAGGGCGTCCCCCCACTAGATCGAATGACGACCTGGTAAGACATGCAGGAAGTCGATGGATGCAGATGGCTCACGACCTTGCTTTTTGGCATTTTTTGGGGGAGGCCTATGTTCAGCAGTGGACTTGTAAAGGGCTTTAATGATGAATTACTTCCTTTGGTAGTACATAGTAATACGGCAGTATATAATAATTCCTGCACAAAAGCGACAAGTAATATTGGGTAGTGTTCCACATTTTCATAAAGCAGGAGACGGGCAGCTTCATCTTCCTGAATACAACTCAAATTAATAAAAAACTGCGGTTACCCACTTGCCAAGCGTAGCAACCATGGCAAATAGACTTTGATGTACTTACAATGTAATAATGGTGAAGACGATGATGTAATCAAATAATGGTTTAAGAATTGCTTACTTTAACATTTCGTCCTAGTCTTCAGGCATGCTGCATTTTGATTCTTAATCGGACATAGATGTAGATGTGGGCCAAATTAAAAGCTTTCATTTTGTTTTTTCTGCCGACTTCCAAAAAGGAGACGGTACTCAATTCAACTGTTTGTTTTTTTTATGTGTGTTACCTCATAACTTTGTACTGGGCGAACCAATTACGATGATTCTTTTTTATATGAAAGCTGATAGTTCTCGTGTGGTCCCATATGAATTTGATCAAGGTCAGACCAATGGTTATTGAGTTATTCTTAAATAACCTATATTGAAGTCGGCTGTACAAAGTTTTTAATTTTTAATTATTTAATTCAGTTACAGTCAAATGGACTGTGAGCTTGTTTGTCACCCTTGATTACGTAAACAAACTCATGAAAATGTTCTCATTGGTTAGACATAATGTCTCTTAGTATAATTGTAGGTGTGCTAATTGTCGGTGTCAGTGCTCGTTTATCATTCTTATTTCCGTAATAGAAATAACTCGGAGCGAACGCAAGAGTTTATTCACTATTTTCGGTCAAAAATACAAAATGTCATTCTCTTAAATTAAACATCTTATTATAAAAATGGACGCAATGTTTTAGGGGATATTTTAGAGAATATGTCTGAAATAACCAAAATTTATTGAGACTGACCGTGTAGTGGTGGTGTAGAATATCTACTACCCTATATCGACTGTGGGTTTCGTAAGAGGCCACAAATGGAAGCAAACGAAAATATGGGCAGCAGCGTCTAACAACTATAAAGTAAAAACTACGGTTGCCAAATCCCCTGCCAAGGGTTTCCACTATGGCGAATCTTCAGCGGTTATATTTTTAATATGCTATAAAGGTTAAAGGTTGTTGTTAAAAATTGTTTTTAAATATTAAATAAATTTGCAAAGCACAAGTTACACACACATGCGAGGGAGTTAAGTTAAAAATAATGTAAAAGGTGATAAAATAGAGAAAGCAACTTTTTTTCTTTAAGATTGGATGAAGAACAGACCACGTTCTAAATGAAGAATGTTTAGCGATATTTATCTTTGAACATAGCGCGTGTTGACGGGAAACAGTCATACATCTTAAACAGAAATACGATCTTTAGTATTTATTTCTGAGTTTTATCTGCGTTAACTTTTGACGTTCGTTTTGGTAATTGTGATTTATATTATTAACTAGCTGTTCTCCACGACTTCGCCCGCGTGGAACTTGGATTTCATGGGTTTTAATTTTTTTTGTGCGGAACCCTAATCCTTGTTCTAAAGCAAAAGTAATCTAAGTTACTCCTTATATCATCAGCTATCTGCCAGTGAAAATGCCGTCAAAATCGGTCCAGCCGTTTCGAAGATTAGCCGGAACAAACAGACACAGACAGACCGACAGACAGACAAAAATTTTAAAAATTGTGTTTTTGTTATTAGTACAGTATATACCTTAATATTCATTTAGTAAAAAGCTGTTATTTTAACATTATAAACAGACACTTCAGTTTTATTTATTTGTATAGATTTAATAAAAACGACATGAATATTCTTAACCTTCTACAGAATTTGTGTTTCATTGATTACAAATATCAAATTCATTTTTTTGATAAGTAATCATTGTTTCGACTAAAGCATATAAAATGACATTACATAGTAATATAGCCATATATAGTATAATATACGTCATCAATGTCATAAACGTGACTTCCGGATCCAGATCATTAAGTTCCGAAAAAAATCAGTTATTTAGTTTATATATCAAGAATTTCTGAATGGCAGCCAGAAGTCAGGAAGTTGTTAGTGATTCACCCCCGTGCCTCAAAAAATACGTAAAACTCAGGTTTTGCATCTGATTCCTCCTTGTTCGTGTCGGATTGCCAACGCCTCGGACTATTAAAGTGAGAAGTAGAGAATTCACCTGTGCTTGCACACACACTCGGTCAGGAGAACATACTTTAATTACATAGTTATAACAGCATTTAAAAGAGCTTAAACAACATGCATCCTCATCACCCGTGATAAGGAATACTATAAGACGTAGTCATGATTTTAATGTCGTCAGTTTTTGCATCTGCAAAATTTGAGAATATTCATAAGTTATACGCATGTGCAGGAAAACTAATAAAAAACTTATTAAAAATCGCAAGAATTCGTGCACATTAAAAATGGAAAAAAATGTGAAAAAGTAAAAACAAAAAGAGATTTGTATAAAATAACCGAAAGAAAACGTATATGGAAAACGTGTATATGACTCAATTGAATCCTTATAACTTGTGGCAGCATATAGTTTTACAAAGTTAAAAAGTGCAAGTTTTGATCTATTTTATTTTTCAGGATCGACAAGTCACTCAAAATATGTCGTCAGGTGTCTTCATCAGCACAAAATCCCTTGTATTGCAAAGGGTAATGAGAAGGGATGCAGGACTGTATACTTGTAGAGCAGCAAACCATATTGGAGAATCTAGTAGTCAAGCTGTATATCTCAGAGTGCAGTGTGAGTAACTTCTTACACTAGTTGTTATTTTACTAAAATTAGTAGAAAAAAAGTTCCTTATAATATTTATTTAAAAAAAAACTTTTTTAATATAATAATGTAAATAATTATTTTTTTTATAGAAGAGAGGGCAAATGAGCATGCGGCTCATCTGATGATAAGTGACTACCGCCGCCCATGAACAACTGCTACACCAGGGAGGTAATTGCAGATGCGTTGCCGGCCTTTTCCTTTTCCAGAAAGGAGTACGCTCTTTTCTTGAAGGTCCCTAAGTCGTATCGGTCCGGAAAAATCGCTGATGGTAATCGATTCCACAAGGACAAGGCAACAGTGGTAAAGCCAAGCGGTAGCTTTTGCTGACGCACGGATGGGCCAGCTCGAACCGAGGTGGTACCACGACCTCACAGAATACCAGTGTGAAGTAAAGGTTTACCTCTGCGTTGCGCTTGGTGAGTGCAGGTGGCCAGAGGCCCAATTCCACCCCCCACCACCCATCTACATAGTAGTGGAATTTAATAAAAGACTACCCCAGGAGGGTACCAGCACCCCTGGAGAATCCCTCGCTGAGGCAAGCGGAGCAAGCAGACAAAGGCAACCCCTGCCACGCTTACCGTGGATTTCTGCAATATCAGGGGACTTCATTCAAACCTTAACGCTGTCCACTACCATCTGGAGATAGCAAAGCCGGCCTTGCTCTTTCTAACCGAGACACAGGTGTCCTCTCCGGCTGATACTTCGTATCTCTCCTACCCGGGGTATAAATTAGAACACTCGTTTGTGCCCCGGGCTGGAGTTTGCGTGTATGTCAGAGAGGACATCTGTTTTCGACGCCTCGGCAGTCTTGAAGGTATGGACCATCCCCGTGTCTACGGGTGCCTCTATAGGTCCCATAGCGGTAATGCCGACACAGACCGACTCATCGACCGCATCCAAATGGCTGCAGACTCCGTGTTACAACAGGTCCCATCCGCAGAGATCGTGATACTCGGTGATTTCAACGCCCACCACGCTGAATGGCTTGGTTCTCGTTTAACCGATCATGCTGGTAGATCTGTCTATGACTTTGCTTTGGCATATGGTCTAACACAACTGGTTACTTCGCCTACGCGGATCCCAGATGTGGAAGACCATGTACCTTCCCTGTTGGACTTTCTGCTGACCTCTAATCCGGACGGATATCAGGTCTCCGTCGATGCCCCTCTCGGCTCTTCGGACCATTGTCTGATACGGAGTACGGTGCCACTCACGCTCCAATCGCAGTTGCGATCTACAGCTTGCCGCCGTGTTTGGCACTATAGGTCAGCTGATTGGGACGGGATGCGGTCTTTTTTTGCATTCTACCCTTGGGGACGGGTTTACTTCTCGCCGGAAGATCCCAGCGTTGTTGCCGATTCTGTTGCTGATGTGGTACTTCAGGGTATGGAACTTTTTATTCCATCCTCTGTGGTGCCCATCGGAGGCAGATCTCAGCAATGGTTTGGTCGCTCCTGTAAAATAGCATCACGCTAAAAGCAGGAGTGCTACCAGGCCTGGGCTGACGCATCAACGTCTCGGGATGAAAACACCAGCGCACTTAAAAAGAAGTATAATTCCGCCTCCAGGTCCTTCAAAAGCGTCATTGCCAAGGCAAGGTCTGAGCACATCGGCAGAATTGGCGAGAAGCTAGTTCACCTTCCGTCGGGAACCCGTGCGTTCTGGTCTCTCGCCAAGGCTGTCCAAGGGAACTTCTGTCAGCCATCTCTTCCATCTCTGCACAGAGAGGACGACTCTCTGGCCCATGCCGCAAAGGAGAAAGCCGATCTGTTGAGCTCTCTTTTTGCGTCCAACTCGACTCTAGATGACGGGGGGAACACACCGCCGATCATCCCGCGATGTGAGTGTTCCATGCCAGATGTGCGATTTACCCAGCGCTCGGTCCGCAAAGCACTCTTCTCCCTGGACGTCAGCAAGTCGAGTGGGCCCGATGGAGTCCCTCCCATTGTGCTGAAGACGTGTGCTTCGGAGTTGGCACCGGCTCCGGAGTTGGCAGGTGTAGTCCCGAACTCATGGAAGACAGCTTTGGTGCACCCGATCCTTAAAAAAGGCGACCGCTCAGACCCGTCCAACTACAGGCCTATCGCCATCACCTCCTTGTTCTCCAAAATAATGGAAGCCGTTATAAACTGCCAGCTCATGACGTACCTTGCAGATCACCAGCTGATTAGTGACCGCCAGTAAGGTTTTCGTCGGGGTCGATCAGCTGGTGATCTTCTAGTCTACTTACCTCATAGATGGGCGGAGACAGTAGAGTCCAAGGGGGAGGCATTAGCCGTTAGATTGGACGTAGCGAAGGCCTTTGATCGGGTCTGGCACAAAGCGCTTCATTCGAAGCTTCCGGCCTATGGGCTTCCCGAGAAATTGTGCAAATGGATCACCAGTTTCCTTGCTGATCGGAGCATCAAGGTCGTAGTAGACGGTGCATGTCCTGATCTCAAGCCTATCAACGCCAGTGTTCCACAAGGTTGCGTGCTATCACCAACGCTGTTTCTCCTGCATATCAATGATATGTTGCTTACTGGTAGCATTCATTGCTATGCGGACTACAGCACTGGTGATGCCTTATATACCGGCCGTGCCAATATTTCTCGGGAAAACGTCGCCGAGTACCGGGACAAACTTGTGTCTGAAGTCGAGTCTTTGCTTAACAAAGTCTCGGATTGGAGCCGACTAAACCTAGTCCAGTTCAATCCCCAGAAGACACAATTTTGCGCGTTTACCGCTAAAAAGAACCCCTTTGTCGTATCTCCTCAGTTTCAAGGCACTCCCCTTGTTGCCTCAGCCAGTATCGGAATCCTTGGCGTCGACATATCGAATAATGTGCAGTTTCGTGGTCACTTGGAAGGGAAAGCCAAATTGGCTTCTAAAAAGCTTGGCGTTCTCAGCAGAGCGAGACAGTATTTCATGCCGGCACATCGCTTGCAACTTTACAAAGCGTAATTTCGGCCCCACATGGAATACTGTTCTCATCTCTGGGCCGGGGCACCCCAGTGCCAGCTCCTTCCACTTGACCGCATCCTGCGCAGAGCGGTTCGAATCGTCGACGACCGAGTTCTTTCTGATCGGCTTGATACACTGTCACTGCGTAGAGATGTTGCATCTCTTTGCGTATTTTATCGCATATATCACGGGGAGTGCTCTGAGGAATTGTTCGGACTAATTCCAGCCGCTCAATTTCACCATCGCACATCGCGACAAAACTCGCGTTACCATCCATACCATCTGGATGATTGGCGGTCCACCACTGTGCGATTTAGAAGAAGTTTTCTCCCTCGCACGACTTCCTTGTGGAATCAATTACCACCAGCGAATTTTCCGGACCGATACGACTTAGGAACCTTCAAGAAAAGAGCTTACACCTTTCTAAAATGTCGGCAACGCATCTGCAATACCCCTGGTGTTGCGGTTGTTCATGGGCGGCGGTAGTCACTTACCATCAGGTGAGCCGCATGCTCGTTTGCCCCCTATTTCATAAAAAAAAGGAAGTCGTGCGAGGAAGCTAACATCTAAATCGCACAGTGGTGGACCACTAATCATCCAGATGGTGTGGATGGTATCGGGAGTTCTGCCGCGATGTGCGTTTGTGAAATTTGGCGGCTGGGATTAATCCGAACAATTCCTCAGAGCACTCCCCATGGTAGATGCGAAATAAAATGCAAAGGGATGCAACATCTCTTCGCAGTGCCAATGAATCGAGCCGATCGGAAAGGGCTCGGTCGTCGACGATTCGAGCCGCTCTGCGCTGGATGCAGTCAAGTGGAAGGAGCTTGCACTGGGGAGCCCCTGCCCAGAGGTAGGAACAGTATTTCATGTGAGGCCGAACCTGCGCCTTTTAAAGTTGCAGGCGGTGTGCCAGCATGAAATACTGTCCCGCTCTGCTGAGAACGCCAAGCTTTTTAGAGGCAAATTTGGTCTTCTCTTCCAAGTGACCACAAAACTGCACGTCACTCGATATATAGACTCTGAGGATACCGATACTGGCTGAGGCAAGAAGGGGAGTGCCTTGAAACTGAGGAGATACGACAAAGAGGTTCTTTTTAACGGTAAACGCGCAAACTTGTGTCTTCTGAGGATTATACTGGACTAGATTTAGTCACCCCCAATCCGAGACTTTGTCCAGCAAAGACTCGACTTCAGACACAAGTTTGTTCCGGTACTCGTCGACGTTTTCCCGAGAAATATCGGCACGGCCAGTGTATAGTGCATCACCAGTGCTGTCATCCGCAAAGCAGTGAATGTAACCAGTTAGCAACATATCATTGATATGCAGAAGAAACAGCGTTGGTGATAGCACACAGCCTTGTGGAACACCAGCATTAATAGGCTTGTAGTCAGAACATGCACCGTCTACAACGACCTTGATGCTCCGATCTGCAAAGAAGTTGGATCCAATTGCACAATTTCTCGGGAAGCCTATAGGATTCCTATAGGAAGGGAGCTTCGAAAGAAGCGCTTTGTGCCAAACCCGATCGAAGGCCTTCGCAATGTCCAGACTAACGGCCAACGCCTCCCACTTTGACTCTACTGCCTCCGCCCATCTATGGGTCAGGTAGACCAGAAGATCACCAGCTGATCGAGCCCGACGAAAACCGTATTGGCGGTCACTAAACAGCTGGTGATCCTCAAGGTACCGGATGAGCTAGCAGTTAATAATGGAATCCATTATTTTTGAGAACATGGAGGTGATCGCGATAGGCCTATAGTTGGACGGGTCTGAGCAGTCGCCTTTTTTAGGGATCGGGTGGATAAAAGCTGTCTTCCATGAATTTGGGACTACGCCTTGTGAGTAGAAGTACCGGAAAAGACGCGTTAGGACCGGTGCCAACTCCGGAGCACACGTCCGTAGAAAGTATTCGAGAAACAAACTTTTCTCTTTACACCTGTACTGAAATCTTTTGTTGTATTGGAGGCTGTTATGACGAGCTCTAACTGAGCTCGTCATAACAGTGACGTCGTCGTCTTGTGTAATTGATTTAATTATAAGTACTTGCTTACTCAGCGAGCTATGGATAGGGCTACGTTTAGGGCTTTTCTGTATTATAGTTTTTAAAAGAAGGACATCCGCAGTGGAACCAGAGTAACCAGCATAGCTCAATGGATTAGTAAGCTGAAGTGAAATTCTTTATTTAAAAAACTCTTTTAGTTTATATATGTAAATAACTAGAAGCTAGGTGACGCTCTCAGGTATGAAACCTATCTAGATAAACTTGGAAAGAAAATCATTATCTAAATACCAATTCGATAGACCCGTTTCGAAGAAACTGTTCACATAATATAAATATCAAGAACTGCTCACTTATAGTGTAAGATTTAATTTAAAAGAGACATCTTCGAATAAAATGGCTAATGTAGATATGACTTTCATCTGAAAGGTAGTTTTATAAATGTCTACTTTATTATTTCCTATATCTTTGCGAACAATTCACATTAAACTAACTTTACGAAATTGGTTGCGATATTTTGAACTGCACCTCAGTCTTCTGCGTTGAATATCTGAGGTATAATTAATCTGCGCTATCTTATATTTTTAAAATTGTGCTCCGTATTACTCACAAATAGCTTAGAAGTCAATAGACATGTCAACAACAATAGTATGCTGGACTATAGATTTCATTTAATTGAAAACTTTATCCCAAGCTTAAAACACATGGGAATTCAAAGAAATTAAGAAGAGAAATTAAGTTATTTATGATTACGCCAACTTTGTAGATGCACCCGTCTGTGAGCAGCCCTCGCCACTATTAATTGGCGCGAGGCTGGATGAATCACTCCGCGTCCGTTGTACGGTTAGTGCGGATCCCGCGGATGTCAGTTTCTACTGGCAATTCAACAACAGCGGAGAGAGTTTTCAAGTGTCTCCAGCTAGATACGGTAAGTATGCAAGAACTTGTTACTTGTTTTAAAATGGATTTCATAATAATCTTTACAACGCTTGCCCAATATTATCGGATTAGTGCTGATAATTTTGTTCGTGTTGATTTTGTAATCATTAAATATGTTGATAATCAAAGGTAAAATAATATTTTATGTTATTACAACAAAAGAGTGTCAGTAAAATGTAATAACTTTTACAAAGGTATATATATATAAGGTTATTTTGCAATAACCGACCACATTTGCAGAGAAGGTTCAGAATAAGTAATGTAGGCAACTGGTGAATAAAAACTTTTTAAAAAATCTCAGTAATTCTGTCCTGTATCTTTTAAATTGAAAATGCACGGTAATGCATTATTTTATCTGATTACTATTATCCTTTTACTGGAAATGAGGCATTCCATCTTAGTCCTCACGGGTGACAACGCATCTACATTTTGATTTGTAATAGAGAATAGATGTAGATGTCTATGGGCCGCAGTAACAACTTACCATCAGGTGGACTGTGTGCTCTTGACATTCTTAAGAGTCGATCGGTAGGCACAAACATTGTTGCCCATAAATTACATTAAATTTGGGATAATTTCAAATAAAATTAGAAGCGGTAAAGTAGAAAAGAACGGTATATCATTATTTACACGTTTGAACTTAAGTTTAAAATTTGGTTACTTACAACGACTACTGTATAGTAGCGGAAAATAATATTTTGCTAGATAACTTTCATTCACAATAACTGACAGTAGCTTATTTAATAGTTTTGAAATTTGCGCCACTAAAATTTGATTCCTACAAAAACCACAACTGAAAACTTCCAATAATTATAATATTTTTGAACGAACGTCCTTATCGGACGGTACCGCGAGGTAGGCGAGGAAAAGTGTAAGATTTTTCCGTTACGATCCCTTCTGACCACCTGATCCATCTGATCCATTCTGATCCATTGCCCTCGCACTTTTTCTTATCTTGCCATGAAAGAAACCTTATTTTATTTTAAATGACGCTTCATTTTAATAGACGCTAGTAATTTATTTATTTGTATTTGTTAATCAATAATATAATACATTTATCAATAATAATACACTACGAAAGGAACTTCGTTCCACGACACTCACGCATTTTTTTAAATAATTTTAAACTTGTAATATATGTGCATTAATTTTATAACATTCTTGTTGTAGTTTCCACGGGTGGCACGGCTAGTGAGTTGCGTTACCGAGCTGCTAGCGAGAGAGACTATGGTGCATTACTGTGCAGAGCGACCAACGCCGTCGGTCGACAGCAAAAACCGTGCGTCTTTCAGATTGTACCTGCTGGTGAGCATTGTTTTCTATCTGTAGTATGTGCTTACAAGGATAGTCATTGGGAGTTTTGGCGGGAACTTGACCGGCGGCGGTTTGCTACTCCTGTATTTTTGTTTAAATAATGGTTTGAAGTATGGACTTTGATATGTAAAAGTGGTGCGATTTTGTGTATTAAATGTCTGCGCATGTGAACTATTAGTGGAAACTGTGACACAAGTGCTCTGATGGTGATGTGATTCTCAAAATAAGGTGTCTGTCTGCTTAGGCGCCTTGAGATACCATCGCCAACCGTCAGCTGTCTGCTGGCTCAAGTTGCCGTCTAAATCTCCCAAGGACTGCACAATGTGACGCATCAATATATTGTGAAGCAGTATACTATGAAGGATAATTATTATAATATATTTCAAGGCTCAAAAGGGCTAGATACCAGAGCCGTAAAGCCAGTTATTAAAAAGAAGAAGGATAGTCATTGGTCTAATGGTCGTGAAAGCGGTTGATGAATATGAGGTCCTGGATTTAAATCCTTCTTCGGGTCAAAATCAGTTATTAGATTTTTCTCAGAGCAACCCAGTGTCACGATATTGGTGCTGTCTTACCCCCGTGCCTCGGAAAGTCGTAGGTTCTGCACCTGTTCTTTCTTCGGTCGTATCAGATTAACATCTCATTGGACTATGAGAACGAGGGAATAGACAGTGCACTCGTGTTTGCGTATACACTTAGATACTATAATCCTGTCGCGCAGATAAATAATAATATAATTTAAATAATAATAATTTATTTCAAGAAACTGTACAATTAATTCGAATAATGTCTTAATTTAAAATAGTCTACAATAACAGGCACCTGAACTAGGATAAACCTGTATCTCAGGTGTATGTGCTAATAGATACATTTACAAATACTTTCTGTTTCTTATATAAAATGAATAACTTACCAACTAATTACGGTTAATTCAGTAAAATATATTAATTTACTTAAGATTTTAATTAGCTTAAAACAATCAGCAATTTTTCTTGTACGAATTACATTTTTACAATCTGCCATTTTTAATGGATACATGTACAAAATTGCATTGACTTGATTATACAGAAAAGGGTCAAGAAATGTAAAAAATCTATGCATGAAAGAATGCCTTATTCTAATGTTAGTTTCAATGACTTTATCTTTGCGTCTTTTATCAGTGACCTCTCTTCTGTAGGGCAATTTTAAGTGCTGTTTTAGTAACGTACTCATAACGAATATCTGGCGCACTGAGAGGACGTTATAACATTTATATAAGAGATGGGACGGGAATAGGATAGGGCGAAATGTTGCGACTTTTAATACAGCTCTTTGAGCGCGTTCCAGTGGTAGCAGTGTAGTTTTAGCTGTTCCTCCCCATGAGGTTATACAATAGGTGAGAATCGATTGACATAATGCAAAATATACTTGCTTTACTACCTTAATATCAACAAAAGGGCGAATTTTTTAAAAACATGATGAGATGGCTGGTCTCCGATAAAACCGGCCGCTGTGTCTGAAATTCAACCTAGAGAACATTATTATAAAGGTTGCAGTCCACTGTGAACTGAATTTTAAAATTTATGGAGTTAATACCAAATTGAGATCAGACCAAAACTTAATAATTTTAAGCTGAAGGTAGCCGTGGTTAACTATAACGTTGGTACGTTGAACTCCTCAGTCGTCCCGTGACCATGGCTACTATAAAGTGTTTGAAACGTGAGTAATATAAAATAAGTTAATACGCAATAAAATCGGAAAAGCAACAAGTAATTTAATTATTGATTCATGATTTTTTAGCATTCATAAATAAGTGAAAACGCTTAATTTAAATAAAAAACGTATTCATGGGTCCCTAAAACAATTATTTATTAGTCGATCTAGCATACGTCAATTTGGGAACAGACTAATAAGTAGTAATAAATATCCAAAAATATTTAAAATATTATAACGAATAGCAAAATATAGTTAATTTCTGTAAACTATAAAATTGTTACAGCCGATAAATAAATTACTAATTTTGAAACTTCATTAAAATATTCCGATATACTCGGATCAAATTTCGTGCACCAGTAAAATTTGCGGAATACGTTTTAAAATACGGACGAAGTTTCCGACTCGGAGCAATCACGTCTGCGGCCAATATGGAATGGGTAACGAGAAAACTTACTGTGTTCAACTTTCTACTTATCCTTTGGTATGGGAATATGCGCCGGTTTCATTTGAAGAATATTTAAAATGTGCTCAATTTTATTAATAATAGTCATAAGTTGTTTACATAATTTTAAATTGGTAGCTATCGTGATAAACACATCATCGTCAGACTTTTTAAGTTCAAACCTAATTATTTTTTCATATATCAAGAATACATATTGGTATATTTTTCATAAATATATTGTCGTTTTAAGAATATCCACTACATCATATCGTCTCGTGTGTGTCGTATGAGATGGCTGAGGGAGACGAACAAAGGAAGATGGGCAGCAGCGTATTCCAAAAAAAAAACTCGCCTGTCAAATGTTACGTTATGCAGTAGACTTTTGATGGACTGTAATGATGATCATGATGATCTTTTGTTATTTTTACAAGTCAGTGCTTGACTACAATTCCACCTGATGGGAAGTGGTAATGAAGGTTTAGATGCACTGTAGAAGCATAACCAAAGCCTATTCACTGTTACCTTTAAGATACCTAAATAGAAATTGGACGGAAAGAGAGCCACCGGCAAATTATTATAATCCTTCACTACAATTCCACCTGATGGTAAGTGGCAATGAAGTTCTAGATGCACTATATAACATAACATATAACATAAACACTCACGCCTGTCACCCAGAGGGGTAGGCAGAGACTATGGAATTCCATTTGGCACGATCCTGACACACCTCTCTCGCTTCCTCCACATCCATATACCTACGCATACACGCTCGTCGGTTAAAGGTACTCTTAATTTGGCCCATTTTCAATATATCGCCTATTTGGTCGATAAAATTTCGCCTAGGGTGACCTTTCCCGACTCTGCCATTCATCTCTGCAACATAAATTTGCTTTATCACTCTTTCCTCATTCATTCTTTCTACATGACCAAACCACCGAAGCATTCCTTTCTTAATCCTAGTCACAACATCATCTTGCAAACCACACATTTCTCTTATCACACTATTTCTCACCCTGTCATTCAGATTCAGCCCTAGCATACTACGTAATGACCGCATTTCTACAGCATTTATTCTACTCTCGTGCTTCTTCTGCCATACCCAACTTTCACTACCATACATTAAAGTAGGCACTAACACAGCATTGTGAATTGCCAAACGTGCCTTTTTGGACACATTCTGACTTTTCACAATAGAGTGTAGAGCCCCATTCAATCTATTTCCTGCATTCACTCGTCGTTCTATATCCTGATCATATCTACCATCCCTGCTAAACACACATCCCAAATACACAAACTCATCTACTTGCTCTACCAACTCCCCTTCTATTCTTATTTCACATATCGTTTTACTTTCTTCTCTTTCAAAAACCATAACTTTCGTCTTACTTGCGTTCACTTTCATTCCCTTTTCTTTTAATGTCCTGTTCATTAATGTAACCATCATTTGCAACTCGGCTGCCGACGACGCAAGTATGACTTGATCATCGGCGTACAAAAGGCATTTGACGGTTAACTCACCCATTCTTAACCCACATTCTTCAACTTTCAAAGTTTGCAAACAACTGTCCATAAATAGGTTGAACAGCCACGGGGAAGCCACACAGCCCTGTCTGACACCTTTATGGATGCCAAACCAGTCCGAGTAGGCCCCGTTGATCCTGACACAAGCACTAGAGTCCCTATATAGAGACTTCAATGCCTGTATCAATCCAGCGCTCAACCCAAATGAGTTCAGTGTTTGCCATAACACATCCCTGTCCACTCTGTCATAAGCCTTCTCCAAGTCTATGAACGCACAAAAAACTCTTTGGTTTTTGGCCAAAAACTTCTCCGCGATCATGCGCATGGAAAAGACCTGATCCGTACATCCCATTCCCTTTCTAAATCCCGCTTGCACATCTTAAATTTTTCCATCAGTTTCTTTCATAACTCTTTCAGTTAGTACCTTAGCATACAGTTTTCCCACAATGCTAAGAAGGCTGATACCACGGTAGTTTTTACAGTCCTGCTGTGATCCTTTTCCCTTATATATTAGGACTATCACGGCTTTGCACCAGTCTCCCGGTACCCGCTTAAGTTCCCAACATAAATTAAACAAGGTGCACAGCAGGTCTGCCACCACTCCTTCTCCAGCCTTTAGCATTTCGAGAGATACTCTATCATAACCGGCTGCCTTACCTGCTTTCATACTTTTCATTGCTTTCATTATTTCATCTATACTTATATCTCTATCTATTTCCTCTTCTTCCGGAATTTCTATTTCATTTAATTCAAACGTCTCATCACTCATAAACACGCTTTCAAATTATTCCTTCCATCTCCTTAAACTCAAAACTTCGTCATTCAGAATACAGCCATTCTGGTCTCGTATAGCATTCATTCTAGGCTGTTTTGAATGTCCCCTGGTAGTTCTTACGAGTTTCCAGAACATTTTAATGTTTGCCTGAAAGTTATCCGATATTCTTCTATCATTCATATCCGTTCTTTCTTGCTTTTTCCTTTCAACTACTTCTTTTACTCTCTTATTTAGGTGTCTAAAGACTGCCTTTTTCCTTTCAATATCATCATTCATACTGCTAGAATTACTAGCCTTGGTTGCTAGTAAATCTAGCCATGCTTTCTTCTTTGCTTCAACTTCCATCCGTACCTCATCATCCCACCATAACGTGTTAATTTTCCTTTCATTCGTTCTCTTACTTACACCACATACTTCGGTAGCTGCATCCACTAAACCTTTCTTGACATTATACCACACAGTCTCCAAGTCTAAATCATTCATACACAATTCAGCCATACCACTTATATTTTCTCTCAATCTATATTTGAACTTCTCTCTCACACCTTCATCTTGTAACCTCTCTGTTCTTATACGCTGTAAAGCAGTGGTAGACACAGATGTCCGATGCCTCCAACGTCTGAAAAGACCATTAATTCGGCATAAGACCAAGTAATGATCCGTCCCTACGTTAGAGCCCCGGTAAACCCTTGTATCTACCACCGCGCTCCTCTACTAAAATGCACTATATAAACTTAACAAAAACCTGTTCACTCTTACATTAAAGACACCTAAATTGAAATTGAACGGAAAGAGAGTTAACAGTGGTAGAGTCACGCGGCAGCTTTTGCTGTCGCACGGATGAGCCGGCTCAAACCGGGGTGGTACCACAACCTCACAGAATACCAGCGTGAAGTAGAGGTTTACCTCTGCGTTTCGCTTGGTGAGTGCAGGTGGCCGGAGGCCCTTTTTACTGAAAATGAGGCATTCCATCTTAGTCCTCACGGGTGACAACGCATCTGCATTTTGATTTGTAATAGAGGATAGATGTAGATGTTTATGGGCCGCAGCAACCACTTACCATCAGGTGAACTGTGTGCTCGTTTGTCACCCTTATCCTATAAAAAAAAAGAGAGACACCGGCAAATTATTCTAATCCTTCACTACAATTCCACCTGATGGTAAGCGGTAATGAAGTTCTAGATGCACTGTATAAGCGTAACAAAAGCCTATTCACTCTTACCTTAGAGACACCTAAATTGAAATTGGACGGAAAGAGAGACACCGGCCAATTATTCTAATCCTTTACTACAATTCCACCTGATGGTAAGTGGTAATGAAGTTCTAGATGCACTATATAAGCTTAACAAAAACCTATTCACTACTTACATTAAAGACACATAAAAAGAATATGGACGGAAAGAGAGACACCGGCCAATTATTCTAATCCTTCACTACAATTCCACCTGATGGTAAGCGGTAATGAAGTTCTAGATGCACTGTATAAGCGTGACAAAAGCCTATTCACTCTTACCTTAGAGACACCTTAATTGAAATTGGACGGAAAGAGAGACTCCGGCCAATTATTTGAATCCTTTACTACAATTCCACCTGATGGTAAGTGGTAATGAAGTTCTAGATGCACTTTATAAGCTTAACAAAAACCTATTTATTCACTCTTACATTAAAGACACCTTAATTGAAATTGGACGGAAAGAGAGACACCGGCTAATTATTTTAATCCTTCACTACAATTCCACCTGGTGGTAAGCGGCAATGAAGTTCTAGACGCACTGTATAAGCGTAACAAAAGCCTATTCACTCTTACCTTAGAGACACCTAAATTGAAATTGGACGGAAAGAGAGACACCGGCAAATTATTCTAATGCGTCAATACAATTCCACCTGATGGTAAGTGGTAATGAAGTTCTAGATGCGCAATATAAGCTTAACAAAAACCTATTCACTCTTACATTAAAGACACATAAATAGAAATTGGACGGAAAGAGAGACACCGGCAAATTATTCTAATCCTTCACGACAATTCCACCTGATGGTAAGCGGTAATGAAGTTCTAGATGCACTGTATAAGCGTAACAAAAGCCTGTTCACTCTTACCTTAGAGACACCTAAATTGAAATTGGCCGGAAAGAGAGACACCGGCAAAATATCCTAATCCTTTGCTTTACGTCGTCGCCCATACTTTTTACGTAAGAGGCGACTACCTAGTTGGTATAGTGGCCATAAGCCTGATTTCTGAACGTGAGGTCTCGTGTACGAATCCTGGGTCGGGCCTTTCTCGATAGCAGTCCGTAGTCAGGTGGTTGGCAGTATTTCACCTCCTTGCTTCAGAAAGTATGTATTGCCGTTAGTCCTGCGTCTGATCTCTCTCCTCTCTTCGTATTCCCAACCAATAGTACTTTTTGAGTGAGAGAATAGAGAGTGCACCTGAATGTGAACTCTATTCCAGCCCTACGCAGATGGCTAGTTTCCGTTGAGACTAGCCTCCGTAACCGAAATACGGTTAGGATTACATTATTATTATTAATTAATACCTCCCATATTAAAACCAGTTAGTAGTTTATTGTTCAATTTATTTCCAAAATTATCTTCTCAGTACTAGCGGTCGCTATAAACAATCGCTTTACATTATCTCTTAATAGCATGTGACGTAAAACCAATAACGTGGAAATTGTTCTCCGTAGATATTTATATAATAATTTAGTATTTACTTATTATAGTCATATTTCAAACGTTCTCGTTTAGCGATATTGCAATCGAGTTATTGCTTCAGAAATAATAAATTGAATTAGATAATATTTAATAATAATTGAAAATTTCTTCATTTTTTTATTAAAATTAACATCATTGAGACATTTTGCAAGAATTGAAGTGCACGAAAACCCCTTTTGAACTGACTTGAAAAAAAGAGGAGGCTCTCAATTATGATGTTTATATTTTTTTTGTTCTGGCATAACTCCGTGATATATACACGGATTTGCAAAAACTTTTTCGAAGGAGGTTTATTATTAATGATCCTATTTAAATTTCGTAAAGATCTGATGATGACTTTTGGGGACAGAAAACAGAACTCTTCAATACGAGATCAACCCCGATTGCTGCTATTGCATATCCATGCGTTGTTTACGCAATCACACAACGTAACATCACGCCTGTATCCTCTAACGGGGTGAGCAGATGTGTTCAGTATACCACGGTACACCCTCATTTCTGTCAAATTTGTTATATTGAAGTCGGCTGTAAAGAAATATTTTACCACTTGTAAAACTGTCAAATTTAATTATTTTAAAACAAAATGTTCGTATAGTACATTACTCACCTACGATTTGCCGACGATATAGTCCTTATGATAGAATTGCTGGAGGACCTAAGTACTATGCTCAATGACCTCAATAGTGCCTCCCAACGGCTAGGTCTAAAGATGAACATGAACAAGACAAAGATCATATGTAACGTCCATGTCACAACTATGCCGGTAGTTGATGGGAGTACTTAGGTCAAAGTTGTTGATGAGTATGTTTACCAGAGATAAATAGTCCGAATAGGGTAAGTCCAACTTCGACCGAAAGGTCAATCGATGGATTCAACTCTGCTAAGCAGTGTTCGGAACATTACGATACATCTTCTCGTCAGGTATACCTCCAAACTTGAAAACGAGATTGTACAACCAGTGCGTGTTGCCAGCGATGATTTATAGATCTGAGCAAGCTATGGAGAGGGCTCGCCTGGTAGTGGAGGCGTAAGAAAATCTACTACCCTATATCAAGCCATGGGTGTCATAAGAGACAACAGAAGGAAAAGAATAGATGAGAATATTTTTTGTAAAATACAAATTATAAATACTTAATCCAATTCATTTTTCAATAAATTTTCAGTTCAGGGAAGCAGCAAGAAGTCCACACAAGTTTTACAATTGAAAACACATGTTGTATTGTTCATTATAAAATTCAATTTAGAAACAGCTGGGTTGTAACACAATCTTTGTTAAAATTTAAAAAAAAAATAAACAAGGGCTGCTGCTACTACAAACTCTTTAATAAATTATTTATTGATTAAACTTGGTAATAGAAAAACCTTCTCTATTACCAAGTTTAATCAATCGACTGATTTTTTGAACTTTGTAGTAAATACATATATAGGTATCATTGCCCCATGAATGAATTGCTGACTTTGATTAATAGCTTGCGATTAAACTTGGTAATAGAAAAACCTTCTCTATTACCAAGTTTAATCAATCGACTGATTTTTGGAACTTTGTAGTAAATACATATATACATAGGTATCATTGCCCCATGAATGAATTGCTGACTTTGGTTAATAGCTTGCGATTGTTCCTTGTATTCTATAATGTTATTATATCACTTTTTAACAAAACTTCTTTTAATTTTGTATGTTATAAGAAAACTAAATTAACTCATTCTCTTAACATAATTATAATAATCTGTTTGTCAAGTAATTTCCGTTGTAAATAAAGTTATTCCTCTTCATAAGCAAAACGCAATAATCAAGCAAATTTTGATATACGCAGAGAGATTCACTTTGTAATAAAACATCACAAGGTTACTTGATTAAAAAGATAGCTGTATTCTAAGTATAGCAATAAATACAGGAAATTAAATTTATATGTCTATGAATGAATAAAGATCAAAGTTAAAAAGGTGCAATATTAAATCACTTACGGTTGGTAGAACATGCTCAAAATTATGTTATTATTTATATCGGTACAATTTATAAATAACAAGGAAAGTTATAAATGTAACATCATTAATATGTTATGTTAATTGCTCAAAGTTTCTGTTACAATTTATACAAAACCTTCGTAAAAATTCAATTTTCGAGTGAAATATCACGTTTTTTTATAGTATAAATTTATAGGATAAGGATGAAAAACGAGCACACAGTCCACCTGATGGTAAGTGGTTGCTGTGGCCTATAGACATCTACATCTATCCTCGATTACGAATCAAAATGCAGATGCGTCCTTTCCAGTAAAAAGGGTATCTGATTCTCTATACTCACCACACGAAACACAGCAGCGTTAAGCTGCTATTTTACGCTGGATTTTTTCGTATTTGGTGAGAGCGTGGTCTTTCCCCGGTTGAGCCGACCCATTCATGCTACAACTATACAATTAATATAGCTGCAGCATAGCTCTACCACGTTTAAATTAACATAATTAATATGTTATGTTAAGGAATCAAATATTCTATTACAATTTGTACAAGACCCCTGTAACAAATTTGCAGAGGTAAAATTCAGATTTCAGAGTGAAATATCACGTTACTCTTATGTTCATTAAAACATGATATCTAAAATAATTAAGATCATAATATAAGGAATTCTGAAATTCTTACAAAGGTTAAAAGGAATTGAGTAAGTTTACTAAAACGAAAATGAAAACGGTACATTACATTATAATAAAAATGTATCATAAAAGAGTATATATTCACTACAGTATCATCATCTCATTTTTAATTTCGTTTAAAAATTGCTAAATAAACATAGGTTACTAGTTCTTTGGGCATTATCCGTAATATATATATACAACAAACTTTTCACAATACACAGAGCTATTATCAATTTCCAACGTGGTAGAACCAAGCTGCAGCTATATTATGATTTCAGCACACAGGTCGGCTCGACCGGGGGACCACGCTCTCACAGAATACCAGCGTAAAATAGCAACTTAATGCTGCTGTGTTTCTTGTGGTGAGTGTAGAAAACCGGAGACCCTTTTTTTGCTGGAAACGAGGCATTCCATCTCGGTCCTCAACGCTGGAAACGTTTGCATTTTGATACGTAATCGAAGATAGATGTAGATGTTTATGGACCGCAGCATCCACTTACCATCATGTGGACTGTGTACTCGTTTCTCATCCTTATTCTGCAAAAAATACTCCCCGAGTTGTACACCTGGGCTTCTAAGCCTAGGGAGGGAATGGTCACAGAAAAAAGGGAAACTTCCCCTTTTTCTCTAACGATATATACAACTTTGAAACAACTATTGATCGCAGCGTAGTTACATTTTAACTAAATGTCACAATCTCGAAGCATTTGACTCTAAGGCTGAGATCTATAGACCGTACTTTGGCTTTGCTCAGACTTTACTTTCGAGCTAAGACAATGCCGGTATTTATAGAACTAACTTCGAAGTCGTGCTGCTTAGCAAAGCTTAAGTCAATGACATCGACGACTTACGTAAAACTCAGGATATTATTCAAAACCACTGTATTAATTTTAAAATGTTGTTTTTATGTTACTCTAACTAATTATAATAATAAACAGGTAGTTTTAGGCCGTCTTCTAGTTTTAAATAGCATAATTCCATTTTCTATTTACGTATTTTCAATCTTATTTCGACTTTATTAAAATATTTTTTTTCTTTTTTTTTTGATTTTACACTCATCTCATCCTATATTTTAAGTTTATACGATAAGTTTGATTTGAAATGTATATATTTTTTTATGTTATGTAATAAAGTCAAAAACATAATGCCTGGAATGAAGAATCCATTAATATTTGGACTGTCTGGGCCTCAGCATAACCTTAGCTTAATCTTAACCCGATACAACTATAAATTCAGAACCAAAGACTATGCTAAGCATACACTCAGCTAAGTTTTTCGTAAGCTAAGTCTGATCAAAGTCAAAGTACGATCTATAGATCTCAGCCTAAGTCAAGTGCTTCGAGATTCTCTCAGCATTTACCAGTGTCCAATTTATGACCAACTAGCGACAAGACAAATGGTGGTTAACAGTCAGTAGAAACGAATTTTAACTATCTTGCTTAATTGTTTTCTTTTATATAAATATGGGCAACGAACGACGAACAAGCACTATAAGCGGCGGTCTAATTGACGTCACAAATCTTAGAAACGAGGAGAGATCTGTGTTCAGCAGTTGAAATTGAAATTGAAATTTATTTAACATACATTACATTATAGTTACAGTTATTTTTGAGCTCTGAAGCCTGCGTTAGTTAAAACTGTGCTACAGGCCTCAGACTTCCCCATCTATTGTCAAAATATTATAATGTATATTAGTATTATAAAGAAATAATAAAAATAATATAAAAAGTAATAATATGGTACTAATTCTATGCTAAGGCTAAGCAGTGGATCGTTTTTATGCTGTAACTTTGAAATTGACTTTAACACGTTACGGGACTATTTATTTTTAAATTTTGTTTAACGCATTTATTTTTCTAATTATATTTATTTTAGAAATTCGAAACATAGGGAATATAAAAAGTTAACTAAGCGCAATACAATCTTCATTTACTCTTCATTTGAGGCTGTTAAGTGTAATGATTATTAGACGACTTTAACTTTCGTATTTAATTACATCCAGAAAAATTAAACTTGAATTAAAATTCTTGAAGGGAGTAGTGTATTCGAATCAGCGATTGGACTATGGTGGTGAAACACTCAGAACTTAATTACTTAGATTAGTTAACTATAGTATAACGCCTGATTCGTATATCCGTAACGATCCGTTATATTACATACAAGGTGTATGTAAAACAGTATATATTAAAAACTATTCACTCAGCAACTAAGGATGACTTAAAATGAAATAAAGTGAAACGGTTCATAAATAGTTGAATTGGTATTTTGTTTTCATCGTCGTCATCATCATCATCATCATTACAGCCCTTCACAGGTCCACTGTTGAACATAGACCTCTCTCAAGGAATAGCACGGTTCTGAGCCACCGGCATTCATCGACTCCGTGCGTGTCTTACATTACTCTATCTACTGGAGGGACGCCCTACACTTAACCTGCCGGTACGAGGCTGCCACTCGAGATTCTTTATTCCTCATCGGTTGTCGGTTCTTCGAGTTATACGACCGGCCCATTGCCACTTCAGTCAGTCTGGCTGGTGGTCCGCAGAGAAACGCCACATGGTTATTATTATACTATACAATATGTAAAGAAAATGCTTTTTAGAGAATAAACATACAAAAAAGTCACAAAAAATAAAATAAATATTTGATTGGGCAAACTCACACGAAAATACGAGGGGCGCAGGCGGCCGTCGGATAACAATATTGATATGATTTCAAATATATAAACGCTACCAAAAATGTTAAATATGTATAATAAAATCCTAGTTAAAACACGTTGCATAAACATAGATAGATTTTTTTGAATTTAAAAAAATTATTACATACAAAGAAATTATTTGCATGCCATTAAAACATGAGTATATCTTTGTAAAAATTTTGTTTGTCTGTCAGTTTGTTTTTGTCTGTTCCGCCTAATTTTGGAATGTCTTTCGAAATCGAAATTAAAATTAATGGTCATCGATGATAATTTAAAAAACTTTAATGACGGTACTTTAATAAATACCAACATTTTTATAATCATCAATTATATAAAAAAATAATGATTTTTTTGGTAATGACATTTTTTTTCATGTTGCATACGTGTAAAAAAATATAATGTTTTTCGCCTTTGCTCTCAATCCATTCCGTTATATATCTATACAAATTATAACTATTCCTAACAGCCCGTCCATCTCCACCAAAAAATTGTACTGCGAAGAGAATAATGAAGAATGGTGAAGCCTACCTCTCGGTTCAATGTCAAGCAGGATACGATGGTGGACTTACACAGCACTTCACTTTAGAAGCTCTAGGTGATACTGGAAGAGTGTTAGTCAACGTAACAGCTGAAAAAAATGGTGAGCCAATCTGAAAGAATACAATAAGTGCTTTTTGTCATTTCCTTTTAAGCTTGGAATTTAATAAAGTTAATAATTGTTTCATTCCATTAACACTTTAAAAGGGAAGAAAAGGGTAATAACCTTTTTTACAAGAATTGGTAAAATAAAACCGTTGCTCGTGCAAGATGCCAGTCCTTCACTGCTGTCCGTATGGGAATGCTTCATGTCGATCGATTTCATTCCAAGTCAAGGAACCCAGAGTCAATAAGTGCCATGTTTATATGTTGTATAGCAAAGCTGTAGCTGTTTTATGACAGCAGCACAAGTGGGTCGGCTCAGTAGAGCGTGGTCCTTGTCTAGTAAGACAAGGACCACGCTCGAGCAGAGTACCAGCGTAAAGTTGCAGCATAATGCTGTTGTATAAATGATGAGAGCTGGAGACCCTATTTATTGGTGAAAAGGAAGTCTGTTTAATACTTTAGTTATGAAAACGCATCTGCATTTTGATTTTAATTTAATTATGAATGTAGGTGGCTTTGGGTCACAGCGTTGTGTCAGTGTTAGAAGCGTGACAGTATGGTGTTTGTCACCCTTATTTTAACTAATAATTATAAATTATTACGTGCCTCGGAAAGCACGTAAAGCCGTTGGTCCTGCGCCTGATCTCTCTCCGGTCGTGTCGATTTACCGTCCCACCGGACTATGAGAGTGAGGGAATAGAGAGTGCACCTGTGCTTGCGCATACACTTGGGCACTATAATCCTGTCCTGCGCAGATGGCTAGTCTCTGTTGAGACTGGCCGCCGTGGCCGAAATTCGGTCTGGAGGACATTATTAATTTTAACAAAAAGTAAAAACCGACTTCAAATCCCTAAAAATTAAGTTATTTATTTGCTACCTTTAAGGGTAGAATTTTTTCTTCAAATTTGTACGGGACCACCCGTAAAGTATAGCCAATTTAAGGAAAAAGAATTATCAAAGTTTTTTCTAAATTTGTGAAGATATCGCGTAACATACAAAAAGTAACACTCGATTTAAGAAATCCTTCATTTTTAAGTCGGTTAAAAATAGGACTATGTTATAATATCAAATATTGCCAATAGTTTAATGATCTTCACTCTTCCCTCTTCTTCGTTATTTTACTTTTGTTTACTCGTGTAAATATCCAAAAAACTAATCCTAGTAATAATTAAAATCTTAAATTACCAATTCAGGTATGGTGTCTGTTTTTTCTCTAGATATAGTGGTATGGTTCAACATCAGCCTATCGGAGCTTGATACTTTAAGCGAAGACGAAACACTGGCGGTAATAGCTCGGAATAACAAAGGTGCATCCGATCCCGTAATGTTGCGAGAATTAGTTTACAGAGATGCTGCAAAGCAAACAGGTACGTCTTTTCACATAATAGAGCCATACTGTAGCGATATTAGTAGTAAAGTTGTAGCACGAATGGGTCGGCTCGACCGGGGAAGGACCACGCTCTCACAGAATACCAGATAAAAATAGCAACTTAATGCTGCCGTGTTATGTATGGGGAGTATAGAAAACCGGAGACCCTTTTTACTGGAAACGAGGCATTACATCTTAGTCCTTAGGGGTGGCAACGCATCTGCATTTTGATTTTTAATTGATGATAAATGTAGATCTCTATGGGCCACGGCATTCACTTATCATTAAGTGGACTGTGTAATCGTTTGTCACTCTTATTATATTAAAAAAATTAAAACACTTTCGTTTAAATTTTACTCAAATCAGAGTTTGTGAATGTGCAAAGAGACTTCGTTAGACAAAAATATTGAAAGTTTAGTTCACTATTAATTTTATTTGTGAAGTGAAAAATTTTATAATCTTTTCACGTTTCTTTAGAGAACACAACTCGATCAGATTCACGGTTCCCAGCTGCAGCAGCTTGTGCTGCTTTAGCGGCTGTTCTAACTGCAGTCGGAGCTGTCGTCGTACTAATAGTGAAAAGGTAATAGATTTAGGTAGCGTAAGTTATTAGTATATTATATTGTTATGGAAGTGGTATTTATGTATAATTTCTTATCTAATATATAAACATTTATATACCATACCGTTCATCTGATAGTGGTAGACGAGAAAAATCTATTACTATTATCATAAATGTAATTTTTTAAGACCAATGACCATAGACCCTAAGCAGGATACTTGTGTCAGAATAACTACGCTTGTCTATCCATCCATCTAGGATTGGCAGGACATATCGAATCTTAAGCACTGGTTAAATATCTGCAATTAGAAAAGCAAATAAGGTAATATATTCTCCAATTTTAAAACCACCTCAAAATTTATTTCACATTTATTATTTTGCTTTTTTTTTATTTAGACGTAGCGAGAGGGCTTCAACGAGCAAAAGGCCGTCTCAAAGTGTTGTACAAGTGGATGCCAACGGCAGACGTTTCTTAATTGCCTACCCCGCTCCGGCTGAAAAGATGGAAACCAAACCAGATATTCTTAATCCTAAATCCGGTAAGCATGATTTTATTTAGTATAAAGCTATAAAGAATCAATTGTAAATAAAGAGCAAAATATCTTTACCTATTTCCACATGTGTAAAAAAACTTTACAGAAGCAAAGCTTCTAAGGAGCTGTCAAAATTTTTCCTAGGAGTATTTTGGTAGGGTTGGCACAGGAGGATAAAATTAAATAACAAAGCATTTATCAGCGCCTATTATATACTCAAGATACAATTTTTTTTAAATTACTTTTCTAAATATTATATTATTATTATTTTAGTTCTTCAAAAATTTGTTGACCCTATTAATTAAATGGTAAATTATAATCTAATGTATTTTTTTACATAACTTATTAAAAAGCACTCACATGGCATAACATATACACAATTTTGCACAAGTTTTATAGAATAGAATATAATGATTTATATTCAATATTGATTATTACATAATACTTATTGAAAGTCATTTTTTATCTACCACTATATATATATATATATATATATATATATATATATATATATATATATATATATATATATATATATATATATATATATATTTCAATACCAATATTTACAATATTTCTTTCAAAATCAATATTTTTGCGAAATTTTTGTTCAAGGAATTCATATATTAATTTAGATTCATTCTCACATTGGATGGAACTCGAATAAGCACCGTCGCTTGTTGACAAGTTGAGTGATGGAAAAGCTTTTCTAAATAAATATTTAACAGTTCATTTATTAGAAAACTTAATATAGGATTTTTTGATAGTGATCCTCACAGAATATATTGTGTTGTTACCTTTTTTTATAATGAAAAAGTTTTAAAATGAGATCTTCTCGCCCGACAGCTTTTTACCTCTATTGTCGTCTGAAATTATGATTAAAAACATGAACCTATGTTTTTAATTTATAAACGTAATTAATCAATTATAAACATTTTAAAATGACTATTCAATCACTTAAAGGTAATAAGATTATTTTACGTTTTCTTCAATGTTGTTGTATACAGAATGGGGTCCCACATATATGCAATAAATGAAAGCACATACTTGTTATCGCCTTTGCTGACGATGTACAAAAAATTAACGTAATCGGTACAGTAATTAGGTCAAAAAGTAATTTATAAATTTTAAGCAAATTTGAACTCTCTATAGAATTGGGTCACTAAGTCAATGATTCAATGAACTTGAATCCTTAAACATTAAAAAGCGACGTTGCCACGTAGTGCAAACAAGTGGCACGAGGCACGCGGCGTTCTTCAAAGGCGACGGCGCAAGTGCGCGCGCGCCTTTGTCGTAGTGTAGGATACCTGTCGACGATATGCTTCTTTCAAAAGGAGTAATATTCGATAAACAAAAAAAAATGTTTATCTCTAAACACTTAGGGTATGTTTTTTTTAGAATTATCGTGTTGTTATTATAATTCTAAAAACACTACGACCTAAGTATTTAAAAAGCTAAACTTTAAAGCTTTTTTTGTTTGAGTGTGTTCTTATATTTTTTCTTGAATTAGAGATAATAAATTATTTTAACATGATAAAAAAACCCATAAAAACAACCACTTAAAAAAGTCATACATACTTAACCGTTTCCCAGAAAGTCACAAATCGGTAGTTTCGTAAGATCAATTTACAAAAATATTTTTTTTTTAACAATCAATAACTTGTCGATTATTATCAAATCAAAAATCAAAATTACTTGTATTCAAATGTAATAGGTAAGTAAGTGTAAAAAGAAAAGTATCGATAAATGATAATTGCACCTTGTGCCGCCCTATTTATTACTTTTATTATTTTTGCCATTTTGGAATTTGGAAGTTTGGCTTCGCTTCCACTTCACGCGCAATTCTTCCAGAATACAGGTGCGTTTCGCTGCTTACGCGCATCGTAATTATTTATCGTAAGATAATTATCGTATTATCGTAAGATAAATACAATTAGTCAAACAATTCTTTCACGGTGAAATAGACACTTATTAGTTAATTGACTTTGTGTGTGTAAATAGTGTTTTTAAGTACGTTTATTTTTATTATTATTTCACTATGATATTGACACTACTTGACTTTTGTGTATACGTTTTGGCGGCGGAAAATGCCAAGACAACAGCATTTTTGCAGTGCGTCAGAGTATACAGACATGACTACTAATATGCAATAGTATTTATTTGGTTCAGTTCCATTTTCGCGAAATAAAAAAGTGGCGGTAAAATACCTAAACAGTTTAGTGAGTAAGTTTTTATTTCGTTGCACATTGTCCAACGAACCATAGGCCGTGCCGACAGTAACGCTGCCTGGTGCCAACCGCCATGCCACCCGCGTGCAACGTTGCCACTCTTCCAAGGGGTCAAGGTACGTTGTCTAAATAGAGTGTTTACTTTTACTGAATTTATTTTAATATTTATTTTGTTTGAAAATTTCACTTTTTTATTTTAGGGGTTTTAATTTAATATTTAATTTTTCTACACTTCTATGGACTAGTATTACTTGTGGTTTCATTAATTGCATATATGTGGGATCCCATTCTATATGTATGAGGCATCTATCTGCTACAATAAAAATAATAAATTATAGTTTTGTTACCAGTTACTTAGTGGAATCTTTGGGATAATTAAAAAATTATATATTTTATTCGTTCTATTATTGTTCATACAAAAAGTACACTAAACGATATTTACACATTTTATAAATTTATTTTGATACGAATAATAATTCTTTGAAAAAAATTTACACTTATTATTCTTTACATAACCCTGAATTTGAGCACTGGCCGAGCCGGTTTAGGACAGATTCTCTCTGTACGTGACTAGCTGCCAATGTTCACACACACGCGCGTCTCGTTTGTAGTAGTGTAACTATTATAGCGCAGTTGTATGAAGCTTTGCCTTGGGTACGGAACGGTTTCTTTACTCATGTGGTATTTCTAAGGAATTTTTTTATCGGGTACAATAGGCATTACTGTGTAGTGGCGATGTAAGAACGTTCATGACGCCAAAACATCCCGTAGATATTACAATACCGAGGCGATAGATGGATACAAATCAGGAGATGGGCTGCAGCGTCTTCCGAATAACGACTAAAAATAAAAAAACTGCGTTTGCTAACACGCTTGGAAAGCGTGGCAATTATGACAAATGGAGGCCTATGTTCAGCAGTGGACTTTAATAGGCTGTAACGGTAATGGTAACAGTAACATTAGACATTAAAACCAGAATATAAACGGTCGATCGGCTTTCGAATAAATTATGGAATTTATACTGCGGGAAAAAACACACGCAAGAAGCAAATTAGTACGGATTGACCTTGAAGGTTGCGACTAAGGTGTTAATAAATTTACGGACTTGCTGTATAACAGTTATGAATCAGAGCAATAAAAATTACAAATCATCGAAATTAAGGTCACCACGATCATGCCCTGTATGATATTGCATTTTTATAAGCCACTTATATTTGATTTTTCGATAAAAAGAGATTTTTTACAGGTGACAAACGAGCACAGTCCACCATATGGTTGGCGGATACTGTCGCCCATAGACATTTATATTTATCCTAGATTAAGAATCAAAACGCAGATGCATTGTCACTCCGGAGCGGAGGACTAAGATGGAATGTCCCGTTTCCAGTAAAAAGGGTCTCCGGTTCTCTACACTCACCATACAAAATACAGAAGCATGACGCTGCTATTTTACGCCGTCATTTGAGACAGTGGTCTTTCCCAAGTCGAGCCGACCTATTTGTGCTACAACCATAATATTGATGCAGCGTGGCTTTACCACGGTTAAACATTATTTTAAAAAGAAAAAAGAATCTATATATACGGTCGTAAAATGGCTGTAAAGTTGATTTTTGCTATGAGCTTATATCCCATCAGAAATTAGAGGAACAGGTGCCCAGCATTGGAATGTGTATAGACTGTATTTTTCTCTTTACTTTGTAAGCGCTTAGATAACAAAATTGTTAGTATAATATGATGGTGAATGATTAAACGAGTGAAAAAACAATAGATGGGTATATATCAACACCATCTCTCTGAATTCGAAATAATAAAAACTGTGTCTGCCAACGCGCCTGCCAAACTATGGCAAATGCTATATTGAACGCATGTAAAGTTTGCTAACACTTATTGGATAGCACGGCAGATAAACTGGTTCATAATCTTCTAAGAAAAGAGACACAAAGGACTAATAAAAGTCTCCTTTGCCTAGCAGTGGACTTTTAATAGGCTGTAATGAATAAATGAACGAATGACTAAAATCAAAGCAGTAAATATTGTACCATATTTGATTTTGATTGTAGAATATTTGATCCAACTTATACTTTTCAAATGTCTATACAATATTTATTACTTTTTTTAATAGAAATTAGGATAAAATCGAGCACATTGTCCGCCTAATGTTATGTGGATGCTGTCATTCTAAAGTCACAATTTTTATAATATGTAATTTTTTATACGAGAGTGGGCAAACGAGCATGCGGCTCACTAGATGTTAAGTGACTACCGCCGCCTATGAACAACTGCAACACCAGGGGAATTTCAGATGCGTTGGCGGCCTTTTAAAAAGGAGTACGCTCTTTTCTTGAAGGTCCCTAAGTCGTATCGGTAGTCGTATCGGAAAAATCACTGGTGGTAATCGATTCCTCAAGAAAGTTGTGGGAGGAAGAAACCTTCTTCTAAATCGCACAGTGGTGGGCCGCCAGTCATCCAGTTGGTATGGAATATTATCGCGAGTTTCGTCGCGATGTGCGATGGTGAAATTGAGCGGCCGGAATTAGTCCGAAAAATTCCTCAGTGCACATTAACCATAGACACACTGCTGCCTATCATCAGTAGTTAATAGGAACGATTTGTAGCCAGAAAAGGAACCCTACTTAATATATCTAATTTAGCATGAAAAGATATAAGTATTGTTGAAGTTCTTTATAAGGAGGCTTTCCTTATTAATACCTTTTTGTTCATAGAGAGCGAGCCCCCACGTGTAGTATTGGAGTCCAGTGACAGCAAAAGCTATACTCTTCGAGATATCCACAACGACGGCCACGCTTCGGAACCCTACAGTCAACACCCACCTCACGATGATGTGGTACTTCTTACAATTTATAACACAATTCAAAAAAGATAAGCAGTTGATAGAAAATCAAAACAAAATAATTGTTCATAAGATGTTGTTTATTTAAGGCATATAAACAAAAACAAAATTTCAATTAACAAACAAAATGTAATAAGTTAATAGAATTTATACTAATACATAAATTTTACTTATCGCTTTTTTTACTTTAAAAAGCGCAACCAGGAACAGTGATATAAATTATAAATAAAAAAAAACACATTTTAGGGATTTTACTTTGTTTAATTTTTATTTATTTAAATCAGAACGATTTGGTCATAACGATTTAGACATTCGCTGAAGGTCATACAGGTTTACGCACCAACTTCGGCACACCCCGATGAGGAGGTGGAGGAAATGTATGAGGATATCTCTAGAGCCATGCATTCCTCCAAAACCCAATATACGGTGTTAATGGGAGACTTCAAAATTTGGAATAGGGCAACGGAACCCAAGGGGCCAGCAGCTGGCCGACTTCATGGAGAAAGAGGGACTCTTAATGATGAACTCTTTCTTCAAGAAGCAGCCCCACAGGAAGTGGACCTGGTCGAGCCCCGACGGTTCGACAAAAATGAGATTGACTTCATTATGACGACCAGACGACAACTGTTCAGTGATGTCTCAGTGATCGCGAGGGTGAAAACCGGCAGCGATCACCGAATGGTTAGAGGCACACTGAATCTAAATGTTAAGTTGGAGAGGTCTCGTCTGATGAAGTCAACGCTCCGTCCCCCTCGTGCTCTAATCCAAAGTCCCGAAACCTTTCAGCTCGAGTTACAAAACCGTTTTCAGTGCCTAGAAGACTGCAATGAAGTGGACGATATGAATGACAAGCTCGTGGAAACTGTCCATGCGGTCGGAGCTAAGTTCTGCAAGACCCGCCGCAGAAGAACACAAAAACTCTCCGATCACACTCTTAATCTAATGGCTGTTAGACGGGAGATGAGGCTACATTCTTCAACAGATTTGACAGCATACAGGCAACTGAACAGACAGATCTCCAAATGCATGCGGCGAGACTTACGCAACTTCAATACAGCTCGTATTGAAGAAGCGATCGAGCGGAACCAAGGCTCCAAAGTCTTTGCCAGAGATCTGTCTGCCAGAAAGAGCCAACTGTCAAGGCTGAAGACCGAATGTGGCAGCATCGTTTCCGAGGCACCTGAGATTTTGAGTGAGATTGAGAGGTTCTATGGGCAGCTGTACACGTCATCGTTGGAGCCACACGCAAGTGTGAGTAACGATCCAAGAGCGAGTCTTATTCGACACTATTCCGAAGATATCCCGGACGTCAGTCTGAGCGAGATTAGAATGGCTCTCCAGCACCTTAAAAACGGCAAGGCCCCAGGCGAGGATGGAATTACAGCGGAGTTTCTGAAAGCGGGTGGAAGACCGGTACTTGAAGTCCTTCAGAAGCTCTTTAATTCCGTCCTCCATGGTGGCATTACACCGGAGGCGTGGAGCAGAAGTGCGGTGGTCTTGTTCTTCAAGAAAGGTGACAACGCTCTCTTGAAGAACTACAGACCGATTTCCCTTCTGAGCCGCGTCTACGTGCTGTTTTCGAGAGTCATTACGAATCGTCTCGCGCGCAGACTTGACGACTTCCAGCCTCCCGAACAAGCCGGTTTCCGAAAGGGCTTTAGCACCATAGACCACATACATACCCTACGGCAAATTGTACAGAAGTCCGAAGAGTACAATTTGCCACTATGTCTGGCGTATGTGGACTATGAGAAAGCCTTTGATTCCGTCGAAATTTGGACGGTGCTGCAGTCCCTTCAGCGGTGCCAAGTTGACTGTCGGTATATCGAAGTGCTGAAGTGTTTGTACAATAGAGCTACGATGGCTATCCGAGTACAGAACCAGAGTACGAAACCTATCCAATTGCAGAGAGGTGTAAGACAGGGTGACGTTATATCCCCGAAACTCTTCACCGCTGCATTGGAAGACGTTTTCAAGCTTCTGGACTGGAAAGGATACGGAATTAACATAAATGGCGAGTACATCACTCACCTTCGATTTGCCGACGATATAGTCCTCGTGGCAGAATCGCTGGAGGAACTAAGCACTATACTCAATGACCTCAATAGTGTCTCCCAACGGATAGGTCTTAAGATGAACATGGACAAAACAAAGATTATGTTTAATGTCCATGTCACACCTATGCCGGTAGTTGTTGGGAGCACTAAGCTCGAAGTTGTTGACGAGTATGTTTACCTGGGACAAATAGTCCGACTAGGTAAGTCCAACTTCGACCGAGAGGTCAATCGACGGATTCAACTCGGCTGGGCAGCGTTCGGTAAGCTATATCGTCAGAAATACCTCAAAACCTTAAAACAAAATTGTACAACCAGTGCGTGTTGCCAGTGATGACTTACGGAACTGAGACGTGGTCCTTTACTGCTAGCCGTATGAGGAAGCTCAAGGTCGCTCAGCGAGCTATGGAGAGGGCTATGCTCGGAGTTTCTCTGCGTGATGAACTTAGGAATGAGGATATCCGCAGTAGAACCAGAGTAACTGACATAGCCCAACGGATTAGTAAGCTGAAGTGGCAGTGGGCCGGCCATATAGCTCGAAGAACCGACAACCGATGGGGAAGGAAGGTTCTCGAGTGGCAGCCTCGTACCGGTAGGCGAAGTGTAGGGCGTCCCCCCACAAGATGGAGTGACGACCTGGTAAGACATGCAGGAAGTCGATGGATGCAGGTGGCTCGGGACCGTGCTTTGTGGCATTCCTTGGGGGAGGCCTATGTTCAGCAGTGGACTTGTGAAGGGCTGTAATGATGATGATGATGATGATTTAGACATTCAAACAGTGCGTGTTGCCAGTGATGACTTATGAATCTGACATGTGGTCCTTCACTGCTGGCCGTATGACAAAGCTCAAGATGACTCATTGAACTATGGATAGGGCTATGCTCGGGGTTTCTCTGTGTGATAAACTTAGAAATGAGGATATCCGCAATAGGACCAGGGTAACTGACATAGCTCAACGCATTAGTAAGCTGAAGTAGCAATGAGCCGACTATATAGACAACCGATGGGGAAAAAAGGTTCTCGAGTGGCAGCCTCGTATCGGTAGGCGAATTGTAGGTGGCAGGAACTCCATCTAGTGGGGGTCGTCCCACTAGATGGAGTGACGACCTGATAAAACATGCAGGAAGTCGATGGATGCAGGTGGCTAAGGACCGTGCTTTGTGGCATTCCTTGGGTCTATGTTCAGCTGTTCAGCAGTGGACTTGTGAAGGGCTGTAATGATGATGTCTGTTAAAAAAGGTGATAAAATCTATAAAATTAGTTTGATTCAATGTGTTATTCGCAGTAAATAGAAGAAATAATTATAAAAAACTTTAATGTTAAGGAAAATTGTAAATACAACACCACCCCTTAAATTAATAATTTACAGCAATTGACGGCTCCGTAACGCAGTGACTTAGCAATGAGTTGCAGCGCTAAGGGAAGCGGATTGGAATCCCGCACAGAGCAGGTATTTGTATGACCTACAAATAATGGTTTCTGGTCTGGATGTTTGTCCTTGTGTAATTTATGTTTGTAAACTGCCTCCACGATACAGAAGAAAATCCTAGTGTGGGTTAAGGATTTTAATTTTAAAAAAAGTTGCAATTTTTTTATAGAATCCACTTACAGGCAATACAATAGCAGATATTTTTGTTACAGATGCCACTGAGATAACAAGAAGACTCGAAACAATGCGTCCTGTAAATAAACCATACAAAGACTACATTGTAAATTCCAAGAAATTGCCAATGAATTTTAATATTAAGGCTACCAACACGACGGTAGAAATATGCGGACGTAATGCTAAACTGAAAATATATGAAGCACTCTAGGTCCTACAAGTTTTTTCTCATACGTGAGAAACACACACATAAATGACAATCGGTGCCAGTACGCAGCGCGTGATTGTCAGACCTTGATATTTGTCTACGTGTATCAAACAAAATTGTAGCACCCACGATGCTTCACACATCTTCAGTGTAATATCACGTCCTTGGTTTTTACATCCGTGGCTACTGATAGATGAATTCTTCCATATCAGTTTATAATGTCCTATTTTATGAGGTAATAGAGACGAAAGTAAGATATTTGCAAGAGGTTTTTATTCGCTGATTTCAAATGATTGTAAAATGTTACTAACATTCTTAATATGTTTTCCATTATAATTTTCATCCATCTATCATCAATTGTGCTTCTTGAAAATTTTATTCGATGGTATCTAAACCACTTGAGACCTTGTAAACTGTAAATAAGCAGCTGGAGTACGATCCCTACCAATAAAATTGTCAATAAATATTAATCTTTATTTATAGTCAACTGTAAGTGATTTATCTATATTCAGACAAATTGGTGATCCTTACAATTAATTATTGCCAAAATTCAAATAAGGTCTCATGCATTGTTAAACAAAATATCGGTCGACGTTTTTATAATACCTGCCAATCAAAGTGAAATATCAGATAAAAAGGTCATTGAAGCAGTCTCGCTTTATGAAGATTTGAATTAAATAGATTTAAATTGTATTTAAGGTAAATTCTATTGTAACTATAAATGTTGATTCTGAAATAAAATTCTGTTTTTTACACATTGTGTTTAATTTATGAATGTCCATTTCGGTTCAAAAACTCGTCGGTGCGAAACAATTCCAAAGAGAAGTTATACGAAGAAGAAAACTCTTAGTAAGACGTACAGTGGTGGACCGCCAAGCATCCAGATGGTGAGGATGGTATCACGCATTTTGAAGCGATATGCGTATGTCAAATTTGGCGGCTGGAATTAATCCGCACAATTCCTCAGAGCACTCCCCGTGGTAGATGCGACAGAAATTGTAAAGGGGTACAACATCCCCACGCAGTGCCAGTGAATTGTGCCGATCAGAAAGAATTTGGTTATCGACGATTCGAATCGCTCTGCACTGGATGTGGTCAAATGGAAGGAGCTGGCACCGGGGTGCCCCGGCCCAGAGATGTGAATAGTATTCCATGTGAAGCCGTACTTGCGATGTGTAAAGTTACGAGCGATGTGCCGACATAAAATATTTTCCCGCTCTGCTGAGCACGCCAATGAAATATTTAAGCTTTTTTAGAGGCCAATTTGGGCTTCACTTTCAATGACCACGAAACTGCACACTATTCAATATGTCGACGCCAAGGAGGAGAAAGGGGTTCTTTTAATCGGTAAACGTGCAAACTTGTGTCTTCTGGGTATTGAATTAGATTAGATTTAGTCGCCACCAATCTGACATTTTGTTCAGTAAAGACTCAACTTCAGAAAATTTTGTCCGGGTACTCGGCGACGTTTTGCCAATAAATATTGGCACGGTATAAGCCATCAGTCGTCCGCAAAGCAATGAATATTACCAGTTTGCAACATATCATTGATATGCAGGAGAAACAGCATTTGAGATAGAACGCAGCCTTGTGGAAAACCAGCGTTAATAGGCTTATAATCAGAGCTTGCACAGTCTATTATGACCTTGATGCTCCGATCAGCAAGGAAACCGGTGACTCAATTGCACAATTTCTCGGAAAGTCCATAGCAAGGGAGCTTTGTACCAGATCTGATCGAAGGCCTTCGCTATGTCCTTACTAGCGGCCAATGCCTCCCTCTTAAGCTCTACTGTCTCCACCCATCTATGAGTTAGGTAGACCAGAAAACCACCAGCTGACCCCGAAAAAAAACCGTATTGGCGGTCACTAATCAGCTGGTGATCCTTAAAGTACCTCATGAGCCGGCAGTTTATAATGGATTCCATTATTTTGGAGAACAAGCAAGTGATAGCGATATCACTGGAGTTGGATGGGTCTAAACGGTCTCCTTTTTTAGGAAACGGGTGCACCAAAGCTGTATTCAATGAATTCAGGACTACGCCTTGGGAGTAGGAGTACCGGAAAAAACGCGTTTAAACCGGTGCTACCTCCGGATCACACCTCTTCTGCACAATGGAAGGGACCCCATCAGGTCGACTCGACTTGTTGACGTCTAGGGAAATGAGTGCATTGTGAACCGAACGCTGTGTAAACCGCACGTCCGGCATGGAGAACTCACACCGCGCGATGGTACTGGTGTGTTCCACCGTCATCGATAGTCGAGTTGGACGCAAAGAGAGAACCTAAGAGATCGGCTTTCTCTTTTGCGGTATGAGCCATGAGTCGTCCTTATTGTGCAGAGATGGAAGAGACGGCTGACAGCATGTCCCTTGAACAGCCTTGACAAGAGACCAGAATGTACGGGTTCCCAAAGGAAGGCAAACTAGCTTCTCGCTAATTCTGCTGATGTGCTCTGACCTTGTCTTGGCAAGGACTCTTTTGAATAAATTGGAAGCGGAACTATACTTCTTTTTAAGAGCACTGGTGTTTACATCCCGAAACGTCGATGCATCAGCCCAGTCTCGGTAGCTTTCCTGCTTATAGCGTGATACTCTTCTACAGGAGCGACCAAACCATGGCTGGGATCTGCCTCCGATGGGCATCATAGAAGATGGAATAAAAAGCTCTATACCCTGAAGTACCACATCAGCGACAGAATTAGCAACAACGTTGGGATCGTCTGGTGAGAAGCAAACCCGCCCTTAAAGGTAGGATGCAAAGAAAGAACGCATCCTATCCCAAACGGCTGACCTATAGTGCCAAACGCAGTGGCAGCATGTAAAATGCAATTGCGACGTTAGTGTGAGTGACACCACACTTCGACAATGGCCCGTGGAGCCAAGAGGGCTGTCGACGGAAACCTGATATCCGTCTGGATTCTGATTCGCCTTGAAGCTTCGGCCCTAAGGTCTAACAGGCGTAGATGAAGTAACCAGCTGTGTAAGACTATATGCCAAGGCGTGAACCATATGCAATACACTAAGACATAGCAATTTACCAACAACCGATGGGGAAGCAAGATTTATTAATTGCAGCGTCGTACTGGTAAGCGAAGTATAAGGCTGGCCCTCACTAGATCGAGTGACCACCTGGTAGAAAATGCAGGAAGTCTGTAGATGCAGGTGGATCAGGACCGTATTTTGCTGCATTTTAGGTGAGCCATATCTGAACATAATATGATATTTGGGGATTATGAGCAATGTACCATCCTGATAAGTCCCCGGCCTCAGATACTAAATGAAAGAAATTTTTTTTTTCAATATAATCTCCCTCAAGTCAATAAGTCTCTCATCTGGCATACAATGCTTTTAACCCACCCAAAAAATATTCTGTATCTTTCTCTTCAAAATGACGATCAACTGCAGCTTTCATTTCGTTATCATCTGCAAATCTCCGGCCCCAAAAGTCTTTGTTTCCCTCGTCGTTTCTGTAAAATAGCCTCGCAAACCTGAGTCAATAAATTGGTGTAATATTGGCAATTCATCACAGTTCCCCTGGATAAGGTAGTCGATAAGCAAAATGCCCTCTCAGAAAACAGTCGCCATTAGCTTGGACGCAGACTTTTCCAGCTTGAATTTCTTCGGCAGCATTTCTTCTTTTTTATCTATTGGCCTCTTGTTTGCACTCTGGATCATATTGGCGAATCCATGTTTCATCTACGGTGACTATCCGTTGCCAAATATCTTACTTGTTATCGCCGACTAGCTCCAAAAAAAATTAGCAACTTGCGACTAACGCGGGCTCATTTTTTCACCATTGTATATGAAGGCGCAGAATCCTGTAAAACCGATAACATCTCTTCAAAAATGTTTTTGGGTGTATTTCCCTTCTTTATCAGGAATTTTACCACGGTGCGGTGTTCAAAATTCCGAGAATTACCAAATTCGGCTGACATGGTAATGTTTGCGAAAAACTTAATTAGTAATTACTTTTATAAAACTGGTGATTGTTACATTAAAGTGACATGAGTAACAAGCTAATTACTCATCGTTAAGTACCCTAGGCCGCGAACTTTTCACCCGGCCTGTTGTGTATGATTGAAGTCAAGCAATTGTTGTGAAAACAAAAACTTTGACAAAAGTTCCCTACCTGTATGGATGGACTGGTAGGGATAGTTAGAAAGAGCTGAGTTCTGAAGTCAAACCGGCGGGGCAGTAAACGAAGAGGACGACGTTCTTAGTGCGACTACCATTATTTCAGGCGTTATTCCAGACGTTAATCATTTATACAATTTTTTTATTAAAAGTGATTCCATGTTACTTTTAACCAAGTTAAGGTGTATTGTTATCACTTTTAAAATCTTTTGGTCATCGTTTGTAAATTAAGTATATTGGTAAACGAAAAAGAAATAACCCGAGAATGGCACATTATGCAATGCCGTTTAGTGGTTAGTAAATCAAACAATGCGTCCCATTATAAACACTCCGCAATCGAAATACACCCCAATTTACTCGTATTCATCTTTAAATCGAATGTTTATAGTAAATTTTCTGAAAAACGTAGGCATTTTAGAGAATCTGTGAGTCTATTTTATCCTCAAAATAAATATTCTTAGAAATTGTAGTTTATTTAACTATTGTGATTGCTGTTTATGTAAAATATACCCTGCTTTAACATTAAAATAATCTGCAACAAAAATCTGAAAAATAGTTTCAAATCTTCGATAAAACTTATGACGAAAAAACGTTTAAACTTTAGCAAATATGCGAGAATCTGCTCAGCAAAACCTTATATTTCATATGCCAACAAATTTTATTTTTGAACTGCATTGTATTTTAAAGTTATGCATTCCTATATATAGGCCTGCTCTGATATTGGAGATAACAAAAAGACAACGAAATGAAGTGAAACGCTGCCATAATGCGGGTTGGTGGACTTCATATAACTTCGACATATTTTTTTTTGTGGATTTCTCAGACATCCAGGTCACGATGCTTTTCTTCACCACTAAATTGTAATTTTCAATTTCATTGGTGAGTTCCAACCCGGGTTGTTCACGTAGGTACTGTTAAATTTACAACGAGCGCTAACCACAACTACTTTCAAAAGCAGTTACCTTTTTTTACAAGTAATTTACACCAGGGGGATAAGTCGCTCGCGTCCGTAGGCTTCGACCACCTAACCCTAGGCCCACCCTACACGTGTCCCCCGGGTGGTGCTAAACGAGCGGCAAAGCCGAAACGACAGACTCGGCTCCTCGCCGTGTGGTAGCGGCGTAAAATTTACCACCCCTTGTCGCACCATGAGCCAACAACTCAAAGAAATGGCCCCGAGTTCCCGGCGCCCCTTTAATGGGGCAGGGGTGCGAAGAATCTCCGGGAGGAAAACCGGTGACGAGGTTCGCCACCCGTCACGTCCTGTCTCCTGGAGGGGTGAAAAGTGGATTGCGGAGGCCCGTCTGGCTACGCTGAATGTATGTGGAGCAATGAATGATAAGATGGATGAAATATGCGAAATGATGAATGATAGAGGAATAGATGTATTATGTGTGAATGAGACGAAACGAAAGGGAAGAGATGTCACTGCACATGGCATGTATACCGCTTACTGGTCTGGTGTAGACGAGACCGAGCGGGCATGCCAGGGAGTCGGTGTCATCCTTTCAGAAAGAATGGGTCAATATGTGAAAGAGTATGAATGTGTAAGCCCAAGGCTGCTGTGGATACGAATGAAAGTGGGCTTAAAGAAGTTGTTTGTGCTTGGGGTTTACGCCCCAGATATGTCTAAGCCCACTTATATCCGAGAGCAGTTTTGGGACATGGTAAGGCTGGTGTTGACGAAGTGCAAGGAAAATGAAAATATTATTATGTTAGGAGATTTTAATGGAAGGGTGGGAGTGAAGAGGTCTGGTTATGAAAGGATATTAGGAGCGTTTGGCGATGAAAGAATAAATGAGAATGGTGAAGACCTCCTCACCATATGTGTGGAAAAGAATCTTTTTGTGGCGAACACTTTCTTTCGCCATAAGAGGATTCACATGTATACATGGGAAAGAGGGGATGATAGAAGCATGATAGATTTCATAATTGTGGATGGAAGAATGAGGAGCGCAGTGGTAGATACAAGGGTTTACCGGGGGTCCAACGTAGGGACGGATCATTACTTGGTCTTATGCCGAATTAATGGTCTATTCAAGCGTTGGCGGCATCGGACATCTGTGTCTACCACTGCGTTACAGCGTATAAGAATAGAGAGGTTACAAGATGAAGGTGTGAAAGAGAAGTATAAATGCAGTTTCAACAGTGGTAGAGCCAGGCGGCAGCTTTTGCTGTCGCATGGATGGGCCGGCTAGAACCGGGGTGGTACCACGACCTCACAGAATACCAGCGTGAAGTAGAGGTTTACCTCTGCGTTTCGCTTGGTGAGTGCAGGTGGCCGGAGGCCTTTTTACTGGAAATGAGACATTCCATCTTAGTCCTCACGGGTGAAAACGCATCTACATTTTGATCTTTAACAGAGGATAGATGTAAATGTCTATGGGCCGCAGCAACCACTTACCATCAGGTGGACTGTGTGCTCGTTTTTCACCCTTATCCTATAAAAAAAAAATGCAGACTGAGGGAAAATATAAGTGTGTTGAATGAATTTTGTATGAATGAGTTAGACTTGAAGAATGTATGGAATAATGTTAAGAAAGTTTTGGTGGATACAGCCACCGAAGTATGTGGTGTAAGTAAGAGAACGAATGGAAGGAAAAGTAATACTTTGTGGTGGGATGATGAGGTACGGATGGAAGTTGAAGCAAAGAAGAGGGCATGGCTAGATTTACTAGCAACCAAAGCTGGTAATTCTGGCGGTAGGAATGATGAGATTGAAAGAAAAAAGGCAGACTTTAGACGTATAAATAAGAGAGTAAAAGAAGTTGTTGAAAGGAAAAAGCAAGAAAGAATAGATAAGAATGATAGAAGAATATCTGATAACTTCCAGGCAAATATTAAAATGTTCTGGAAGCTCGTAAGAAATGCCAGGGGAAATTCAAAACAGCCTAGAATGAATGCTATACGAGACGAGAATGGCTGCATGCTGAATGATGAAGTTTCGAATTTAATGAGATGGAAGGAATACTTTGAAAGCGTGTTTAAGAGTGAAGAGTCGTCTGAAGTAAGTGAAATGGAAATTCCGGAAGAAGTGGAGAGAGGTAGAGAAATAAGTGTAGATGAAATAGTGAAAGCAATGAAAAGCATGAAAGCAGGTAAGGCAGCCGGATATGATAGAGTATCACTCGAAATGCTAAGGGCTGGAGAGGGTGTGGTTGCAGGCCTGCTGTACACCTTGTTTAATTTATGTTGGGAATTGAAGCGGGTACCGGAAGACTGGTGCAAAGCTGTTATAGTCCCAATATATAAGGGAAAGGGGTCGCAGCAGGACTGTAAAAACTACCGTGGTATCAGCTTGCTTAGCATTGTGGGTAAACTGTATGCTAAGGTGTTAATTGAAAGAGTTATGGAGGAAACTAATGAAAAAATTTGGGATGTGCAAGCTGGATTTAGAAAGGGGATGGGGTGTACGGATCAAGTCTTTTCCATGCGCATGATTGCTGAGAAATTTTTGGCCAAAAACCAGAAAGTTTTTTGTGCGTTCATGGACTTGGAAAAGGCTTATGACAGAGTGGACAGGAACGTGTTATGGCAAACACTGACCTCATTTGGGTTGAGCGCTGGTCTGATACAGGCATTGAAGTCTCTATATAGGGACTCTAGTGCTTGTGTCAGGATCAACGGGGCCTACTCGGACTGGTTTGGCATCCATAAAGGTGTCAGACAGGGCTGTGTGGCTTCCCCGTGGCTGCTCAACCTATTTATGGACAGTTGTTCGGAAAATTTGAAAGTAGAAGAATGCGGGTTAAGAATGGGTGAGTAAACCGTCAAATGCCTTTTGTACGTCGATGATCAAGTCATACTTGCGTCTTCGGCAGCCGAATTGCAAATGATGGTTACATTAATGAACAGGACATTAAAAGAAAAGGGAATGAAAGTGAACGCAAGTAAGACGAAAGTTATGGTTTTTGAAAGAGAAGAAAGTAAAACGATATGTGAAATAAGAATAGAAGGGGATTTGGTAGAGCAAGTAGATGAGTTTGTGTATTTGGGATGTGTGTTTAGCAGGGATGGTAGATATGATAAGGATATAGAACGACGAGTGAATGCAGGAAATAGAGTGAATGGGGCTTTACACTCTATTGTGAAAAGTCAGAATGTGTCCAAAAAGGCACGTATGGCAATTCACAATGCTGTGTTAGTTCCTACTTTAATGTATGGTAGTGAAAGTTGGGTGTGGCAGAAGAAGCACGAGAGTAGAATAAATGCTGTAGAAATGCGATCCTTAAGGAGTATGTTAGGGATGAATCTGAATGACAGAGTGAGAAATTGTTTAATAAGAGAAGAGTGTGGTTTGCAAGATGATGTTGTGACCAGGATTAAGAAAGGAATACTTCGGTGGTTTGGTCATGTGGAAAGAATGAATGAGGAAAGAGTGACAAAGCAAATTTATGTTGCAGAGGTGAACGGCAGAGTCGGAAAGTGTCGCCATAGGCGAAAGTATATCGACCAAATTGGCGATATGTTGAAAATGGGCCAAATCAAGTGTACCTTTAACCGACGAGCGTGTATGCGTAGGTATATGGATGTGGAGGAAGCGAGAGAGGTCTGTCAGGATCGTGCCAAATGGAAGTCCATAGTCTCTGCCTACCCCTCTGGGTGACAGGCGTGAGTGTTTATAGATAGATTATAGATATATAGATAATTTACATAAATTTTTTACTAAAATATAATCTCATAATTCTTATACCTTTGTGTTATAATTTTTATTGGATTAAGCTTCTAAGCTTAATCCGATAATAAATATTAACGCAAATCCAATTAGTTAAAATTATAACTACGTTGCTCAGATTTCAAGAAAAATAGATAAAAATTATAAAGATATAAGTGGGATTAACTTTTTTAGAATGCTAATTATCGTGATCATATTGCACTCTGCTTCTTAGTGAGAATGACAATAACTGGTTTTTATTTCGGAGAGCATGCTAAAAATAAATTTATTTTGCAATTTTAATTTGAATATAGACCGACTTGATGGAATGAATTCTGATCCTTACTAGGTTAACCGACTGACATAAGCCTCTCTCAAAGCGCGTCACTTAGCCCGATCTTCGGATAAACGCATCCAGTTGCTACCGGACGCTTTACGCAGATCGTCACTACATTTATCCAGAGGGCGTCCCACACTACGTTTACCGCAGTATACTCTATAACACGTCTACTCCAACGGTTATCGCTCCTACGACATATGTGACCAGTGGAAATCTTCGTTACAAATCTTAACCACCAGAGAAACTCCATCGTTCCATCGTTCGCTGGGTGACTTTGAGTGTGTAGAGTAGACATGCCGTTAGTGTCCACGTCTCGGCACCATATGTGAGTACAGGGAGGGCTCACTGGTCAAAGACTTTCATCTTCAAGCTTTGTGGTATGAGTGACGTTAATAACCCCGGTATATGCCTGTTTCCTTGATCTTTCCAGGGCATTTGATCTCGTCTCATATGACGTGCTCTGGAGGAAGGTGGAGGACAGGGGTGTACCGTCAGAGATATGTGGTCTGCTCAAATATTGGTACAGTAAACAAATAAATCATGTGAAATGGGACGATACTCTTAGTGAACCGTATAGGTTGGAATGCGGGGTAAGGCAGGGGGGTCTAACGTCTCCCAGATTATTCAACCTATATATAGATGCTCTCATAGGCGAGCTCAGCAGCAAGCGTGTCGGATGCAGTGTTGGTGGGGTTAGTATTAACAACATCAGCTATGCAGATGACACGGTGCTGCTGGGACCGTCGGTGAGGGCAGTAAGAGAGTTACTGAAGGTGTGTGTAGCCTATGCTGAGTCGCATGGTTTGGTATATAATGTCAAAAAATGTGAGTACATTGTCTTTGGGGTCAGGGGCAAGCCTAGGACTGATGAACCTGACCTGTTCTTGAATGGGTCAAAAATTAAAAAAGTGACGTCTTTTAAATATCTTGGCCATTTTCTTGCCGATGACCTGAAAGACAATGTAGATATTGAAAGGGAACGCAGGGCTCTAGCGGTCAGGAGTAACATGCTGGCCCGTAGATTTGCTCGATGTACTGACCTAGTTAAAATTACCCTATTTAAGGCATACTGCCAGAGTCTGTACACGAGCAATCTATGGATCAATTACACTAAAAGGTCGCTGGATGCCCTGCGTGTTCAATATAATAATGCTTTCAGAATGTTGTTGGGACTGCCTCGATACTGTAGTGCGTCGGAGATGTTTGCGCATGCTCGCACGGACGGCTTTCATGCGATAATACGTAAGAAGACAGCTTCGCTGCTTAGAAGGGTGAGAGATAGTCACAACAGCATTTTGAAAACAGTAGCGGAGAACTATAATTCTCCGATTTTGAAAAAGTTTGTACATACTTCAATGTTTACTAACACTAGTTTATAAGTCAATTATTACTAACACTACTATGGATTAATTTTGGTCCGAAATAAAGATTATTATTATTATTATTATTAATACCTGACGAAGCTTCCTGAATAATATTCAGCCCAATTGAATCCACCCACTAAGTAACAAACTGCACTATCTGGCCGAGATAGATATACACTTGAATAACTTCAAGAATCTCATCAACGATAAACTAATCTGGTATGACATGATCGTTAAACATGACTTTCATCTTATTTAAATTCATACACACTCCAACACTTGGGAGGATTTATTTAGGTTTTTCAGGATGTCTTGTAGTTCCTGCAGCGATTCTGCCATGACAACGGTATCATCGACAAAACGTAAGTGTTCGCCGTTTATATTGAACGGCATCTATTTTTAGTTTACCATCTTAAAAACATCTCATATTGCATTTGTAAAACATATCAGGGATATTATGTCCCCCTGTCTCACTTCATGATGCAATTGAATAGATTTTGTAAGACCAACCTGTACATGAACGGACATCGAGTTTGTAGGGTTTAGATATCTCAGAACATCTATGTTGTTTTAAAACATGTCGTACTCGTTTGTCCAAACCAACCACGCATACACACAAAAGTATATAATAAAACTTCCTTTCTCTCCATCTTCCTCTTTCTTGTCGATCTCTCTCTCAAGTCTACCACTGTTGAGCCATATGTTAAATCTCTACCTTACTTTTTTATATAATTAATTTATTATCAAGTCAATTGAATACTACTAAATTAAAATTGTTAATATACGATAAATATTGTTATTAAAGTTACTTGACCATTAATATTTTCACACCACTAAGGTAGAATGTGTAGAGCTAATTATAACTGAACACCAATATACAAATAGTAAAGAATATTATTATTATTACACCTTACCTACCTGACCTTAATCTCACTTAACACAAGATATTAAATCTAAAGATTTAAAAAAATCGACCACATAGGTTCGTGTTATAATTCACCAAACAATGAATTCTTAATGAAATATTGGATAAAAGTACAAAAACACGAAAAATCAAACGAAAATTATTTTAATTAATATGTGAATGCAACCATGTTCAATACAGTGGACAAAATCACTTTTCATTCGATTTTCATAAAACCTGATTGCGCGTTATTAATGCATGGCTTTTATTCCATATTTTTACAATATGAAAATGCTACTGTATTTGAGCTTTAAATTTAATATTGGTTTCATAAGCAGTAAGTATTAAAAATAATTTTAAGTTATTCTGGAGCAAATTTGAATTTAAAAACAATGTACAAAAAATAATTTAAGATAAGTATGTAAATATTATACATTCACAAACACTCACCCCTGTCACCCAGGGGGGTAGGCAGAGACTATGGACTTGCCAGCTAGTATATAAATATATATCTTTACATATAAAATTACGTGCTACATTGTTTGTCCGCGATGAACTCCTAAACTATTGAACAAATTTCAATGAAATTTGCAGTGTGGTTCAACTTGAGAGATAGGATATTTTATCGCGATAAGTGACTTTCAGTATTTTTTTATTGCGAATTTAAGGATTTTTTCATAGGAAGGGTAGTCGGAAAGGGCATAACAACGTGTCTGGCCAGCTAGTATATCTATCTATCTATCTATATATATATATATTAATATATATATATATATATATATATATACACACAGTCAGGTCATAAGTATTGTCACACAGTAACAACTTTTCTTTTAGCATGCTGGCCACAAAAAGTTTATTGAATTCGAATTTCGAATTGTTCATGAAAATAAAACTGTATACTTTTTAGAATTTTACTCATTTTAAAATATGGAGTGGACGCTTAAAGAAGACCGTGTTGCAGTTTTGCGTTGCATCGTTGCGGTTACGCGCCAATTCAAATGTTTGACATACTGAAAAATTTGAATATAACCAAAAGATTCGTTTATCGTACCATCAAACGACGCAATGAAGACTCTAGTGTAGATGACAGGTCAGGAAGAGGTCGCCCTCGGTCTGTTAGGACTCCAGTAGTTATAATATCTGTGAAGGCGCGAATTCAAAGAAATCCCAAACGTAAGCAGAAACTGTTGGCCCTTCAGATGGTGTTAAACAGAACCACGGTGAAATGGGTGTTAAATGAAGACTTAGGGCTTCGGGCATATCGAAAAAAAAAACAGGAAATCGTTTGAATGCTCGTCTAATGGACCTGAGACTGAAGAGATGCCGCGCTTTGTTGAAGCGGTACGCGGGAAAAAAAATATCGGGAAATTCTTTTTTCGGATAAAAAAGATTTTTACCGTAGAAGAGAGCTACAACAAACAAAATGATAAGGTGTACGCACACAGTAGTGAAGAAGCGAGCAACCGTATTCCGCGTGTCCAACGAGGTCATTTTCCATCCTCGCTCATGGTATGGTTGGGAGTTTCTTATTGGGGCTTAACAGAGGTACATGTTTGTGAGAAAGGTGTAAAAACGAATGCAGTTGTGTATCAAAATACAGTCCTGACGAACCTTGTGAAACCTGTTTCTCATACCATGTTCAATAACAGGCACTGGGTATTCCAACAAGATTCGGCGCCAGCTCATAGAGCGAAGAGCACACAAGACTGGCTGGTGGCGTGTGAAATCGATTTCATCCGGCACGAAGACTGGCCCTCCTCCAGTCCAGATTTGAATCCGTTAGATTACAAGATATGACAACACTTGGAGGAAAAGGCGTGCTCAAAGCCTCATCCCAATTTGGAGTCACTCAAGACATCCTTGATTAAGGCAGCCGCCGATATTGACATGGACCTCGTTCGTGCTGCGATAGACGACTGGCCGCGCAGATTGAAGACATGTATTAAAAATTACGGAGGTCATTTTAAATAAACTTTAAAGTCATAAGAATCTATGTTTTATTAAGTCCATTTTGGTATATAAATGGTTACATAATGAATAAACTTGTTTCAATTATTTTATATTAAACATGTGACAGAATTTATGACCTGACTTGGTATATATATATACAAGACAAACGAGCATGCGGCTCACCTGTTGACACACCAGGGGAATTTCAGGTGCGTTCCCTGCCTTTTCAAAGTGAGTAATAAGCTCGTCTCGAAGGTCTCTATGTCGTATTGGTCCGGAAAAATCGCCGGTCATTAATAAAACTGACTCCACTGCCATCTTAGTTAGGTACACCGGAAGATCACCAGCTGAGCAAATCCGACGAAAACCATACTGTTTATAATGGTTTCCATTAATGCAATGTCGAAATTTAATCCTACGTACCACATTCGACCTAACACGTATCAGTTTTAAAGAATATTGCACTTAAATTACTTTCGCTTACAGTTTGTCAAACCATACAGAAACGCAGATTATATACATATAAAGTATTTCTATTTAGATTAAATTCACTTGGAAACACCGTACCGAGATATCATCCAACATATTAAGAGTGGTAGAGCCACGTGGCAGCTCTTGCTTTCGCACGGATGGGCCGGCTCGAACCGGGGTGGTACCACAACCTCACAGAATACCAGCGTGAAGTAGAGGTTTACCTCTGCGTTTCGCTTGGTGAGTGCAGGTGGCCGGAGGCCCTTTTTACTGTAAATGAGGCATTCCATCTTAGTCCTCACGGGTGACAACGCATCTGCATTTTGATTTGTAATAGAGGATAGATGTAGATGTCTATGGGCCGCAGCAACCACTTACCATCAGGTGGACTGTGTGCTCGTTTGTCACCCTTATCCTATATAAAAAAATACATGTTTGAAAATTTTACTTATCAATAATTGGAAACCTAGTTTCCTTACAAACTAAGGATTTTATCAGGCAATAGAACTCATTTTCTACTAACAATTCCATCTGATTAGGTAACATCCTACTACGCTAAATGGCGGGTTACTATTTTCCAATTGCTTCTTACTTTCTGCTTTCTATACGTGGTAGAGCCATGCTTCGGCTATATTTCTGGTATATTTGTAGCACGAATAGGTCGGCTCGACCGGGGACGGACCACGCTCTCATAAATTACCAGCGTAAAATAGCAGCTTAATGTTGCTGTGTTTCGTATGGTGAGTGTAGAGAACTGGAGACCCTTTTTACTGGAATCGAGGCGTTCCATCTTAGTCCTCACGGGTGACAACGCATCTGTATTTTAATTTATAATCAAGGATGAATAAGGAAGGAATTTATAGTAGCAGAAATAAGTAGAAGAAGCAATAATGGTGGTTGCTTTTTAATCACAGTGGCCAGTTCAACTCTATTCCTTCATTGGCATAGTCAGATGGGACGGTAATCTTATATAACCGAAGAGAGATTAGACGCAGGATAGGTCCTGAACCTAATCTCTCTTCGGTTATATCCGGCTTTACATGCTTTCCAAGGCGCGAGGGTGAAACACCGCTAACTTCCTGACTCCGAGCCGCTACTGAGAATTTTTAACAGGAAACCCAATAAATGATTTAGGCCGGAATTCAAACTAGGGACCTCATGATCAGTAAGTGGGTTTACGACTTCTGGACCATTAAACGAGTAGTCCAATGATTGCTTCCACAAGTTTTTCTACTACCAGGGCGGCGCCTCTTTAGAATAAGTCAAAATATTTGACAGATTCAATTTTTTCGGGAGTTATCGTGACCACATACAAAATCAACATACGGTAGTATTAAATACGTAAATTATTTTTCAAACCGATTTTTTTTAAAAATAGCAATATAAAATGATTTTTTAGAAGATATAAGATAGATTAATTAGAGTGTTTCTTAGTGTATAAGTGCAAAAGGGTTGTGATAGAGGCATTTCAAGAACACAAACATGTTTGACCTTGACGTGTCGAGAGTAAAGCACTACCTACTAACACTTCGTGTTATGAGGCGTGCAACAATGTGCAAAACCTTAAAGAGCACACAAATTATTGACTGACTAGTGTGCATACATTCAGTAGAAATCGAAAAACTTTTATTTGAAACGCAACTTTTCTATGATGTGGCACTGCGTGGCATAAAACTTAACCTCAATCCCAACTAGCGACATCTGCTTAAATTAAAATTAGCCCGCATTACCGCCACTTAAAGGATCAATAGTGCCCCTGCTACATAACTGTTCCAGTACTTGATGTGTTAATGTATTTGTTTTTCTTTTCTAAACTTTATCCTCGCCCTAAGTTTTTTTTTATCTTAGAGGCGTTATAGTGGCAAATAGACAACCATTCAGACTCTGAACAATTATTTGTATGCCTTATTTATTGTTCCGTATATGATATCTTTTTTTTCATTACAATTTCGGTATAATTATATAACTAGAAATAGTGCAATTTGAAAGGAAAACATTTAGTCTTACGTATTAATATATCGAATAAGTATTTTTTCTTACTGGCAAGCACTCTTTAACTTTGAAGCGAGCAACCTTTTTTCAACCACATCCGCAACGACGGCAAGTAACGGCCAACTTCCTCGTTAACGCAAGCATTAACGCTTTTGATGGTACACATTACGTGCGCGAATACTAAGGCAGTTTTCCATACCTGACCTGTGGATAAAAGAAAATAGTGGACACATTTGGCTAGAAGATCCATCACACCGGGCCCGGTAAACGTCGGGCAGCTCAGAAATTACCCAGGTGAGTGTTTGCCAGGTGTTATGTGTACATACCATTTATGACTCTCTTTGTCTTTCGTTTATTACAAGCGTTCACTGCTTGTACTTTTTATGTAATTACTGCTGTAATTACAACACCTCTCCTCACTTCACACCTCCAACATAGCAGCTTTAATACGAGTAATTAAGCATATTTTTAACACGCTATTGGTTGTTAATTAGGGCAATATGTATCCAATTTAAGAAAAAGGAACTAACAAGAGTCAACGCGGTATGTAAATACAACACCAAATCAAACTTGATTTTCGATTTCACTTCGGCGCAGCGCAAGCAGATATTCAATTTGCGAAAGTAATATCCGCGCCTTATGATTTACGATTTCTTACCAACTTTGTCGTTTTGGCGTAATTTGATTTTATACCTATTTGTTTCAATATGGTAACCTTAAATCGTTTCTATTGATTTTAATAAAACGCTCTTTAGTTTTCCCTTAAATGCTAAGTATTTGTATTCCATTGATTTTTAAAAAATAGATATTGATATTATAAATTGAGATAAAGTATTCATGACAGGCAGTTAATAGTTAGCCCTTCTCGATAAAATGGAAGTATTACCTTTTTTATAATATGCCTAACGGAAAATATCCATATCAACGACTGCGACGTTCAAGACACATAAAGAAAAGAATATACTTTTTATGTAAAATAAACGTTGAAGTACGTGACGCAACAATTTTTCTTTATAAAAATGAAGTAACAAACGAACTTACAGTCCACCTGACGGTAAGTGGGTAAAACAGTCCAAGGTCACCTGCACCCAACTTCAAATAAGAAGGCTACTGATGCCTTAACACCTCTGGAGGCTAAGATGAAATGCCTCGCAGCCCCTAATCATACTAGCTCTCTAAGACAGGAACCCTAAGACAGGAACGTAGCAAAGCAAGCACAGCTTTTTGGCAGAGGAAATAGGTAAGAGAGTGGCGCCTACCTAGACGGACTCCTAGGCATAAAAGAAGTACTGCCACGTAGTAGATTAATTCCCATACGGTACACACACACTCTCTCTCTCTCTCTCTCACTATCTGTCACTACCATTGTTATTATTTTGCTGCGTGACAAAGCCATGTAGTATAGTTGTAGCACGAATGGGTCGGCTCGACCGGGGATGGACCACGCTCTCACAGAATACCAGCGTAAAATAGCAGCTTAACACTGCTGTGTTTCATATGGTGAGTGTATAGAACCGGAGATACTTTTTACTGGAAAAGAGGCAATCCATCTTGGTTATCACGGGTGACAACGCATCTGCATTTTTTTTAAATACTAGTAATGCTATTACACATGACTAATATTCCCTTTAACCACTTCTGGTAAGCTTAAAATGCTTGTGTTTTTTTTAGAATAGAATAGAATAGAATAGAATAGAATAGAATAATTTTTTATTCAATATAGATCACATGTGTAATACTTATTGAAAGTCATTTTTTACTTTACCACTGGTTCGAAAAATAAAACCTCTGTCCTGGGAAGAACCAGCAAGAAACCCAGCGGGACTTTTTTTTTAAAGCAAATTTTACAATAATGGTTGTACTAACTATATAAGTACAAAATTTATTTTAGAAACAGCTTGGAAGCGATCACCTCATTCCCAGGGGTTATTATCAACCATGTATTCATTTATACTATAATAACCCTTTTTATACAGTTTCAACTTAACAAAACATTTAAACTTGCTAATGTTGAGAGCCTGTACACTTTCCGGGACCTTGTTGTAATAGCGTATACATTGCCCCAAGAATGAATTACTGACTCTGTGGAGTCGAGAAACTGGTATCACTAGCTTGTGTTTGTTCCTAGTGTTTACAGAATGCACATCACTTTTTTTACTAAAACTACCTTTGTTTTTGTGAACATACATTAAATTTTCGTAAATATACTGAGAGGCCAAAGTTAATATATTTATTTCTTTAAATTTATCTCTAAGAGACTCTCTCAGTTTTAGGTTGTAAATAGCTCTAATGGCCCTCTTCTGTAAAACAAAAATAGTTTCTGAATCAGCCGCATGTCCCCATAACAAAATCCCATAAGACATTATGCTATGGAAATAACTGAAATAAACTAATCTAGCTGTCTCGACACTAGTGAGACCTCTAATCTTTTTTACAGCATAGGCTGCAGAACTTAGTCTGCTTGCTAGTTTGGATATATGGGGGCCCCACTGAAGCTTTGCGTCGAGAGTGATGCCAAGAAAAACAGTGGATTCAACAGGGCTCAGTTCTTCCCCATTTAAAAACACATTGGTACTCAGATTTCTATCATTCGTTGTTGTAAATTTAATACATTTAGTTTTATTTCCGTTTAAATGTAAATTATTAACGTTAAACCAATGCACTAATTTTGATATAGCATTATTCACTTCGTCACATTTAAATGATTTACGTTTAAGTTTAAAAATCAAAGAAGTATCATCAGCAAATAATACTATATCATGATTATCCTCTACAATAGAAGGTAAGTCATTAATATACACTAGAAACAAGAATGGGCCGAGAATTGAGCCCTGAGGGACACCCATTAGTACAGGTGAGCCGGAAGAACTTTTACCATTAATAATAACTTTCTGCATTCTATTACTTAAATATGAAATTATAAGTTTAAGCGCTGTGTTCTTGACACCATAGTACTGTAGCTTCCTGATTAATGTCTCATGGTGAACGCAGTCGAAGGCCTTGGAAAGGTCACAAAATATACCCAAAGCATCCTCTGAATTCTCCCATGCACAAAAAATATGTTTAATAAGCTCAACTCCAGCGTCAGTTGTTGAGCGACCCCTTGTAAAACCGAATTGATTTCCATGTAGCAATTTATTAATATTAAAGAAACTTAACATTTGATCTAAAATTATTTTTTCAAAAATTTTACTAAATGTTGGTAGTACAGAAATTGGTCTAAAATTGGCGGGGTCTAATGTACTACCAGATTTATATAAAGGTATGACTTTACTAAGTTTCATTAAATCAGGAAACACACCAGATTCGACGCTTGTATTAAATATAGTGGCTAGATAAGGTGCTATTATATCTATTATAGATAAAATAACTTTAACGGAAATTCCCCATAAATCTGCCGTTTTCTTAACATCAATAGTTTTAAAATATTTAACGATATCTTTTGGCAGTACTCTATGGAATTTAAAAGTATTTGAACAAGCCTTTACATTTTGTTTAAGCAATGATTCGGCGACAGTAGGAGAAGAGTTTAATGATTTAGTTGTCAAAAAAGGAACATCAGTAAAATGTTTCTCAAAAGCCATAGCAACTTCTTGATCAGATCGGGTTAAATTATTGTTAATATTCAATTGAAAATCCGAGTTGCGCGGTTTGACCTTGCCCGTTTCACTATTTATTATTCTCCAGGTCATTTTAATTTTGTTTGATGCAGTTTTAATTTTGTTACTTAAATGTAAAGCCTTAGCTGTGGCGCACACTTTTTTAAATATTTTAGAATATGTTTTTACATAATCTCTAAATATAACACTACTATTATATGATCTTTCATTATAAAGCTCGTATAACTTTCGCCTACTCTTATAAATTCCTACTGTCGCCCATTCATTAAATGATTTGCGACTGTTAAAAGAGAAAGTTTTAGAAGTAAATATCCTACTAAATTCACAAGTTATAATTTTAAATAACGTACCATACAAATAATTAGCACTGTTTTTAAATGAAAGTGATGGAAGTCTTTTTATTATATTACTTCTAAACCTCTCCAAGCGATGTTCATTTATTGGAACAAACACAACTTTCTTATTTTTCTGTTTCTTGTGTATGTAAGGTAATGATACCAACTGTCCACAGTGATCTGAACTTAAATTTTGAATAATTGATTTATGCAAGGGCTTAACATCTGTAAAAATATTATCTATACAGGTCGCACTAGGCCCAGCAATACGTGTTGGTTCTAAGAATAAATTAACAAGATTATACGATTTAAACAATGAGCTAAACTTAATACTAATGGAAGAAGTTTCAAGGAGATTGATGTTAAAGTCTCCACATATTACAACAGACTTGTTCTGTTTACTAAGTTTGAGCAAAACTTCTTCCACAATCCTTTCAAAATAGTCATAAGTAGCACATGGGGGTCTGTAAACACTCACAACAATGAGGTGCTCGAGCTCGACACAAGCCATTTCTACAGTTCGCTCAACAGAGAGGCTCACTATATCCTTACGTTCTTTATATAATAATGATTTATCTGCTAGTATTAAGGAGCCACCACGTAAACTTTTTTCTCTATTGAAGGAACTGACCACCTGGTGATTTCTGAAATTAAACATGAAATTATAATCTTTTAGCCAATGTTCAGTAATACAGAGGATATGTATGTTGTTACTATTTAAAAACAATTCAACTTCTAATTCTTTGCCCATCATGCCTTGTATATTTTGATGCACCAGGTGTAAACAATTTTTATTACTTATTTGTGGGCTACATTCAAAGTTAATTAAACTCTCATTATTGCTAGAGATTGCCTCTATTGTCGCATTTACTAATTTAAATTAGTTGGAACTGATTCCAAATTAATTGTCAAATAATTATCCTGCCCAATAAAAGCAGTCTTGGTAGCCAAAAACTTGGCTGAGTTAAAAAGTAAATAATAAGATAGCACATTTGCTATCAGTCTTAAATTATATTTGGATAGGTAATACCTATCTTTTGTCCAAAACTTTTTTATTAAATTATTTATGTCAATTACATGAAATTTGTCATTATTATCATTACAATTATATGTCAAATTTAAATTATTATTACATATTAAATTATGCATTTGTATATTTAAATTATGTCTTAAATTATTTTCCTGTGGCAATCCCTGTATATAAGGCAGTGTGAACAAGACAATTTTGAGTACATTTAAGTTATTAAGCTGTTCAATATATCTTAATAACTGTTTGTTGTTTACACTGCCTCTTCTACCAACAAAAATTATTATTGTACTATTTGGGCAAAATTTAGTAACAATAATTTTATTTAGGATATCACTAAAAGATGCTCCAGGCATGCAGCAATTTGTAATTTTTTGTCCCTTTAAAGAGTAATTTAAAGTTATGCCTAGATTTTTTCCTATGTCATCGCTATACACAATTATATTATTTTTGTTAATATTTAAGTTATTTTTTATTTTAAGCTCCTCTGCTATGGCACTGTCATAGAGTTTTGGTGGTGGTATAATATTATCAGCACACACCGACTCTGAAGAAGCTGGTATTGAATGCTGACACTCACATTGATGTTTAACTAAGGAGTCAAAACGCTCCTCATTGTATTTACATGTCTTTACCAGATTATCCATAGCCAGTATGTGTTCTTTTATTTCGTTTTGGGCTGATTTATATTTATTGGATACAGTTTGAAGGGAATTTGTAAGAGATAATATTTCTGATTTTAGGCACTCTACGTCAGTCTCATAACATTTTCTTATGTTATCCACCTCAATTGAATACAAATTAAGTTCATATATCAATGCTTGCTTTTGTTTACATAAATTAACATAATTTTTGGTATTAATCTTATTTTTTATTAATTTTTGTACTTTCCTTATATATTTATTAACTTTTATATACTTCTTCAATTTGGTTTTACTGCAATTAATCCTCACTGAATTTCCTGAAGTGGAAGAGTCATCACCAGTCAAGTCTATTGTTGCAGATTGCTGTAAAACTCTTGAAGTATTACATTGCACAAGCTCAGAGAACAGGCTTTGAGTCTGGGAGGCGTTAAGATTATCTATATATGTTTTAAATTGTATTATTTGCTCATTAGCCTCATTCAACTGTAACTTCAATGCAGCAATGAACCTGAGAGCTTCCTCATATTCCTTGCTGCATCGGTCAAACTCATTAACCATTCCCTGTAGCTGATCTCTTTCTTTTATAACATGATGGTGTTAGAAGTGGTTCACGACAGTAGTCGAAAGGCGGATTCGAACCCACGACCTTTCGAGTTCGCCGTCCGCGCCAGGCTACTGACGCTTCGATTTCAATAAAGAATCAAAATCGACGCTTCGATTTTGATTCTTTATTGAGGATAGGTGTAGATGTCGATAGGTCACAGCTACCACTTACCATCAGGTGGATTGTGTACTGTTTTGTCACCCTATCCTATGAAAAAATACATTAATAATAAATACTCTTGATTGTGAACTTGCGATTCAAAGTTAGAATTAAGTAACTTATTTCAAATTCGAATGCTAGTGGCATAAATATACCGAGGTTAATCTTAATGCTGAAAACATTTAAAAGATTTACTAAATCGCAGGTTAAAACATTAAACGTATTTTTTTCCAACAGCTTATAGCTTAAATCCAATTTGTAATACTAAAGGTAATCCAATTAGTTAGAATAGAAGGGGTATGCCCTTAAATACTTTCATCTTGTTTTTATTTTTGCTTTTCTGTTGTTCACAACCTTACCTTAAATAATAAAATCATTAAACGGATAATAAGCTTGTTTTAATTACGTAACACATAATACCAAAGTGATATAGTGCAATAAAGCTGTTGTGTCATATTGAGAAACGAGAGAACCGGAGATAATTTTTACAGTGTCTATCCATCTTACTTCTTCATGCATTTTGCTTCATAAGTGAGTGTAGATGTAAGCGCCTATTGACTACATAATCCACTTACCACCAAGTGAACTGTGCTCTTATAGAATAAGGGTGACAAACGAGTCCTTCCTATGGTTAGTGAATTCCGTGGCCCACAGACATTTTCATCTATCTGCAATTAAGAATCAAAATACAGATGCGTCGTCACCTCTAAGTACTAAGGTAGAATGTCTCATTTCCGGTAATAAAAGGTGAGAAGAAGAGAATAGAGAGAAAAGAAAACTCAACGAAAGCGTAAAGATCACTCACCATACGAACACAGTAAAGGTGTCCTAGGTTTTTGTCACTCACCCACACAACGATAATATATTGCTATTTTACGTAAGAGTTCTGAGACTACGATCCTTCCCGGGTCACGCCTAACCATTTTTGCTAATTCCGTAATACAGAATGCATATTGGACTTATGACTTAATTATTATTAGTATTAATTAAAAGTAACGTTCTTGTAGTGTACTTGATAGTTTTTTTTATAGGAGAGGGGGCAAACGAGCATACGGCTCACCTGATGGTAAGTGACTACCGCCGCCCATGAACAACTGCAACACCAGGGAACCAGGGGATTTGTAGATGCGTTGCCGGCCTTTTAAATAGGAGTAGGATCTTTTCTTGAAGGTCCCTAAGTCGTATCGGTCCGGAAAATCCGCTGATGGTAATTGATTACACAAGGAAGTCGTGCGAGGAAGAAAACATCTTCTAAATCGCACAGTGGTGGATCGCCAATAATCCAGATGGTGTGAATAGTATCGAGAGTTCTGCCGCGATGTGCGACCGTGAAATTTGACGGCTGGGATTAATCCGAACAATTCCTCAGAGCACTCCCCGTGGTAAATGCGAAAGAAAATGCAAAGGTATGTAACATCTCTTCGCAGTGCCAATGAATCGAGCCGATTGGAAAGGACTCGGTCGTCGACGATTCGAGCCGCTCTGCGCTCGATGCGATCAAATGGAAGGAGCTGGCACTGGCGAGCCCCAGCCCAGAGATGGGAACAGTATTACATGTGAGGCCGAACTTGTGCCTTGTAAAGTTGCAGGCGGTGTGCCGGCATGGAATACTATCCCGCTCTGCTGAGTACGCCAAGCTTTTTAGAGGCCAATTTGGCCTTCTCTTCCAAGTGACCACGAAACTGCACGTCACTCGATATCGACACCGAGGATTTCTATACTGGCTGAGGCAAGAAGGGGAGTGTCTTGAAATTGAGGAGACACGACAAAGGGGTTTTTTTAGCGGTAAACGCGCAAACTTGTGTTTTCTGAGGATTAAACTGGACTAGATTTAGTCGCCCCCAATCCGAGATTATGTTCAGCAAAGACTAAAAAGTACATTATTAAAACCCATTGACACCTAAAGTCAATTTCAACAAAACATAAAGCTAATATCACCCTCTTTCCTGCATGTAGCACTTGCTTTATTATCTTCAACTGAAAAAAAAAACTGTGAGCTTTCAGCCGTAGGAACAAGTAAATGGGTCGTTCCTACACATATGTAATCAAATCATAAAATAACAATTTCATCATTTTGGAAGACATAATTTCTACCTAATAAAATTCTATTTCCGTCAGAAAATTATTCCCTAAATTGGAAATAAGCCACAAAACTAAAACAGGTTTGAAATACTTTACAATTTCTCACGACAGTGCTGCTAAGTGAGTCGTACCTAAAATGCAAATAATTTTATATACAGTTCTCTATGGTCACACGAATTGCAAGGAAAATTAATTTAACCGTAATAATATTCTCCACAATACATATATTTCATACGTATAAAGGTCCTTGGCTATAAAATTGCTGTTTTCTAATACCTACTGGTTAGTTTGAAGATAACTTGCATACGACTTGGAATTTTAAATTCAAATTAATGTTATAATAATAAAGATATGAAATACCTTTTTAAAATCAGTTAATCAGTTATTTCCCCGCCCCTTTTTTGTTTTGTAACTGCCGTTACGGTCACAGAGTTATTATTAAATGAATTTTATTTTATTTTTTCATTATTTTTTATTTATTAACACAATACAGTTTAAAGTTGTGGAGATAAAAGTTTCTTAAAATTAAATGATTAAGTACTAAACTGTAAGCCAATACATGTATTTATAAAGTAATTTATAAAGAGTTACATCTGCTAAAGTTATAAAACATTTAAAAAAAAACAGTGGCTTTGCAATCAACCATCCGGCAGACTACAAGAGAGGCCCGTTACAATCTAGAACAAAATAAGTATAAGTATTAGATGAGCCCAATTATTTCAGTTACTTCAAAATATCACGGATAGATCTATAGAAGACATTTGGATTTGAACGTAGAATATCAATATTTGGATGGTCCTGGGATATATCATTGTAGAGGCACATCCTAACCACTGGGTTGTAATATGATGTGTTGTTACAGTACACTTGGAGTGAAAACAGTTTTAGACTTGCGGTCACCGGCCCTGTAGTGAGTGTTTATGTTAATCGACGCAAGCAAGGACGGAGAATCAATCGTAGAGTGTACTATTTTATAGATGTATAAACCCGAACCTTATGAGTCTCGTTTCTAGTGTAACCATGTTAAATTTCTGCAGCCTATCTGTGTAGGAGGCCAACTTGCGATGGTAACCATGACGAAAAGAGATACATCTCAAGAATCTTTTTTTGAATGTTCTCGATGCGGTCAATATGTACGGCGTAAACGGAGACCAAATGACTGCACCATATTCCAGAACACTCCGGACAAGTGAATTATACAGATATACCATACTGTTCGGCTTTTTAAGCTACTTAGTGTTTCGCAGGACAAAACCCAGCACTTACAACCCCTCATAAGAATATAATTGTAATGCTCGCGAAAACTCAATTTATCATCGAAAATTACAAACAAGTCCTTAGCTTGACTCTGCCTGTTAAGTTTTTGGCCATATAGAGTATATTTAAATTTAATTTTATTTGTTTTTCTAGTAAAGGACAATACAAAACATTTATTAATATTTAAATACATGTGATAATTATGGCATTCCTTGGGGGGGGGGGGGGCTATGTTCAGCAGTGGACTTGTGAAGGGCTGTAATGATGATGATGGTTAGTACACCATCTTAACACGGTTTTGATATCCATTTGTAGTGCTTGAGCGTCTTCAGGGGTTGACACTTCGGAGATTTTTTTTTAAATCGTTCCCATATAGTAAGCTAGGACATGTCAATTGCGCAACAAGGTCGTTTATAAAGGCAATGAACAATGAATTCTATTGTAGCATGTGATATCAACGTATAGCCCAGGTACAAAAATTATGCTCGGAGCGTGTTTGTTATGATCGCTTCCGTTCTAGAAATGTCGACAACAGAACTAAAGGCGAATGACGACTGGAAACTAAACTCAAAAACCACACACTGAAAGCTAACGTAGAAGCCGATTTTTTTCAAATCATGTCCAAGCAGGTTGTACGTAAATAACAACGGGATACGGATTCATTTCCATCAAACTGTAAAATAAAAGAAATAGGATAGTAGTACCGCACCTCAAGAAGTTACTGAAGGACAAAAACACTTGAATCGGAGCCTAGTAGCTGCTTAACAGTACAGAAATTGAGAGATTCTGTTTTTTTTTTTTAACAGAAGTGAGACGAGAACGAGTGAGAGAGAACGAACACTTAATCTACCAGATAGAATAATTTTTCATTCAAAATAAATGTGAAGTAATTCTTATTGAGTCATTTTTACCTTTACCACAGGTTTGGAAAATCTCCTGTCGTGGAAAGATCCAACTAAACACCCAGGGGAACTTTTTTACATGTTTTTTTTTCTGCTGCTTATAGAAATACCATCATCAATACATAATTTACCCTTTATAATGATCCTGTAACACGATAACCGGGAATGCTCGTTGCCATGACTGAACCTGTCAAAATTTGCAAAGGCTGATTCATGCTATCAAATTTCCAATATTTATTGTGTTCTAGTCCATTGTCTTCCTGCGACATGTCTTGGTCATACAGCAAGACAGGTCGTTTAAATATTTCAGGAATATTTTGATTAAAAATTCATACGTCGTTTTTAATTTTTCCTTTTCTCAATTTGGATATTTTACAAGGAAAAAATGTAAATCGTTGAAAAACGCGTTTAAAGAATTTACCGATTCCTATCCCCAGGATTTTTAAAGTATCAAAGAAATTCCATTACAATAGCTGGAGTGCATTGAAAATAATGGCCGGTGGTTCAATTAAAAAAATATATAATTTTAAAGAAAATATTTCTTCGAATAAAACTGTTTTTTACGGATTTTATCGCGTTTATTTTATTACTTTTATTCCCGACCCCATGGTCACGGGGGGGACTCCCCCGTGACCATGGGTTGCTGAAAAGCACTCGAAACGTCGGGAATAAAAATAATAAAATAAACGCGATAAAATCCGTAAAAAAACAGTTTTATTCAATGTGTAGTGTTCGCGTAAATATAAGAAATCATTAAATATTTCTTCATTATGAAAAGGGGACCTATTAATATTTTTCTTAATTTAAATTTTATATGGTATGACTTGAAACGTATGTATAACGTTAATACTGTACTATTATTAAGTTGCCCCGTTCAAATTCCAGGTCGGACCAAAACTCAGTTATTTGACTTTCCTGTCAAGAAATTCTCAGTAGTAGCCTGGAGAGCCGTTGCTCCTGCGCCTGATCTCTCTCCGGTCGTGTCATAATACCGTTCCATCGGATTATGTGACTATGTGATACTGTAATCCTGTCCTGCGCAGATGACTAGTTAAGACTAGCCGCCGTGAACGAAATTCGGTCTAGAGAACATTATTATTAGTATTAAGTGAAATGTTGGAGAGAAATTCGATAGTTAAGATATTTAATTGCTAAAATTGTAGAGTAAACATTAATTATTTTAAAATTACGAATAATCAGACAATTTGACGTGAAAATTGAATGAAAAGTTAATTTATCATTATTACAGCTTTTCACAAGTCCATAAATCACGTCTCAAAATTTGCCTCCCTCAAGGAATGCCACTGAACACGGCCCTGACCACCAGCATCCACCGACTTCCTTCGTGATTTACTAGGTCATCATTCCAATTAGTAGACCATCCTATACTTATTTCCTCCATATGAGACTGTCAATCTAAATGGAACGCCCCGTTTCCTGCTATGATCAACTTTCATAATTAATAATATTTTGCTTTTAATATTAAAAGTTTACGATTTTAGATATAGAGTACTTATCTTTGTTTAATAAGAAAGCCGTGTAGTGGCGGTGTAAGAATGTCCACTACCCGTATCATCCCATGGGTGTCGTAAGAGGCCACAGAGGGAAACAAATCAGGAGATGGACAGCAGTGTCTTCCTAATAACGACTTAAATAAAATAATGCGGTTGTCAAACCGCTTGCCAAACGAGGCAACTATGGCAAATAGTGGGTCAATCTATGAGGGAGGCCTATGTTCAGCGGTGAACTTGAACAGGCTGTAACGGTAACGGTAACGGTAAAATTATCATCATCATTACAGCCCATTACAAGTCCACTGCTGAACATAGGCCTACGGCAAGGAATGCCATAAAGCTGTTCACAAATCGAATATAAAACTTCGTAACTAAGTACGTTTCTCATTGTGCTGCCTTTTTAAACATAAATTGGACGCTCATTTTTGTTAAAAATTCACTCAGTTAGCTTTTGATGAAATGTTGTACAGGGCTCAAATTGTTTCATTATTAAATCACAACCTTTTATATCGCATTTTTTATCCAAAAGCTCCTTTTTGATGTTTTAACAGACGATAACAATTTTAAATTAACGTGTTGGGAAATAACCTGACGTTTTGAACGCATTCGATATTTAAAGTTACAGCCTAAATACATCCCACTTCAGAGCAGAGGCCTGTTCTTATTTCAGAGAGAATTTTAGGATAAGGGAGGTTTACATCTTTGAAATATTTGACTTCTCAGATATGCAGTTTTCCACGCAATTTATTCCGTTAACTCCAAACTCGTAGTAAATCAGTACTTAAAATTATAATTAACAATTTAGTATTTCCAGCGGGGATCAAACACAGGTTGATTGCATAATGTGAAATTTATGCACAGCGATCAGCTACCACGCCTACTACAATATAATTAATAGACTAGAAAAACAAGTTAAATCATTTTTTGATATTTAATAGTTATTGGGATTTAAAAAATACCTGGTAAAAAGTGTAAGGGATATAAAACAACATTTTCTCCAAATTCAAATTAATGAAAAAATGCTTTTAATCCAAATTAACTTCACCAAATTCCAGTTCACCCTGCTAACTAACGAACAATGCCCCGGCAAAAAAACTGTGGTATCGTCATCATCATTATTACAGCTTTTCAAAAGTCCAAAAAATTTGGTCTGAAAATTTGCCTCCCTCAAGGAATGCCACAGAACACGTTCCTGAACCACCAGCATCCACCGACCTCTTTCGTGACTTACCAGGTCGTCATTCCATTTAGTAGACCATCCTACGAGTATACTTCTTTCCTCGGTATGAGGATGTCACTCAAAAATCTCACCACTGAAGACTAAGATCGAATGCCTCGTTTTCTCCTATGATAGTTGAAAGTCACAGGAAATTTGTGGTGCTGCAAAAATAAATGTCGTGGATTATAAGGAGTTTAAAAATTGAGAGCGATTAAATTCGTGAAATTGGTTTTATCTAATGTTCTATAGATCTAGATATGGTATACCATAATTACAGGAAAATATTATTTACAAGATAATACGATGATACGCCGTCAGATTTTGTTGTAAAATATAAGGAAAGTGAAATAATCCATCACTATAATTCTTTTTTCATATTTTAGTGGGATACATCTATTATTGGCCTATACACTCATGTGGCGTGTGTACGAGGTTGAATTGACGCCTCAGGGGATATCGTTGAATGATTGGGATCCGACCTATCTTGGGAAAAGTGACACACGTCTCTTGTCGAATATTACTCAAAAATATTACCTTTTTTGTGGATATGAAATATTAAGCGTATAGATATAAAAAAACTGCCAGTCGTAGTACTGCACGTCATAGTGAAAACAGAGCTGATTTTTTTACAAATGGTGATTAGTAGGTAGTTTCAGGACATCGTTTGAAGCATGATGAAGTAAATTATTTAAATACTTTTATAAGCAAAATTATGACAAATGAAACGTTTTTACATAGTATTATTAAAACCTGCATACAAAATATCATTCTTCAGCTCCACTTTTTACTGTAAAGACAAAAATGCCTCAAATCTGGCAAATGGGACACAAAGGTTACTTAGATTTATCACAGTATTTTAAAAATATTTGTTATTTAAACATAATGTTTCTTTCTTCTTTTTCTTTTCTTTTTTTTAAAGAACGTTACCCCTACACTAGGATTTTCTCCTGTATCATGGAGGCAGTTTACAAACATAAATTGCACAAGGACAAACATCTAGACCCGGAACATTTACTTATAGGCAATGCAAATACTTGTTCCGTGCGGGATTCGAACCCGCGGCACCCAGAGGAACAACTTATTTCTAAGCCACTGCAACACGAAGCCATCATTTTTTTATATTATCGATAGTGCCTAGTAGAATAATTAGATATAATATTAATAATCATAATTTTCTTTTTGGTACTTCATAATAAAATATATTATTTAGAGCAAGACGTGAAAAGTATACGGTTTCAAAAAATCGCTCGAATACTACTTAACTTTACAAAGTTGTATATTATATTTTTGTGTTGTTAAGAAATTTTTTTTAGAAAGTATTTTTGATTAGAAATAATTTTAAGCAACTTATTAATAAAGCAATAAATGATCATTTATTGCGCAGTTTTACATGAAAAAGAATGATTATTATCTTTACACGATTAATACAAACAAATTTATGAATACATATTATTTTTATACAGTTTAATCAATTTGATTTTCAACATTACTTTCATTTATTCTCTCTTTATTATCGTTATCATTAAAATCATCATATTCCAAAAACTGATACTATAGGCTTATGGTAACTAAAATAAGAAACGAATAATTTTACAATACAAAAGAGCTATACATGTGCTATATTAGCTATATTAGTAGTATAGTTCTAACACGAGTGGGTCGGCTCGACCGGGGAAGGACCACGCTCTCACGAAATACCAGCGTAAAATAGCAGCGTAATGGAGCTGTGGAACTGTAAGAAAAACCATTATCACATTTATTCCCATGGTTGTCTTCCATAGAAAATCTCAAATAAATAACTTATACCTAGTATACGATAGATAACCATCTAGTTAAAAACATATCTCACAGGATATTAGCGCAAAATATCAGCTCAAAATGTTTCGTATGTTGAGTGTAGAGAACCGGAGACCCTTTTTACTGGAAAAGAAGCATTTCGTCTTAGTCTAACTAACTGCTAACTAATCTGCATTTTGATTCTTTATTGAGGATAGATGTATATTTCTATGAGTCACAGCAACCACTTAAAATCAGGTGGACTGTATGCTCATTTGTCACCCTATCCTATCTCGCAAATGAAAAAATAAAGCCATGGTAGTAATGCGTATGTAGGTGTGCTGCGCACACACACATGTGTACTTAGTAATGTTGTACCTATCTATCATATATATGTATACTTAGTAATATTGTACCTCTCAACTTAGTACTAAGAATTTCAGTCAGTAGCTAGTTGCCCACCAACTGTATTGCACGCACCTCTATAATAAATATGTCAATAAGTTATGCAATCTTTAATTATGGTCACCCGTAGGGATCCTTATGGAGTCAGCTCCTAAACTGGTGACCTCCCGACGTGATTGACGTGATATTAACACAGTAGTGGGCAATTTTCGCGTGTGTTGTGATCGGACGGACAATTTATAATAGTAACATGAGTGTGCCGCTTCCGCCACCGCCACAGAACGTGCCGCTTGTTAACGTGCCACTCGTCCAGGAAATCCAGCCCGCGCCACCGCCCATTATGAAGCCAGGTGTAGATTCAGTGTCTCTACAGTCCCGGCTCTCGGATTTTTGGTCGGACCAGCCGCGCGTGTGGTTCGTACGCACAGAAGCTATCCTCACACCGCAGAGGATGAGTGATGAGGCAAAGTTTGACCTGATCGTGTCCAAGCTGAGTAAGGAGGTTATCGCGCAAGTGACAGACATATTACTAAATCTGCCTCCTACCCACAAGTACGACGCACTTAAAGCTCGGCTGCTCCACATCTATGAGGAATCAATGTCGAGGCAGATCGAGAAGCTTATGAGCGAGCTAGAGCTGGGCGAGCAGAAACCATCCCAGCTGCTCTGTCGGATGCGCGAGCTCGCTACTGATAAGGTTCCTGATGAAACTCTTCGCGTGCTGTGGCAGAATCGTCTTCCGACACAGGTAGGAGCCGTACTCACCGTGTCTGGCTCCAAGTACTTGGACAACCTAGCAGCAGTCGCAGACAACGTCTGCAACGCCTGTACGCGTCTTGCAACAAAAAGAAGGAGATAGCTGGAAACCATTGGGTTATTTCTCAAAAAAATTGACCACCACCTAACAGCGATATAGCACCTACGATTGCGAGTTCCTCGCTATATACTTAGCTATAAAACATTTTCGGAAATTATTTGAAGGTCAAGAAATAACCGTGTATACGGACCATAAACCTTTAACTTTTGCATTTCAAAAGGTAGGACGCGATGAAAGCAAAACGCCTCGGAGAACGAGACATTTAGCTTTCATAAGCGAGTTCACTACAAATATAAAACATATAACCGGGAAGAATAACATTGTAGCCGACACCTTATCACGCGTCGAAGCCGTGATTATGCCAACTGCATTGAATTTCGATGACATTGCAAATGAACAGCGTAGCGATAGTTATATTACAAATTTTATGTCTGGTTTAAATACCGATAATATTTTGTTAAAGGAACTGGTTATACCTATGTTAGACAAGCCTATTTTTTGTGAAATGTCTACTAATATAGCTCGTCCGTAGCTACCGGAAAAGTTTCGACGCCTCGCTTTTGATAGTTTGCATAATTTGAGCCATCTTGGAATTTGGTCTACACGAAAGATGTTAGCTAAAATGTATTTCTGGCCGAGTATGAATCGTGATGTTTCTTTATGGGCAAAAACGTGCATACAATATCAACGTTCTAAAGTTAACAGACATACGGTATCGAATTTAACTAAGTTTCCGGAAGTAGATCGTTTTGAGCATGTGCACATCGATATCGTTGGCCCTCTTGAGATTTCACCAGATGGTTATAGATACTTACTCACCATAGTTTATAGGAGGACTAGGTGGGCCGAAGCTTTCCGTTACGCGACATTAAGGCAGAAACTGTTGCCAAACATTTATATGAGGGTTGGATTTGTCGTTACGGTTGCCCGATGAAGTTAACTAGCGACCAAGGTCACCAGTTTGAGAGTAGTCTTTTTAACCAACTGTTAAAAATGTTGGGGGTTAATAGAATTCGAACTACTCCTTATCACCCGCAAAGCAATGGCGCAGTCGAACGTTGGCATCGTTCTTTAAAGACAGCACTTTCGGCTCGCCTGTCACATGGATCGTGGGTGGAAGAGCTACCCACGGTATTACTGGGGCTTCGTGCGGCCGGCCGCAGCGACTCAGGGGTTAGCGCCGCCGAGTTAACTTTCGGACGAAACTTACGTCTACTAGGAGACTTTTATGACAGCTCTTCGAACAACCGTAACGTCAACGACTATTGTTTAGTAGATAAGATTAGAGATACTATTCATAGTTATAAGCCTACATCTGAAAATTCACGTAACTGTCAAAGTTTTTTTGTGCACAAAGACTTACGTAACTGTGAATATGTCTTTGTTCGGGACGATTCAATACGTAAACCTTTGAAACCACACTACTACGGTCCATATCGCGTGATAAAAAGGGCTTCAAAAGTTTACCTAATTCAATTACCCGATAGGCAAGTACATATTTCTATTGACAGAATAAAGCCTGCATATGTGTTAAAGGAATGCGATGGTAACATAACAACGCCAAGCAGCAGAAACGCTGACAACGCAGCGGATGTGGTGCCTGCACATGTACGGTTCGCGTTACCGCCGCCCACGCCGGTGACGTCGTCGTCGCCCGGCCCTTGCAACCCGATAAACGTGAAAACAACGCGGAGTGGTCGCATTGTTAAGTTACCTTCACGATTTAATATAAGTTAGTGTTAACATAAAATATATTGTATATGCAATACAATTACATGTTTAAATAATAATCAGGTGAGTTACATACTATGGATGTGAAAGTATTATTTGCATTGTTAGGTGCAGAATATTTTTATTCAGAATATTCAAGTAACATTATTTAAGTTGAATGTAATTTTAGATGTATTGTGTTTTGTATTTTGCGTGTACTGCAGTTTCATTTAGGTTTAGGTAGTTAGTTTAGTTATAATGTGTTTCGTTTCATTTGAAATATTTCCTTTGCAGAAGCATTAGTGCGAAAAGTTTTACGATTTTTACTATGGGTAATTATCAAGAAAAACCAGTTATTGTTTCTCAAGCTCAGAATACTGTAGAGAATAAAGTGGATAATTTTCAAATATGGTTATATGTGATAGCCAGTTTTATGGGAGCAATAATATGGTATACTATTTGGGTGAAGTTTAATAAGAAATTCAAAAACTGGTTTCGCCATCAAGTGTTCATGGCCAGCGTTCCGATGTAGGGCCAGAATATGGTTCAGATGATAGGCGCATCTAGCACCAGGTTGCAGCACGCGCCCGCGCCTGCCGCGGCGGCCGCTCCCTTCGCGGGGGCTCCGTACAACCCTGCGCCTCAGCGCATTAACAAGTGTTTATATAGTTTTAAGTTTTTTGTATTTTTTTATAAAGGGGGAAGTATTGTAGGTGTGCTGCGCACACACACATGTATACTTAGTAATGTTGTACCTATCTACCATATATATGTAAACTTAGTAATATTGTACCTCTCTACTTAGTACTAAGAATTTCAGTCAGTAGCTAGTTGCCCACCAACTGTATTGCACGCACCTCTATAATAAATATGTCAATAAGTTATACAATCTTTAATTATGGTCACCCGCAGGGATCCTTATGGAGTCAGCTCCTAAACGTATAATTCGTTTTCTTCATAAAATGTTTATTTTTTACAATTTAAAGTAACATTACAAAGTTTAATTTAATGCAGCTAGTTCTAGGTCATTTTCTATGGAGTTGTAATGAAATTTTTACTAATCCATGTGTATTATATAAGTTGGTCGACTATTACTCGTTAACTTCTTAATTCTTGTTAGCTGTAATAGTTTTTTTTTTGCGCCTAGAAGCAATTGGAAAGGGCTACCCCGATTGCGCAGGGAGGCGGTAAATGCTTTATGCATACCACTACATCCGGGCTGTCGTGGTTATGTGTGACTCACTGTATCTAATCTAAAGTGGAGCCTAGGTGCTACCCACTAAATACCGCCTGTGGGACTGACGATTGGCCGATTAAGCCGCTTCGTCGGATCGGAAGCGACCCTCTTTTGGGAGAAGAAGGCGCAGGTGGCTACAAAGAACCGCTGAGGAAGAGCCTACTTAAGCAAATTTAAGAAGAATCGGCCTGAGCTGCCTGGAGGCAGTTCAGGTCGGTTGAAATTTTATATGGCGGGTCCGAAAGAGAGTTTCTCGGCCTGCAGACTCAATAGCTCAATAGCGGTGGGGCTGCATAAGTAGCTTCCTCACGAATAAGATGATTGGAGTGCGACTCTGAGGGTTTGAAGAAGTTCTCAGAGAGTTTTTTAATAAATTGTTGAATTGTAGGGAGTTCTAGGTCCCGATGAAGGTCGGCATTATGAACGTACTACGGACGCACATACGTGCGTTCGCAGCTCGACGACAGAAATGGCTTTGAACTATTTGGAGTTCATTAATAATTTTAGGATCAGCGTGGGCAAAAATGGGGCCCGCGTAGGACATGACTGGTCGTATACAGACCTTATTAAGGGTACGCTTGTTTCTGAGGGACATTTTACTGTGTCGGCCCAACATACTGTTGAGCCTACTCAGGTAAAAACGTGCGTGACGGGTTACTCTTTTGACGTGGGGCCTGAAAGTGAGCCTTGTGTCTAGGGTGACACCTAAATATTTGGCAGACGTATGCCAGGGGACAGGGGTCCCTAGCATACGTATTGGTAGAGTGTTTTTGAGACGGCGTCGTTAATAATCGAAGTGAACGGCGGAGCTCTTCTCCGGGTTCACATCGATGCGCTATTTTTTGAATCAAGCTCCTAGGTCATCAATTGACTTTTGGACCTTGTTCCGTATGAAAGGTAGCGAGATACCTTTACAGTAGAGTGCAGTGTCGTCTGCGAAGAGGGTGAACAGGATGCACAGCAGAGGAGCAAGTACTGAGCCCTGAAAGACACCAGCTTTGATGGGGCGCTGTGAAGATAGCGTGCCTTCGTGTCTAAAACGGAAGGTACGATGCTTTAGATAAGAGGTCACGAGACGTACTAGACGATCGGAGAGACCTATTTTGAATAATTTGTAGATAAGGCCTGTATGCCAGACTCTATCAAAAGCCTTTAGCTATGTCGAAAAAGACTGCGATGGTCTTATGACGACGAGGATACAAACCGCTGAGGATATATTCCACAATACGGTGAACTTGTTGGGGACGGGAGTGTTTCGCTCGGAAACCGAATTGATGGTCACCGTCTGATGCGAGTTCGGATGACTCTTTTGAAGAGCTTGCCCATGGCCTTGAGGAGGCTAATGGGGCTAATGACTGGAGGGGAGGTTGAGAGGTTTTAGCCTGGCTTGCGAATACCAATCACAGTTGCCTCTTTCCACGTAGTGGAAAAGTAACTAAGGTTGAAGCAGGCGTTGAAGATAATAGATAAGGGGGTTAACACCTGCTCAGGAAAGTGTTTTAGGGCTTGGTTGGAGATACCATCCGCGCCCGGAGCCTTTTTGGGCTTCAGTCCTTTGATGTGGGATGAAATCTCATCATTGGACACAGAGATAGGTTCGGAGGCTGTAGGGGGTGAGTTCCGGCGGCGGACCTCATCCTCCACTGCTTGGACATGTGTGGGGTCGACGGGTTGAGAGCTAGGAGAGCATTGTGCGGCAATGCTGTCTGCAAATCACTCAGCCTTTTCCTCGTCCTCGAAGGCAACCGTACCGTCGGGACGGGAGAGAGGGGGAGTGTGGGTGATAGCGTCTATACGGAGGGCTCTAGCCATCTGATAGTACGCTGTATGATATGAAGAGATATTCTCCATGAGTTTACTCTTTTCGAGGTCTCAAAATTCAGAGAGGTGGAAACGGAGTTCTCGTTGAAGACGATTGGCCGTGCGCCTATATTTGGGCGTGGGATATTTTGCTGCTCTCCGGAAAGCAGCTTTCTTGGCTTTTAATAGGTTGCTAATATGTAGGGGAAGCTCACTATTATTAGCAACCGGGACTACCCTTTCATTCTCCTTAAGGGAGCATTTAATAATGGTGGAGAGTGAATCGACCGCGGTGTCGATTTTTTCGGGACTGTCTAAGTCCGACGATAGGGAGATGGTAGAGTCCTGTGAGTCCAGAGCTTTAGCTAGGGACTCTTTGGATCCCTTCCAATTAGTAAGGGTATTCGTGTATGTTGGGGGAGGTGGCTGATGGCCAAGAATGAGAGAGACCGGTCGGTGATCGGATCGTAGACCGTCTAGTGTCTCGATAGTCCTGAGGTTGAGAGAAACTCCTTTGAGTAACGCAAAATCTAGTATATCGGGGGCGTGGTCGGTGTTATCGGGAAAGTGAGTAACACTGAGGGGACTGTGGACGGTAAAATCAAGATACTGCGTGATATCGAGCAGTATCTTGCCACTACGAGAGGTAGTACGGCATGTCCATTCAGTGTGCTTGGAGTTAAAATCTCCAAACATAATGACTGAATTGCCAAAAGATAAAATAGCCTCAAAATCTTTTTTGAGGTAATTGTTTCCTGAAGGTATGTAACAGGAGGCTATGAGGATGGACTGATGTCCAGTCATAGCTAGCCTGCATACCGTGGCTTCCATGTTGGTAAGCTGCGGAGTAGAAATGGGCGAGCAAGGAAGTGTCTTCTTGTAATAAATGGCCGTACCGCCGCTTCGGAGGTCGGGTCTGTCATTACGAAGAAGAGAAAAGTTTTTTTATTAAAGGCCTTTAGTGTCCTTAGTTTTGAGATTAGTTTCCTGTAGGAGGAGGAAATCGGCTTCACGATTTCGAAGAAAGAGCGAAACTCGCGGTTTGCGAAATAACCTCTGGGAGGTTATTTTGCAAACCGCGAGTATTATAGAATACAAGCAATAAACCCTTAGGTTTGATACGACCGTGAGACTTTGGTAGAGCAAATTACTCTGTCATTGTGAAGCTAAGTTAATTAAGTTAACTTAACTTACAACGAGCACAAAAGATTATGATGCTATGCAAGAGCGAGGAGACGGTCCTGATGGGACCTCGCAGCGCGCAATTTGCGTGCTAACACAGCGATTTCCTCAACGTCGATGTTCCTAATAGCGTAATAGACTGTTTTTAGGTCATCAGCCATTGAGCGCTGTGCTTGTTCTGGGGCGGAGGATGTCCGCGGTGGGTCTGCGTTTTTGTGGTCCCAGGGAAAAACTGGAGGCTGCATAGGCTGAGAGAAGCCCGGAGGGGGCCGAATAGTGCCCTGAGGGGGCCTAGGGGGACCCTGAGAGGGACGAGAGAAGCCTGGAGGGGCTGAGAAAGGCCCTGACTGGGCATTCGTTGATAGAGTGCCGGATATGAATGGTCATTGACCAGCGGTGGAGCTTGCCTACTGGGGCGAGGATGAGGTGCGCAGGGGCAGTCTCTGTAGTTTGCCGGGTGGCCTGTTTGTTTACACAGGATGCACGCGGGTGGGGATTCGGCGTCTTTGGGCCGAGGACACTCTTTAGTGTTGTGGGGTTCAAGGCACTTAACGCACCTGGGTGGCGCGGAGCAGTTGGCCGCCGCATGACCATATAGCTGGCAGCGGTGGCACTGCGCCGGGAACCCGCGCCTATGTGGGGCCTCAAACCTCCCTCTCGACAGGCCACACACTGTGCGTACCTGCCGGAGGATGGCTTTTGCCTCCGGCACGTTGGAGAGGATGACGAGGGCAAGCGAGAACCTCTGGCGCGTTCTGTTGTGCATTTTGTGCACGGCTTCTACGGGAAATCCTTGGAACTTAAGGTTCTCGAGGATTTCCTCGTTGGAGAATTCGAAAGGGACGTCGCGGTTGACGGCCCTGACTTTACGCTCTTTCGGAAAAGCGTACGTGTGGTAAGAAACTCGTTCAGCTGTGAATAGCCTGGTGAGTTGACGGAAGTCATCGATAGAATTGGGGATGATTTTAATAGTCTCCCCGAGGTTGATAGCGTGGTCGTATTTAATACCTGCGTCGTAGCAGGTTTTCGACAATTTGGTGAATCTTGCCTTGTCTCTTAGAAAGACAGGGGGCGGGACTTGCTTCTTGGCAAGGGCTGGAGCACAGCGGGAAGCTGGCTTTGAAGGTGGGGCGATGTCTAACGACATTAGGGGAGCCTTAGCAGCGGCGGGGGCTGCGGGGGCAGAGACGGCAGTGGGAGCTACGGGGTTTGAGGCAGCGGCGGGGGCTGCGGAGGTTGAAGGAGCGGCAGGGGCCGCTGAGACAGGGGGGGTGCGGTTTTCCGCGGCGCGTTTACCGCTGCGTTTTGGCGTCACTGTGGTGAACGATGAATCACCGGTTCCTTCGGAGTCAGAGGACTCCGATGAACCGGTGCCAGACTCGGTGGCGGGCCTCTTCCGGGAGGCTGACGCAGAGGACCCGGAGTCGGAGTAGGAGCACTCCATTTCCAGGGGGGCGAAAGAGTTTTTGGAGTCTAGAAAGGCGGGCGGCGGTTGAGCTGCCTGAGGGGCATAAGAGGCAATGTAATAGTTTTCTTTTTAACTTTATTATATATACTACTATCGTTTAGTTGGTAGAGGGGGGGGGGGGACACATAATAATAATGAAAAATACCACTTTAAAGCTAAATATTTTGCAAACGGACTCCTGAATCGAAAAGATGTTGTTCCACACCACCAGTGTTTTTGAAAGATCTATCCAACGATAACAAACACGATGGAATAGGCGGGTAACAAAAAATTATCCTCCATTTTCTTGTGTGGGAGGTATCCAAAATAAAAATGTTTTTTAATATTTTATTTTACAGTTTTGTAGACGTAATTAATATCTATAACTATGCCAAATTACATATTTGTAGCACTTAGGGTCTCTGAGTAAACCCGCGGACGGACGTGCGGACGGACGGGCGGGCGGACATGGCGAAACTATAAGGGTTCCGTGTTGTGTAACTACGGAACCCTAAAAAGAACAGAATTATTGAGATGTTTAAATTAAAATTTCTTCACGTTTTTCTGTATTACTTATTCTGAATCTTCTCTGCAAATTTGACCGGTTATTGCAAAATAGCCCTGTATTTTGCTTTATTGCTTTTTATTTCTGCAATAACATTACCCCCAAACTAGGATTTTCTCCTCTATTGTGGAGGTAGTTTACAAACACAAATTGCACAAGGACAAACATCCAGACCCGGAACAATTATTTGTAGACCATACAAATGCTTGATCCGTGCGGGATTCGAACCCGCGGTACCCAGCGCAACAACTCATTGCTAAGCCACTGCGTCACGAGCACACACGAGTTCAGTGCTTTTTCCCTGTCCCAAAAGTGCGCCACATGTTTTTACTTCAAAAAAAAGAGGTTAAAACAAGCTACGTATATAAATGTTTGTCATGACTGCATTGACATGACATACATGGACACAGGAAAGCAAGGTAAAGTTACAATTTATTTAAGTAGACACTTGAACATAGATTTGTTTTAAAGGTGTTAAAAATGTATTAGGTGCGTAACATGATAAAATGATGTGAGATGGAAAGCATAATTTCCAGTAAAAAGGGTCGCTATACCCACCCTACTCACATTCGTGTTATAACCGTAATATCGCTGCAACATGGCTATACCACGTAAAATCCCGCACTCCCTCAATTGCGTGGACTATTCTCGTTACCACTAATTTCAACACATATACTCTAGGAAAAACAACACTACTGAGTCCTCTAAAATTACCACATAGAACCCATTTATTTTCAAACATTATACTCACAACTCTTGGCCAAATATTAATACTGTTACAGTTTTAGTCTATAAAAAGTCCACTGCTGAACATAGGTCTACCTAATAATTAATTGTTTCACAAGAGGGGTTTTATTTGCCACAACAGTCGCAACTAACAATGTCTTCAATAACATTGGGCTGCACTAAATGAGCTTCAAAAATACATAAGAAGTATATAATTCTCATATATGAGCCTGATCAGAAGTACTTGGTTTTGAAACTTTCCGACTACGTTTGCTAAACTTCATATTTTTACCAATGGGCGTCAAAAGCTTCGTGTTTCGTTTCCTACGTCACAGTGGACGTGTGAAACCGACCGTATTACTTCAAATATACGAATATTGAAGACAAGATTGGCTACATTTTGAAGCGAGCTTCCATTAAAACATACTTCGGGCCAGCGAAGAAGATTAGTCAGTTTTTACTATGCGTCAAGTATGATAAAATGTGTATAGCAAGATGCAGGAGTGAACAAGCTAGTCACGTTTGTGGCAGCTTAGGGAGGGCTGAAGTGGAAGGAGACGAAGATGAAGACTTTTCCTATATTACTTGTTTAGGCCAAATCTTAACATTTAAAACTTGCATTCAAAACGCTCGTGTCGGCGCGTTCATCCGATGGTATTTAGGTCACCGCCTGGCCCCTTATCCCGCGCGCGTCTCTCCGCTCACCCTCGGTAGCCTGACGTGTGGGCGATCAACCGGTTTTGAGGGCTTGGGCCGGCGGGCACTCGTTTTTTGCACGCGGCGGCGGACGCATGCGCTCAACTTTGAGGTTATGTGCCTTACTTGGCCGAAAGTAGCATTTTTATTATTAAATATGTTATAATTTACATAAATTCAGTGAAAAATACAGTGTGTGTAACTTCACTTTTGGTGTGTCCTTGTGTTTTCAAAGTGTATTGTGTTGCGACTTTGAAAGGGTTGCTTGTGTGGCATTTTAATATCGTACGAAGACATTTTTCTTTTGTCGGTTAGAACGCTAAAAATTTGTGACCCGAGAGGAGATCGCGTTCTTCTTCGATTATAATTTTGTGCTAAGTGACGTTAGACTTGAGTTCACATTAAGATGAACGCCCACTGGAGTGATCGCACATTGTTGAGCAGAGCAGCGCATGTGGGTCTACTGCCCGATTACATCGGTGACGTCAGGTTACACTTACACACTTTCTCACACCACTTACACCCACCTACTTACCCCTGACGGTACCTTGTGGTCGACCCTACCTCCGGAACTCGGTAAGTTTGTGTTTGTATCCAGTCATTACATAATAATTATCCATAGGCCATTTGGGCCCGAACCCTTTGGTTGCCCGTCGAGTGGGCTACTCATGGGCCCTAGTCCAGTCGACTTCTGTCGGGGCAACTGAGGGAGTTAACATTACTTATATTTTCTTACTTACAAGTTAACTTAAGTATTGTGACAATGTGAGTATACAGGAATAATGGATTATAAACTAACTTACAAATTAACTTAACTACTGTGACAATGTGAGTTCACAGGAATGCTAGACTACCTAGCTTACAAACTAACTTATCTACTACTAGGCCATCTTAATTAAGCTCTGATTTTGCATGCCTTAAGCGCAAAGCGCGTTGGTTTGTTCTAATAGCGCCTAAAAGCCAAGATTCCAACGTTTTGTCACATAAAATCGTAACTAACAATCGTATTGAACATATCTTTATATATAAAAATTACGTGTCACGTTGTTTGTTCGCGATGGACTCCTAAACTACTGAACTGATTTCAATGAAATTTTGCACACTGTGTGCATTTTGGTCCAACTTGAGAGATAGGATTAGTTTTTATCCCGATAAATGACGCGATAAATTTTTTATTGCGAATTCAAGGATTTTTATAGGAAGTGTCGTTGGAAAGGGCAGAACAACGTCTGCCTGGCGAGTTAGTAAATGATATAAAAAACACATTTTCTAAAAGATAAATGATTGTTGAACTTGTTATTTTTTTAAATCGATTAACTGCTATTTATATATATTAATTGTTATTTTACATAAATAAGTGGTTTTCGTGGCTTGTGGTGTAGATTTATCAAGTCCGCATGGAGTGGTAAACACGATAGCTTTTGAAAATATCAATTGTTTAACTCAATCTATTTTTTAAACTCTTCATCTATCATATGAGAAGCCATGGAATGTAAACGGCATTTAATTTTTGTATTGTTTAGTTATAATTAATTGCTTTCGACTGCGAAATTTCAAAATTTTCGGTGATTTAGCAGCCTTGTATTAATTTTTTTTAAGAAATATACTGCTTCACTCACTCGCGTGTCACTTCGGCGTCAACCGCCGTAGTAAGTGGATACTGTATCGGTTGTTTGCAGCGGCTCAAAAAAATCGCTGTACAATACCAAATATTCGAAAAACCAAATTTCATACATTTTTGATTATTATAATAATCAGATTTTTATTACAATATTTTAAAAGCACAGAATAAATACTAGTAGTACGTACTTAAAGTAAATAGGATGTATGTATTGGATGTGTGTCTTGGATTTTATGGAGTGACCTGAATGATTCCTAAACGCGAATTATAAGAGCCACTAGTTAGATTAATACCACAGAATACAGACATCACAGAATATCAGCGTAAAATGGCAGCCTAATGCTCGTGTGTTTAGTGTGGTGAGTGGAGAGAACTGGAGACCATTTTTAGTGGGAATGAGGCATTCAATCTTAACCCTTAGGGGTGGCAACGCATCTGCATTTTGATTCTTAATCGAGGATATATGTAGATGTCTATGGTCCACAACATCCACTTATCATAAGGTGGACTTTGTGCTCATTTGTCACCCTCATTTAAAAAAAATGGCGGAATGTTGAAGGCCCTGTGGCACAGTGACTTAAAAAAATATAGTTGCTACGCTAAATACTATATTGAGTTCGGGGAAGAAGATGATACCCTTCTTCCGAGGCTGGATGTTCGTCCTTGTATAATTTATGTTTGCAAATTACCTCCACGATACGCATCGCATCGCATGAAAACACAATATATCTCACAAGTAATACATATTATATTAAATTAGATTGTTTAGTGCGATTGCCAAGTCAATCTATTTATCAATCTATGGACTGAATAAATTAACCGACTTGGTATTACATGGATCTCACAACTTTTTACGGTAGAAGAACTGAGTTGCGAGACTTGGCTTTTTTACAAGTTATGTTTTTGATGGCATCTCATTTCTTTTTGTAGATGGTTATATCTAGGTAGCTATAAATTTACACCTATTATTCCATTACACATATATAGGTACAATGATTCATTCACTGCAAATGTAACTTTGTAATACTATATGTTTATATGGGATTACAAAGTTATTTATTCAGTTGGTGTATCTCGAAAACTGGACCGAAATTGTAAAATATCATAATTTTTCCTTGATTTATATGCTAAACAATAATTGTATTCCAAATTTGAAGTTTCTATGTCTGCTAGAAGTGCCTTAGAGTTTTGATGATCGGTCAGTCAGTGAGTGACAAAATTAAGAAACTTTGACTAGTTATAATTCTTAAAGTAATGGTTCAAATTCAATGAAATTTTAAATATACCGTGTTTATACAATGCCTACTTGGTTTATAAATTGTGTTTATAAATTCAGGCTTCTAGTTTTATCCATAACGAAGTTATATAGTTTCGGAAATGGCCTGAACTGCTTCGAGAAAAGGATGGTACGACCGTGCCGCTTTTTGCTCGACTTGGCGGGGGCACTACCGTGCCCCCAGATATGCCACCATTTATCTTTCCATTCGATTATAATGTGACTATCTTAAAGGAAAAAGTGAATAGGCTTTTGTTCAACTAAGTCAGTGTGCTTTACAATATTTGGCACTACGCACTTACAATCAGGTGGGTCAGTCAAGCATTATCTTATAATAGTTAGGTAATAAATGAACCTACAATTAGTTCTATGTTAATTAACATATTCTTAACGTTACATTTAAATACGAGATATATTATTTATTTTTAATCGAGATAGAAAGATTTGTATTCTATTCAATCAGTAAAATGTATACCTCAAGGTTTTACAAAATAATATACAATACTTTACTGCGCCTGCGCCTTCGTAGATCTAGAAAAGGCCTATGATAGAGTGGTGAGGAATGAATTGTGGTCAGCACTGTCCATGAACGGTGTGAGCAGTATCCTCATACGAGCATTGCAATCTCTTTATAGGGATTCTAGTGCTTGTGTAAGGATTAACGGGGCATACACTGAATGGTTTAATATCGAAAAAGGTGTTAGACAGGGATGTGTAGCGTCACCGTGGCTGTTTAATCTGTTCATGGACAATTGTTTGACAGATTTAAAAGAGAATGAAAGTGGGTTGAGAATGAATGAGTTACTCGTCAAATGTTTTCTCTATGCTGATGACCAAGTATTACTTGCGTCTTCGGCCGAGGAGTTGCAGGAGATGGTAACTGCTATGAGTGGAGCTTTTGTTAGAAAGGGAATGAAGATGAATGTAAGGAAGACGAAAGTGATGGTGTTTGAAAAAGATGAGGCAGTGACAGACTGCAATATCGTGATTGAAGATGAACAAATTGAACAGGTGAAAGAGTTTGTGTATCTGGGGTCAAAGTTTACAAGAGATGGAAAGTGTGACAGTGATATCGAAAGAAGAGTGAATGCAGGAAACATGGTGAATGGAGCTTTGCACTCCTTTATGAGCAGTCGGAAGGTGTCTAACAAGGCTCGTTTGGCTGTGCATGAGGGGGTGTTGGTTCCGACACTCATGTACGGAAGTGAAAGTTGGGTATGGCAGAAGAAACATGAAAGCAGAATAAATGCAGTTGAGATGAGAGCATTAAGAAGTATGATAGGAGTTAAACTGAGTGACAGGATAAGAAATAGTGAGATAAGGAAACGTTGTGGTCTGAAAGAAGATGTAGTGACAAAAATTGAGAAAGGTATGCTGAGATGGTTTGGCCACGTCGAGAGAATGAATGAAGAACGATTGACGAAAAAAGTGTATAAGGCGAGTGTGAATGAAAGTGTTGGAAGGGGTAGACCTAGGCGGACATTTCTAGACCAAATTAGGGACGTCTTGAAAAAAGGCCAGGTTAAGAGTACCCTAAACCGTAGAGCATGTATGAAGGGAATAATGAAAGTGGACGAAGCGAAACAAGTATGTAAGGATCGTAGCAAGTGGAAAGAAGTGGTCTCTGCCTACCCCTACGGGAAAGAGGCGTGATTATATGTATGTACTTTACGCGAAGATTGGCTGATCGCTGGTGAAATATAAATGTAAGCTATCTCTGTGAGTAGGTCGATTAATTTTTAACTTGATTATTGACGTATTGTATACGATAAAAATAATAGCTATTAGTGTTTGTGTATCTATTCGAGGAATAACCCAGAGTACATACCTAAGTTGTTAACTTGTTACCGCAACCTACATATTATACTAACATATAATTATAACGTACCGCACGAGTATAAGAAACTATTCGGCCTTATTCGAAACTTCGACCAATCAATTTTTGAGCACCTAAACGGCGCGGCAGCGTATAAATACATAGTTTGGTAAAGACAAACGCAAATATAAACGGAGTAATATTTACCCTAAAGTTGGGTAAAATTATATAGTTTCACTGTTATCTAATCGTGGAAATGAAACTTTTTATTTGTTTTTATAGGCTGTTAGTAATGTGGTATAACGGTGGAGTAAAATGTATGACTATTTTATATGGGGAAATGCTTTTAGTCGGACTCACACCGACTAAAACACAATGATATTCCTTTCTACCTTCCCTGCATATAAGAAGGCCACGGGGAGACTATCGCACCCATCCGCGGACTCACCAGCTTTGGCCACCCCACGGTGGCCTTTCCTCACCAGAGATTAACTTATCCTTTTCAGGTAAGACGAGCAATAACACAAGGGATGCCATCCTCCGCGGCCTTTAACTCTGTCTGCGCAACGGTCGCTCCTATATCGATATGAAAAGGCCATAAGGCTAGGAAAAAACGAGCACTCAGAACCTCCAACCTTTAAAACCCCAGCAACGGATTTGGTCAATGGCTCCGGCGACAAACAAGTTTCGGCTGTGGAGGGTAATTTTTTTTAAGAATAAAGGTGACAAACTAGCTCATAGTCCACCTGTAAAGTAAAGTAAAGTTGCAGCCTATTCACGTCCCACTGCTGGGCACAGGACTCCTCTCATTACTGAGAGGGTTTCAGGGCAAGGAAATGTCCGTCGCGCTGCCCCAATGCGTGTTGAAGAAATTCACATGTCTTGGAAAATATTTTTTTTATTTCTCATACATGCAGGTTTTCTCACGATATTTTCCTTCACCCCCGAGCACGTGGTAAATCAGCACTTAAAATTGCAAATAACAATTTCATTGTAATTTTAATTAACATAGTTCACCTGATGGTGATTGAATGTTGTAGCCCAAGGACATCTTCATCGTTCCTCGATTAAGAATCAAAATGCACTGCGTTATCACTCCTGAGGATTAAGATGGAATGCATCGTTTTCTAAACGGGCTCTCGGTTCTCTACGCTCACCATTAGAAACAGTAAGTATTTGTATGGCCTACAAATAATTGTTCCGGGTCTGGATGTTTGTCCTTGTGCAAGTTGTGTTTGTAAACTGCCTCCACGATACGGGAGAAAATCCTAGTGTGGGGTAACGTTTTTATAAAAAAAAAACAGAAACATTGTCTAAGCTTTGTTAATAGAACTTTAATAGAAATTCCTTTCATCACGCGTTTACTTTATTTTCTGAACTGTTTAGTGTTGTTTTTGAGGGAGGTTGTATTTCTTTGCTTTATTATTATTATTTTTTATGTTTTATTCATATTGACTTTAGTACTTTTCGCGAGCATTTTATATTGTCTTTTATTAAGTACTAATTTCTATGCCACAATGTGCTTTAAAATATTTTTAAATAAAACTGTTCTAGGAATAGCGTATATACTCGGATATTACAAGACGTTCGTTGGTTTTCATAAATTATTATTGCATTCATTTGTGGATATGCGACATCTGACTTTACTACGAAAATATTTATTTCATTGCAAGTATGTTCAGATAACATACTCTTTTGTCATACAATTTATTAGTAAAAAAAAATTCTCTAGGCTTCCTGAATCCGGGTTCTTTATGTACACGTCATGATGAATTTTTGGTTTCCTTTGATCGTCATGCGGTAGATATTATGGCGATAAATGAAACGTGGTTAAAACCAGGCGAGGAACTGCGCGCACCTTCCCCTCCAGGATACAAGCTGCGACACAAACCTCGTCCTGCAAGCATTCGAGCACGCGGAGGAGGTGTGGGTTTTTACATTAGAAATGGTATCCACGCTCGCGTCCTGGAACATCCGAGTACGCTCTCTATTGAACAGATGTGGTTAAGTGTTAAAGCTAATGGTTTGAAACTTGCAATAGATACCGCGTATCGTCCTCCTTGGTTTCACATTGATACTTTTATGAATGATCTATCTGATACAGTCAGTTCATTTTCAGCCTATGACTATATTGTATTGTTAGGAGATTTCAATATTAATTTGCTTGCGCCTTCAGATCCTAATTCAAAAAAGCTCAATTATTTTCTACTATGTATGGGTCTGAGGCAGCACGTCATACAAGCGATTTATTTTACTGATCACTCGGAAACTTTACTTGATTTGATTTGCAGTAGCTGTGATGTATTTAATATACAGGTTGACTATGTGCCAGATCTCAGTCATCACGCTTTTCTATCTTGTGAGTTGAATGTAAAGAAGCCAAAGCAAGTGTCAACATGTATTACCAATAAGATAATAAATATATATAATAAAAACCAATTAAGGATATAAACGTACCAAAATTCAATTCTGATGTTGATGCTGTACTGTGGGAAGAGTTGCTTTGTGATGACGGAAACAGTTCTGTAACGGCTTTTAATTCACAAATATTGTATCTGTTTGACATTCATGCACCAATAAGAACATCTTATATTAAAGGCCATAGCTATCCGTGGATCACACCAACGATTAGGAAAATGATGAAGCTAAGAGATAAAGCTCACGCAAAATGTAAAGGCATTAACTCCAAAGGTGACAAAAAATATTATAAAGATCTGAAGAGTACTGTTAATGCTGCTATACTGAGTGAAAAAACAGCCTACTTTCGTTACTTTATTAATAATAATTCAAAAAATCCTCAAGTACTTTGGAGAAATATAAAAAAAATGTGGTAGACTTCAAAAATAAAGATATTGATTTGCCATCAAACTTGAATGATCATGACATCATAAATCATCATTTTCTACACATACCAGGAAGCAATAGTGTAAGTCCTTCAACATTATGCTATTTTGAATCTAACCGTTTCAATTCGTCGGTCTTTACTTTAAAATTAGTGGATGAAAACTTGGTATTAGAAAATTTGAAAAATATTACCACAAACGCTATGGGTGTAAATGGTATTACTAAAGATATGGTTCTCTTAACATTGCCACGGACTTTGAGTGCTATAACCAACATTATTAATACGTCGGTACGGACAGGAGTTTACCCAGACATCTGGAAGGAAGCTGTAATAATTCCAATACCAAAAAATAATCATCCTGTAGAACTAAATCATCTTCGACCTATAAGTATACTACCTTTTTTTATCTAAAATCGCTGAAAAGGCTGTTTATATGCAATTAATGGAATATCTAAACCAGAACAACATTTTACCTCTAAAACAATCAGGATTTAGGGCTGGACTAAGCACGGTTACAGCGCTATTGAGTATTGTCGATGATATTCTAACAGCGCAGGATAAAGGAGAGGCTACAATTTTGACACTGCTGGACTTTTCGCGTGCATTTGACACAATAGATACTACTTTACTTCTTTCGAAGTTGATGTATTATGGTTATGACTGTAACGCATTAAAGTGGTTTGAAAGTTATTTAAATGGTCGTACACAGCGCGTCAGACTTCAAAATGAAACTGGTACCAACATTTTTTCTGTTGCGTCTCCTGTTACTCGTGGCGTTCGACAAGGGTCGATTCTAGGTCCTTTACTGTTTATCCTTTACAGTGCCGATATTACTGGCTGTTTTAAATATTGCCAGTATCATTTATATGCCGACGACCTTCAAGTCTACATATCATTTAGGCCGGATGATACTAATGAGGCAGTTAACAAACTAAATCTGGATTTAAGCATGATCGCTGAGCTGGCGAATAATAATAAACTCATCTTAAATTCAAATAAAACCAAATTCATGATTTTGGGATCAAAGAAATTAATAGATTGAACGAATGCTCATAAGCCTAAAATTGTTGTTGGTGGCAACCATATTGAACAGGTATCCGAAGTTCGTAACTTGGGTATAATTATGGATAATAGACTAAGGTTTGAAAATCATGTTACGCATACAGTAAAAAATTGTTTTTACAGATTAAAAATATTATATAATATTTGGCAATACCTAAGTGAAGAATTGAGAGTTCAACTTTGTGAGTCACTAATACTCTCGAAGCTAAATTATGCTGATATTGTCATGGCAGAGTGTTTGCTTGCGCGAACCAAACTCGTTATACAACGAGTACAAAATGCATGCGCTAGGTTCTGTTTTCGAATCCCTCGTAGAGGTCACGTGACACCGTTTTTAAATCAGAGCAAACTTATTAACATAAAATCTCGTAGATCAGTTCACTACAGTTGTTTACTTTATAAAATATTACATAATCAACAACCGAAATACTTATATGAGAAGCTCAGTTTCTCGCAACTTTTCTCACGGGAAACTGTTCGCTTGTTGTACCCAAGGCACAGAACGGCTGCGTTTTGTGGTAGCTTTCGGTATGCTGCCACAAAGTGTTGGAATAATATACCACCTCCGATCAAAGGCAGCAGGACAGTTCGCACTTTTAAAGTAAAACTAAAAGAATATCTTTTAAATTTGCAAAGTTAGTTCTGTGTCGATGTATCACACCTTTCTTAAGAAGGTTCATTGAATGTTTGTACATTATAAAAATACTTGCTTAATTCTCCATTTATTTTATTTTATTTTTGTATCTTATTAAATAATTTAATTGTGTGCCTTGTGCCTTGCATATGTTTTGTTTTTTGTTTTGTTAAGTTTTTTTTTTGCGTTGGCTTATTATTGTGCCTTTCTTTCCTAAATGTTAACAGGGTTTTTTTTTTAATTATTATTTATAAATTTTATAAGAGTGTATTTTTTTATGTTGGAGCCTCTGATTGGCTAAGTTTATTTTATTGCACTTATGTCTCTGGCGTTTACTGAAAATCAGCGTTATAGTTACCACTATGTGGTTTCTATAACATTTGTGCTGAGTAGACGCCATTTTAGTTCTACTCCATTAATTTATTTTGTTATGTTAATTTGTGTTCTTGTTTAGAACTAAATAAATTATATTATTATTATTATTATTAAACAGAAAAACAGAAACACAGCAGCATTGAACGGCTAGTTCACGCTGATATTCTATGAGAGCGTAGTCTTTCCACGTTCAAGCTGACCCATTTTTGCTACAACCATAATATAGCTGCAACATGGCTCCACCACGTAAAAAAGGTAGTAATAGCGGCCCCTCATAGTATCGACTCTCCTCTCCACCAGTGGTGTTACCACCACTGCATCAACGGTGCGGGCCCGCCAGAGTCCCATTGGGCATGTGGTACAGTGCCATTAAAACAGATTAAAGCGAAAAACGAAACAGGTTATATGCGACCACTTCATTTCCGGATTCGACGGACCGGGACTGATCTGGCAGTCACGTTGGACTGCCAGATCCGGCCGTATATTGCGAACAGCGAATTCGATCTGCCACGCCATGTAATGTGTCTGGTCCTGACCAAATTAGATCATGATCTGCAATGTATATCTCACACATGTTTTAGTAAATAAAAATATCTTATCTTATCTTATCTACTATTTGGTCCACCGTAATAGTGCTATCACATGTGATAGCACTATTACGGTGGACCAAATAGTTTCCCATATCACTAAAATTAAATCTTTCCAAAACACAGGTTATAATCAGCAGGCAGAAAATTTATATGTCGACTTGACTATCATCGTCTACCTAAGGTTACTCTAAAATCAATTTATAATATGTTAGACAGGTTAAGAACCTCGGCTTAATTTTTACTGACGATCTAAGTTGGGTTCTACAAGTTAACGAGGTCTGAAAACGTATTTTTAGCACAACCCATTAATTAAAGCTCTGGCAAACATTTACCCCTCAGACGGCCAAGGTTACACTAGTCAACTCTCTGTTGCTTCCTATTTTAGATGATGCTGCTATTGCTTACATAGATATAACTGAGGAGCTGCTTAACAAACTCGGCCCTCTGCTCAATACCCTGTGCATACGCTATATTTTTGTTCTACGCAAGTTTGATCATATATCACAATTTCGAACAATACTTAAATGGCTCGATATCCGTTTTCGCCGGACACCTTCTAACCACTTTGTATGGTATTCTTTTCAATCTTTCTTCCTCAGCTTATCTGAAAGAGCGTTATTCATAGTTAAGCTTATCCCGTTCGATGAACAAGAAAACTCTAACTATCCCGATACATAAATCTATATACTACTCAGATCTCTTTACGGTATGATCAATACACATTGAAATAACCTTCCAAAAGATTTAAAACATGCTCCCTCAATAAACCTTTAAACGTAAGGTTTTAAAACGACTTAGTTAATGTTAAGTAAGTAATGTTGCGTAGTGTAGCAATGGTTTACATTTTATTATAATTTCCTATACAAGATTGTATAAATTTTATTGGTATAGTATATACACATATATATGTATGTATATGTATATATGTGTGTATAAGTATATGTTTATAAACTAACATATTTACATTATAATAAATCTTTTGTATTATATGTGTAAATAAGTATACCCATAGCTCTCAACATACTACCAAGGTTAGGTGGCACAGAATGCCTTTTCGGCATTTAGTTCGCCTTTTTACTAGTTTATTTTGTTCAGGTGCAATAAACAATTTTCTATCTATCTATCTAAACCAAATTAGATAATTAGACCAAATTAGATCGTGTGATAGCAATATTACGGTCTAAGTCTTCGTACTGAATGCTCTTACTTTTATTGTTTTTATTTACATTGAGCGCTCTTACCTATATTATTTATATTCTGTAGAATTATTAAGCCTTCAGTGAAGTCGATTGTTTCCTTCAACATCGATCTCACGCCTGTAGTTATCACACAGCCTAATGACAGGACTTTTTCCGCTACAATATTTATCTCAACAATTATAAAAAGAAGCACCTATTTTATCTTTTACTAACTTGGCTTTGGGTTTTTTAAGTTTAGGTCGTAGTTTAAGTCTCGGGGAACAGCTAGGAGATGTATAAAATTAAATGAGAATTACTTATTAATTAGTTTTTCCATTAAAAATGAAGTTCTGTATAAAATACTTGGTAATTAAAGCAGATTTAAACAAGATAATTTCTTGGGAAAGATTTCATTATGCAAATTTCCAAGCTGCTACAGCCCTAATAAAAATTTCCAGCACTACTTAAGTTTATTACTCGTTTTAATTTTAATTAAAATGGATGCCGTGATTTCTAGATCATTCTTGTCTTTAATTAAATTTTATTATTTTGTTCGTGAAGTAAGGCAAAGCAAACACTGTGATGGTAACCGCTAAGATCTTAGAGTTAGATATCATCCGCTAAGATTTTAGTAGTTAACTGTCGTACAGCGCAATGCCCGTGAGGTGGGACTGTAAGAAAAACCATTATCACGTTTATTCCCATGGTTGTCATAAGAGTCTTCCATAGAAAATCTCAAATAAAAAACTTATAGTATACGATAGACAACCAGAATAGATCTATATATGGAAGACAACAATATAACAGCGAGCGCTTAGCTCCTGCTCTACCACGGCTCATACCGTAGGGAATATTTTAAATAAATGTTTCAAAAATTGTTTTGTATATAATATAATAAAAGTTGTGGCTAAATATTTCACAAACATAATATTTAAAAAGCTCGGTGAGTCAGAATTGATTTTAATTTTATCATGCCCATGTGTACGACAAGTACACAAAAATATAATATTTGTCGATATGAAATATTCAGAAAAATTATTTCAGGAAAGGGAAAATTCTGTTTTTAAATTCGACGCTTGGCAGGCCTGCTCCAGGTTTATGGAGTAAGGTAGAAGCTCAGAAGCTCATGGGTTGGGGATCACTAACTGAAATGTGACCGCCAGTACGATTTCCGTCGGGGTTGCTCAGCTGGTGATCTTCTGGCATACCTGACTCATAAATCAGCAGAAAGGCCATTAGTGTGAACATAGCGAAGGCATTCGATAAGATACACAAAGCGCTTCTTTCGAAGCTCCCTTCCTATGGGCTTTCCGAGATTGTATTCAACTGGATCAGCACTTTTCTTGCAGATTGGAGCAGCTGAGTCGTAACAGAAGGTGCATGCTCCATTTAAAAGCCTATTTATACTGGTGTTCCACAAGGCTTCGTGCTATCACCTACACTGTTTCTTCTGCTTCTTAATAATATGTTGCAAACCAGTAACGTGCACTGGTTATGCTATATATACTGGCTGTGCCTATATTTCTCGGGAAAACGTCGCCGAGTACCGGAACAAACTTGTGTCTGTAGTCAAGTTTTTGCTGGATAATGTCTCGGATTGGAGCGACTAAATCTAATTATGTTCAACGCTCAGAAGACACACGTTTGCGCGCTTACCACTAAAATGAACCCCTTTGTTAAACTCCTCAATTTCAGGGCACTACCCTTGTTACCTCAGCCAGTATCGGAATCTTCGGCATTGATATTTCGAATAACATGCAGTTTCGTAGTCACTTGAAAGGGAAGGCTGAATTCGCTTCTAAAAAGCTTGGCGTGCTCAACAGAGCGGGACTGCACGTCATGGCGCACACTGCTTGCAACTTCACAAGGGGCAAGTTCGGCCTAACATGGAATATTGTTCTCATCCCTGGGCGGGATCTTCTTAGTACCAACTCCTTTCACTTGACCGCATCGAGTGCAGGGCGGCTCGAATCGTCGACGACGAAGAAGAGACGAAGAGATGTTGAATCCCTTTGCATTTTCTATCGCATTTACCACTGGGAGTGTTCAGCGAAATGGTTCGGATTAATTCCAGCCACAAAATTTCATTAACGTATTTCACAAATCCACATCATCGGGATGTTTGGCGGTCCACTACCGTTGGACCGATATGACTTAGGAAGCTTCAAGAAACTAGCTTACTTCTTTTTAAAAACCCGGTAACGTGCCTGCAATTCCCATGCTGTTGTATGTGTTAATAGGCGGTGGTCGACACTTGCCATCAGGTGAGCCGCATGCTCGTTTTCCCCACTCTTCTATATAGAAAACACAATAAAGCGAAGTAGACAAGTATCTTTAACAATGTTATATTTATGTTCTGAAATTGGGAGTAATTTTTGTGGTTTTAGTTCGAGCCGCTCGCGAACAGGGCCAAAAAGTTAAAACTTGAAAATTCTTTATACAACTGATAGTATATAATTTTTCGGACGTTTCTTGGAGGCCGAGGTGCCCCTTTAGCTTGGGGGCTCGGGGCACTGCCCCTGACTTCCATTTGTTTTATAATGTGTGCAATAAACTTGTGTATTTTGCAATAAAGTCTAATTTTTATATTACTTATTTTATTATTAGTAACCCCCTCCAAAATTTCAGGCTGCGACCGCGCCTGGGTGGTAGTGCCATGTTGCAGCTACAATATGGTAGTAGCACGAATGGGTTGGATCGACCGGGGTCCGGTAGTCCTTACGCTTTCACAGAATACTAGCGTGAAATAGCAGATTAATACTGCTGAATTTTGAATATTGAGTGTACAGAACCAGACACATGTATTACTGGAAACAAGGCATTCTATCTTAGTCCTCAGGGATGAAAACACATCTGGATTTTGATTTTAATCGACGATATTTGTAGATGTCTATAGGCCACAGAATCCACATACGAACAGGTGGTCTATGCGCACAATTTTCACACTTATTATATAAAAAACATAGCTAGAAGAACCGTCGACTGAAAAGAAAGGTTCTCGAGCGGCAGTCTCGTACCGATAAATGAAGTCTAAGGTATCCACGAAGTCAATGGATGCAGGTGCGTCTTGGTTGTATTTTGTAGCATTTCTTGGGGAAGTAAATTTGGCTATGGTTTTGATGATGATGATGATGATGATAATATGAAATCTACCAACATGCGTAATGATAATACGAAGAACAGTGGTTTTCATTATTTTGGAGAACAGGTTGGGTAGGTCTGAGCGGTCGATTTTCTGTTATTTTTAGGGATCTGGTGCACTAAAGCTATCTTATTTGAGTTCGGGACTACGTCTAGGGAGAAAGAGTTTTAGAAAAGACACGTTGCGACCGGTGCCAACTAGGGAACACACGTCTTCAGCACAATGGGAGGAACTCCATCAGGCCCACTCGACTTTACGTCTAGGGAGAGTAGTGCTATGCGCACCGAGCGCTGTGTAAACCGTATCGTACCGACCTGAAGGCGAAATTATACTTCTTTTTAACAGCGCTGGTGAAGCACTTCTATTATAGCGCGATGTATTTATCAGGAGCGACCAAACCAGGCACCACAGATGATAGAATAGAAAGTTTCATTCCCTGAAGTACGACATTAGCGACAGAATCACGTTGGAATCATCCCGCGAGAAGCATACCCGCCCTTATGCTCAAGGGAAGGATGCATAAAAAGACCGTATCCTGTCCCAATCGGCCGACTTATAGTGCCAAACACGGCGCCGATCTGCAGTACGCAACCACAATAGGAAGTGTGAGTGGCACCATAGTCCGGATGAGACAATGGTCCAATGTGCCAAGAGGGGCGTCGATGGAAATCTGATATCCGTTCGGATAAGAGGTCTGCAGAAGATCGTACAAGGAAGGTGCACAATCCTCCACATCTAGAATCCGCGTAGGTAAAGAAACGATTTGTGTCGGACAATATGCCAAAGCAAATTCATAAACAGATCTTCCCACATGATCGGTTAAACGAGAACCAAGCCATTCAGCGTGGTGGCCGTTAAAATCACCAAGGATCACGATCTCTGCTGATGGTACCTATTGTAGCACGGAGTCTGCAACGATTTGGACATAGTCGATGAGTTGGTCTGTGTCGGCATTACCTGTAGAGGCACCCGTAGACGCGATGGTTATCCCTACCTTCAAGACTGTCGAGACGTCCTCTGTGACGTATACGCAAAGTCCAGCCCGAGGTACAAAGGAGTGTTCTGATTTGCACCCCGGGTAGCAGAGAGTATCGATAGAAAGTATGACCGGTTGGAAAGAGCAAGGTCGGCTTCGCCGTCTTCAGATGACACCTAGTGGACTTCGTTAACATTCAAATGAAATGCTCTACTTCTTATCTTATTGCTCTACTTGCCACGAGCAGTATTAGTCTTGAGCGGAATTTCCAAGGGTGACAAGCGAGCACACAGTCCACTTGATGGTAAGTGGTTGCTGTGGCCTATAGATATCTACATCTATCCTCGTTTGCAAATAAAATGCTGATGCGTTGCCAGCCGTGAGGACTAAGATGGAATGCCTCTTTTCCAGTAAAAAGGGTCTCCGGTTCACTACACCCACCAAACGAAACACAGCAGCATTAAGCTGTTATTTTACGCTGATATTCTGTGAGAGCGTGGTCCTTCCTCGGTCGAGTCAACCCAGTCGTGCTACAAGTATACTATTAATATAGCTGTAACATGGCGCTATCACTTATAATATTTATATCTATATTTGTGTTGAGATCATCGTCGCAAACTTCGATTGTAGAAACCACACACTTAGGAAATATTGTATCAGTATTTTCTTTGAGCTCCCGTTTCCACTTTGAAATCCATAGCCGATGCGAGAGTGGCAGCAGGAACACTCAAGAAATGAGAATAACATTCTGATAATTTCTTCACATTAATAAGATCTTCTTCTGTGTATTCAGATTTTGTCATAAAAATGCCTAATCCGAACAGGCTCATCGTATCCGCAGAAAGTAGGTCCTGTAGTCTTAGTCTCTATGCTATCTATTAGTGGAATATAAACAGTCCTCCGAAAATATACCTCGTCATTTCCTTTATAGGTAATTAACGCGAAGATTCTCAGTAATTTTTAGATTTTTCAATTTGACCTGTAAGATTTGGGGGGGGGGGGTATGTACCCTTTGACCCCCCCTTCGGACCGCGCCTGCTACCACCTTATATGGTCAAACCATTGCCACTTTAATTTACTTATTCGTTGGGCTATGGGTTAATCTAGTTTTATTATGGACATTCTTATTTTATCTTATGTCAAGACATTTAGTCCGCTCCCTACAAAATCTGTCTCTGTAGATAGTAGGCTACCGACAATAGAAATTACTATTTCGAGTCTGCACGGTCCGATGGCTTACATGTCGAACTCGGTGCGTTCAGAAATGAATCGATCCGTGTATAGCGTTGAACCGGACAAAGCGATAAACCGCTATAGTCACGATCGAAACGTTGTTGAGGTAGGTCGTGATTGCGTGCATCACAAATTCTATCACGACAAAGCTACAGACTGTTGATTTCTAAATATTACTATACCATTAATTATTATGTAAATTATCATCATCCTTTACAGCCTTTCATAAGTCCACTGCTGAACATAGGCCTCCCCCAAGGAATGCCACAAAGCGCGGTCCTAAGCCACCTGTATCCATCGACTTCCTGGATGTCTTATTAGATCGTCACTCCATCTCGTGGGGGGTCACCCTACACTTTGCCTACCGGTACGAGGCTGCCACTAAAGAACCTTTCTTCCCCATCGGTTGTCGGTTCTTCGAGCTATATGGCCGACCCACTGCCACTTCAGCTTACTAATCCGTTGGGCTATGTCGGTTACTCTGGTTCTACTGCGGATATACTCATTTCTAAATTTATCACGCAGAAAAACTCCGAGCATAGCCCTCTCCATAGCTCGCTGAGCGACCTTGAGCTTTCTCATACGGCCAGCAGTGAAGGACCACGTCTCAGATCCGTAAGTCATCACTGGCAACACGCACTGTTTGTACAATTTCGTTTTTAGGTTTTGAGGTATGTCTGACGAGAAGATGTGTCGTAGCTTTCCGAACTCTGCCCAGCCGAGCTGAATCCGTCGATTGATCTCTCGGCCGAAGTTGGACTTACCTAGTGGGACTATTTGTCCCAGGTAAACATACTCGTCAACAACTTCGAGCTTAGTGCTCCCAACAACTACCGGCATAGGTGTGACATGGACATTAAACATAATCTTTGTTTTGTCCATGTTCATCTTAAGACCTATACGTTGGGAGATACTATTGAGGTTATTGAGCATAGTGCTTAGGTCCTCCAGCGATTCTGCCATTAGAACTATATCGTCGGCAAATCGAAGGTGAGTGATGTACTCGCCGTTGATGTTAATACCGTATCCTTTCCAGTCCAGAAGTTTGAAAACGTCTTCCAATGCAGCGGTGAAGAGTTTCGGGGATATAACGTCACCCTATTTACAACTCTTTGCAGTTGTATAGGTTTTGTACTCTGGTTCTGTACTCGGATAGCCATCATAGCCCTATTTTACAAGCACTTCAGCACTTCGATATACCGACAGTCATTTTGGCACCGCTGAAGGGACTACAGCACCGCCCAAATTTCGACGGATCAAAGGCTTTCTCATAGTTCACATACGCCAGGTATAGTGGCAAATTGTACTCCTCGGACTTCTGTACAACTTGCCGAAGGGTATGTATGTGGTATATGGTGCTAAAGCCTTTTCGGAAACCGGCTCGTTCGGAAGGCTGGAAGTCGTCAAGTCTGCGTGCGAGACGATTCGTAATGACTCTCCTCTCTAAATTATATAAACATATAATAACTGCAATATTTAAATAAGTAGTTAAACTTATAATATGTGTATTAAATTGATAAAATAGAAATACATACACACAAAATCATAACAATAACTTAAATTTGTTATACTTATATTAATAAGACAAAAACACAATATTAACAATAAAAAAATGAACATAATATAAGCAATACAAACTTCCAATTGACAGCGTCGTTGGTTTGCAAGTGAAACTTCATGTGTTCCCGGGCTATAATCCTGGGTTAGGCAAAAGTAGGCAGACTTTCATTTGGAACGATCCTGACTCATCTTATTTGCATTTTTCACATATATAATATATCGAGACATATGTATGCTCGTCGGTAAAGGGTACTCTTAACTTGGTCCATTTTCAATACATGGGTTTCTCTGTCTAGTGGATATTAATGAGTAATGCTACATGTAAATATTACATTATTCAATAAATTATTAGATAATTATCAATTTTTTTACAATATTAATTGAGAATAATCTTATATCGTCTAGTACAAATTGTGCATTAATTGGGTACCTAAGTTTGTTTTATGTCCAACAGTTGGTCGTTTATGGCCCGATGAAGAGGAATACTGCGTTATATAAAAAGATAAAAAATATTTGTTTAAATCAAATATGAAAGGCGTGACGTCCGAACATAGCTGTGCACGCAAGGTGACTGCCAGATCCGGCCGTGTGTTGCGAACAGTGAACCCGGTTTGCCGCACCAAATGACGTGTCTGACCCCGACCAAATTAGATCGTGTGATAGCAATATTACGGTCTAAGTAAGTCTTCGTACTGAATGCTCTTACTTATGTTGTTTTAATTCATTCTGAGCGCTCATACCTATATTATTCATATTCTGTACAATTAGAAGTCTTTAGTGAAGTCGATTGTTTCTTTCAACATCGATCCCACGCCTGTAATTACTACATAGCATTATTGCAGGACTGTTTCCGCTACAATATGTATGTCAACAATTCGATAAAAGGAAGCACCTATTTATCTATCTTTTATTAGATTGGCCTTCGTGTCCAACCGTCGTTTCGGTTTTAGCTACGGCCTTCAGCTTCCGTCAAAACCATCCGTAGTTCTGGTCGAAGCCAAAAGTTTCTAGCAAGCGCCGAAACTGAACGAACCATAAGGAATGAGCGCGATTGTGGCGATGCAATTTTAATTTTAATAATATTTTATTATTATACAATCAATAAAAAACTTTTATTTGAAAATTTCAAAATTATTTATATTATTTCATATAGCCAAACTTGAACTGAATTTCTTAATGTTTTAAGCCTTTATCTTCGTCTTCGGTGTTTAAACTAGGAGAGTCAAGAACATTCTAGAAATATCCATGGAAGAACTTTCTGGAACTATCGACACCTAGTCAATCGGGACCGATATGTACTCGAACATTCTAGATGTTTCTACAGTAGAAGGTTCTGGAAACTATCTGAGGCCCTATTAAAGGCCGATATAGACCTCGACCGAGGCAGTATTGAATTGGTGATACAAGCGAATATGTACTTCGAAGCGATGCAACTGCGAACTAAAGTGATCTCCCAAGCAGCATGCAAGCTGTATACGAGCTGTATTGGAGTTCCTTTTTATACTAGAGGCTGCATTTACTGGCTGTACAAAGGCTGTATAAGCGCTTATACAGCTCTTATAAGTAAAAAATTAGCACAAATTATACAGCTTTATGCGTTAGTAGCGCTGTACAGTAGCTGTACAAGCACAAAAGGGGCTGCATAATAGCTATATTATAGCTGTTATTTGGTTTACGAGGAAACTATTTTTAACGTTTTAAATTCGTGTTTGAACGGTATCACAAATGAATTTATGACAAACATAACTTAATAGATTTATTTATATACTTTATTGAATAATGGCGACATTTAGTGAGTGAAAAATTATATTACATATTAATATCACTTGGATTGGAGTTGAGTTTTGACGGTGATAACCGGTGAATAGAAAGTGCAAAATTAGATTTCCGGTAAATTTGTACATAATTTCTATCAAAAAATTGCCGCGCCAGCAAAATAACGAAATAATATAAAGACAAAATACTAAATATGGTAAGTAAATATTGGTTTTATAGGTTAGAACAAGAAAATAATTAAATTAGTGAATATGAATGCATCAATATGCAGTATTCAGTTTGATTTATGGTCATAAATCAAACTGAAAATAATGGTTTAGGCTAAAACTAATGTCTCATATTCCTATATTTACAATTTAAATTTTGTTTTTATATGTCTTAAAATGGCGACAATTTGCTAAACAGCTTAAAGGATATTTCGAGGGTCTTATAGTCTTAGTAGCTGTACTATGTATGTTATGGATTCTATTATACAGCCATTAGTTTTTAATCAGCTGTATAATAGGATATTTTTATTACTAACTCTGTATAGTAGCTTTTAAAACATCACAGATAATTATCTTTAGAGATATGTATAAAAGATGAAAAACCTTTGTTTTAGAAACAACACTTTTAACCCTTCTTCACTTTATCTCATTTAAATAATAAATTTTATGATGTAACCGTGTTTAAGTAATTTTGTTGTTTTATTTTATGGACAAGAACAAAAAAGTGCTTACTTCTTTCACTTCTTTTAAAACAAAAACTATTTAAAGCCACACAGACAAAGTTAATAAATTGAAAATATATTTTTTCATTTTTGTACCAACCCAAAACCATCGATTTAATCGAAATTATTGTATTTATTGACAATTAATTACTACCATTTTGATTCAGTTAAATTCACAAACCAAACCAAAAGTATGATTTCCTTTAGCAAATAAAGATTAGCTATACATCTTTTCTTTCTAATGTTAAAAAGTGGAGTAAAGAATTAAAGCTATCTCTTTCTTTGCCAAACAATATTAAGGAAGGCACATTTTATGACAGAATATTTTATCTCGCTTAGCAGTACGGTACCAGTACGAGCATACTGTTTATTTTGTTATTGTGTTTAGTTAATAGGTAACTCCTAGCAAGCGCATACGCATATCGTTTTCCATTCATCGTCTTACGTCACGTAGGTACGGCAAAACCAAAAGAGAAAGCTATTTTATTTGATTCATAATTCAACTTTTGTGAAGTAATTTGACTGTGTTGTGTATCTTATACTGGTTTTATTTTACTTTTTAGGAAAATATGCCTTTTAAAGTTTTGGAAACCATAGAGAAGGGGAAAAATTGCATTTTCATTGTACCAAGTTTGCGGAAATCAAAAGGCGTTTTAAGATGGCCAAAAAAGCGATTAGATGCTAATATATCTAGCTAATAAAATCTACAATTTGCAGTTGTAGCTAAATCATTTAAAGCTACTTAAGATATATTTCTTTCTGTGGCCCAATTCTTCAATTTGCTGGCAAAATAAATATATTTTTTGAAAATTCGCTGTTATTATCTTTTAAACTACTTGTGCTGCTGCATGATAAATCATTATAATCAGGTGCCGAAAACTAAGATACATTTGACATAACTGTGATCATAATTAACACTGTTTAATTATTTTGTTACGGAACCCTCTTTGTTAGCTGTCGATGGGATTGACGCTTGACTGCAGCTTGTCTGATTTTTTTTTATAGGATAAGGGTGACAAACGAGCACACAGTCCACCTGATGGTAAGTGGTTGCTGCGGCCCATAGACATCTACATCTATCCTCAATTACAAGTCAAAATGTAGATGCGTTGTCACCCGTGAGGACTAAGATGGAATGCCTCATTTCCAGTAAAAAGGGCCTCCGGCCACCTGCACTCACCAAGCGAAACGCAGAGGTAAACCTCTACTTCACGCTGGTATTCTGTGAGGTCGTGGTACCACCCCGGTTCGAGCCGGCCCATCCGTGTGACAGCAAAAGCTGCCGCGTGGCTCTACCACGTTGATTTATTATAGTATTTCTATATTCTTCATTATCACTATTATTTCGTTGATAATTTGTAATATTTAAATATTCCCTTTTAATCCTTCTTCTAACTGCATTAAATCTTTTTCTTTTTTTACTCATATTGATAACGAATTAATTTGTTCACTATAGCACAATATATTAAACACGCAATTACGCATTCAAAATGGCGATATTCTATCGCTTATACAGACTTAATCTGTACTATAGCTGTTATTTATTTTTTTAGTTTTATATCACTCTCATAGACAGAAGTTATAAAACTACTGTATTTACAAGAGTGTACAATTGCGCCATAAGAATAAGTTTTAGAAAGGATTTCACGTACACTATTGTACAGAAATAATAATTGAATGATACTATTATAACACTTAAAGCTGTAATAAGCAAGTCACATTATGCAAAAAACAGCTTCTATAAAGCTTTAATGATAAAATCAGATTGAAGTGCAACAAAATACTTAAAGCTGTATAGTAGAGTTTTCATATTCTGCTTAAGAACCCTAAGCTTACTTAGATCCCATAATACAGACTTTATACAGCTTGAGCTGTATAATAACTCATAAGCCACTCTTATAAGTATATAATCTCTTTTCGACACTCTTATACGCTTCTAATAGAACTCTAAGTTCTATATGGGCTGTAGTGCAATTGTGTTTTGTTATTAGTGTGGTTTAAGTTATAATTAGTGTTCTGTAATTTAAGTGTCAATTTTGGTAATTCACTGGGCAGTTTTTAATTGTCTTGAACCCCAAGCTCGTAACAATAATGTATTATATATATAATTTTAATACCATGACCAAGTATTCTAAATATGATCATCATATCAAACCATGTTGTTGTAGTATTAATACTCTTTAATATTATTATCTAATAAAATATAGAAAAATATTTATTCAAAACAAACGTAGCTTTTACGAGTTAATAGTTTATGCAACGAATATATAATCTACTTTATTTTTTCAGTGTGAATAATATAAGTTTAGTCTAACGATAGAAAATTTCGTTCGAAATTCGAAAAGCGTTGCCGTTTTAAAACAAAAGCTAGCAATAAAATAATAAAAACGCAACCATGCATTCCGAGTTCAATATGTAGGATTGATTTTAAAAATAAACTTCTCGTTGAAAATGTCATATGGATCGTAAGCAATGAAATGATACTATGTATATTTTAATTAACTTAATTTAATTAACACTTCTTTTTACTTAAATGGAGCCTCTGTCACTCTTGCTACCTGCGTGATATAAATACCTTCAATCGCGTGGAACCTCAGGTTACATACCCAGTCAGGTCTAAACCGTTTTAGCAGGCATGTGTCACTTCGCGCTTTAGGCATGAAAATATACCTACGCTGCGCGGCCCCATATGCCGGGATACTTCCGTGAGGTTGTGACCATAGAGATATATACCTATGGAGAGGGCATATTCCACTATAGAAATAATAGTTATACAAATATCTATAATACCGGCACAATCTTGTCAAAAAAAGTTTTGTCTCTTTTTAACAAAGCACTAGCCGCAATAGAAAAGAGAGACATCTACAGTTTGTAAAGTGCTTATTTTGGTAATACTTTCGTGTGACGTCATTAACTCATCCTTGCGTGACTGTGCCGCCATGTTAAGCGCCATGTTTTGAGGTAGATCTGCTGTCAAACTGTCAAAAAAGCAGTGAAATAGTGTCGTTCACTCTTATCCATGGTGTCAATAGAAATTATTTTAATAAATTAATTTTGTTCAGAAATGAATATATAATAATAATAATAGTTTATAAATCCTGGATATCATATTTCATCCACCGTTTTATGATCATGCCAGATTTTCTAATTTTAAATGAACAAAATTAATGTACCTGCGAAAATAATAATATTTAATAATATAAAAAAATAATTTTATAAAAAAATAAATATGATATCCGGCAGGACCGAACACGCTTATATAACTTACCATTTGTGATCAATTATGTGTTAAACGTTATTATATACACCAAATAATCATAAATAAATATTGATTTTAAAGACAGTTTATTTAATTTTTACTCCAGTAATCATTATTATTTTATATTAAAAATATTATAATATGGAATTACAATACGGAATCAAGGATCTCCATCCCATCTCCATATATTTGTTTACTGTACAATATTATTGTACAGTAAACAAAGGTATTTGGTATACAAGCAAAAATATTAATTTTCACACTACTCTGTCAATATTCATTTTTATTGTGTGCGTTATAACTTTTTAACTTTGTTCACATTGATATAAAACAAAACGTGTGTGTACTTATGTACGTACTTAAGAAGTTATATTTCTTTAGCATAACAAAACAAAAATAACTAAAATAAAACACGTTTTATACATTCATATACATTTGAATAACTACCTTAACTAAGAAAACTTAACAACTGACAGAGAATTTCCAATTGAAAATGTGAAAATTCACTCTCATCATTTTTCTGAAACGCACCAAAAGAAGTATAACTTCAAAACTTGAGTAATCACTTAGCACACTCAGAACATTGTTTAAAACAAGTTGCAAGTTAGCTGCCTGCATACTTAACTCATTGCTTGACTGTGTACCTAACACAAAAAATCTGTAGCAGAGTGTGCATTGCGTAAGTGTACATATGCGGTGAAGCCTCGTGAAACAGCTCAAGCGAAATTTAAGGAATAGCAATCCGAATCTAATTTAATAACCCAACAATATCCATTGCTTCATGTGATTGAAAAATTTGTTTGCTCGATAACAAAAACCACGCAATGGATGTTGTAAAACTGTCAAATTGGTATGGTTTGCCATTTTAGGTGTGTTACGCAATTAGGCTATAGATTTAATTTCTATAATTATATGAAATAAGTACAAACTCATATTAGTAAAAATATCGATATCAGCTGCCCATATTGCTGAGTTACAACCCTATAAAAGGCGGCCATTTTATGCGCCAGATTTTTTTAGGTAGTCACGCTAATTCTTTTGGTATGCCCAGTCCATATACTTCTAAGTCAGTGGGTTGTGACTCGCTCGCTCGACCTGACGCGCGCCTTACGTTAAATATAATAAGTAATATGTAATAAGTATTTAGGCACTTTTGATATTTATTTTTGAGTTTTTATTCAAGTACGGCCTCCAAAAAAGACAAAAGGTACTGCATAGCATACAGGTGCTTAAATAACAATAGGAATGTCGACTTTTCATTCTTTACTGTCCCTAAGGATACCGAAAAGTAATAATATATTATTATTTATAGGTAGATCTAGGTAATTAGGTAGTTAGTTACTGACGCCATAGTTACAGATTTATTATTTGATAAGTGACCCGACCTCAGCTTCGCAGTTTTCAATCTTTTAGCGTATAATGCCAAAGACCTTCTTAAAAATTTCAGTGTAAGTAGAGTCACCCAGTACTAGTGACTGCCTACTAATGCAAGATCAACATATACCAGTTATTATAGTTCGGCCGTTCAGAGAATGCGTTCCTGACACCTATCAGTTAGTCACGACTAGTGATGGGCACAACATAACACTGAGTTCGTTACCGTTCCTCCAAAATGAAACGCCGCGTTATTTTTAAGATTATTTTCGTTTTAAATTGGCGGAATCATTTAAAATTTATATTTTAGGAATTTAAGTGGAAACCAAAAAAAGGTAATATTAATATAATAAAATTGTTTTATTTATTCTTTGTTACAAAGTTACAATCTGTATTTCTATGCACAATAGTACATTGAATTGAATGTGCGTACAGAATATTAATCAGACTCCGATTCGCTTGAGGAGATGGTTTCTTCATCATCATCTTCGCCTACATTTATAATTACATTATTATCAATAACAGAATCAATCCTGATATCTCGGTCAAAATGTTCCACAATCAGGTTTTTAGTCTTCTCAACAACCTATGCCCAGTCATCTTTTGTGACTTCCCCGCAGGCTTCTTTTAATAGGGTCATCATCTTTTTCGTGCTGAATGGCGGGGAAGTATTGTGGCGGGCGGTGTGGTTACCTTTTATTTGAGCGCAGATTAGCTCAATCGCGTTATATTGGCAATGATACGGTGGAATTCTTAGAACGCGATGACCGTACTCCAGAGCCAGTTCATCGATTTCGTATAGCACATTTGCCGCTTTATTTTCTTTAACTAATTTAATTAGCTCTGGTTTTAGCATCTACATATTTGCGTCAATGCCTTTTGCTTCTAACCAAGCCAACATTTCTTCTTTTTTATTAGCTTGAGTAGGTGGTTTCTGTATTTGAACCGAGTGATAGGAGGCATTATCCATGAATATTACAGAAGGCTCTGGTAGGCTGGGCAAAAGCACGTTCTGGAACCACTCTTTAAATGTAGTGGCATTCATTTCCTCGTGGAAGTCATTTGTGGTTTTGATTGAAATGCCAGTAACGCGTTTTTTTTATGGGAAAAGGGTGACAAACGAGCACACAGTCCACCTGACGGTAAGTGATTGCTGCGGCCCATAGACATCTACATCTATCCTCTATTACAAATCAAAATGTAGATGCGTTGTCACCCGTGAGGACTAAGATGGAATGCCTCATTTCCACTAAAAAGGGCCTCCGGCCACCTGCACTCACCAAGCGAAACGCAGAGGTAAATCTCTACTTCACGCTAGTTTTCTGTGAGGTCGTGGTACCACCCCGGTTCGAGCCGGCCCATCCGTGCTACAGCAAAAGCTGCCGCGTGGTTCTACCACTGTTAAAACCCCACAAAGTTATCCACAAAGCCATATTTTGCAGAACCTGCGTGGCATATTGTCGGACGGGCCCCCTTACCCATTGGTACTTTCGACGTCGACGCTTGTGTATCATCCGTCCAAGAACGGGAAACCGTGTGATTGGCGTTTAGCCATGTCTCGTCAATGAACACGATATTATCCCAGTTATCAATATTTTTTGCTACTCTCAAAAAACTAATCCGTTTTAAAATTATGTAGTATCGTTCTAATAAAATTTTTCTTTTGTCTGTTTTTTTATACAAAAAACCAATATCTTTTATGATTATGGTTAAAGCAGTTTTACCCCCGCTAAACAGTCCAGCTTCTCTTAACGATGCCAAAAGCTTCTTCCTGTTGAGATATTCATTTCTGGAATAGTAAACATATATATGATTTCTGATTGCATCGGCGTCAAAGGTGTCAATATCTGTCACGGGTTTAGTTCTTTACGTTTACGTTTTTTCTTCGGAGTATGTAAAATATTATCTTCCGAGCCAGTAGAGCCGAACTTTTCTTTATTAATATTTGTTATCGTTCGTTTGCTAACTCCAAGCGCCTGAGAGACGCGTTCTTGTACTTGTTCGACAGGTAACAGGGGTCCGCCATTTTGCCGCTCCCACTCAAAGTAAGCTTGCAGCTTGATGATTAACTCACAGGCTCTACTTTTCAATGTTTGTCCACGTTTAGGCATTATTATGCACCAAAAGTAAAAAAAAAACGCAATACAAAACACAATCAAAGTCCGATTTAGCGCCGATGTCAGTTTGAAAAGCAGAAACAGTCCATTAAACGAAAGCCGGGTAATCAAATAAAAACAGATCGAAAACACTTGAAGAACGTGGTCTATGCGCACGAAACGACAACAGACGACTGTTTTAGCGTCACAAAATGCCGGCCCATAACGCCATTTGGGTTACCATTTTTAATCTAAATATAAAAATGCTACTTTCTTTCGCGAGTTCGGTTTGGTCGTAGTTTTATTTTTATATTTAATAAAAGTTATCTTATATAGTGCAATATTTTCAAATTCTTAAAAAGAAAAACAGAACGTATTATTTTATAAAGTATAACTGTATAAAAACAGATTACGATACTGTTATTGCCTGTTATTGTAAGCACAGCACTACAAATATAAAGCGCTGACATAACCTTGTAATAGCGCAGTATAGATTTAGAAAAATATTGTTTACCAAGTTACTTGCCACTCAGTTTGGCACAAAATTATAACATTCATTGATTATTGATATAATAATGTTGTTTTAATGCTCATCAATTGTTAAAACGGTAAACAACCAGTAAAAATATTTTTATTGTAACTGCAACGCCATTACAAAGTTACGTCGTCAGTTCAATCGCGACGTGTCAGGACCGCATTCTCTGAACGGCCGAACTATAGTTAATACTTGGTCGTAAGAAAGACTGAAAGTAGCAGCACTTCTCATTGCCACTCTTTCATTAATAATGAAGTCGCATGTTTGTAAATAGCAAGAAATGTGAAACAGACAAGTGACGACTCAGTGGCGCAGTGGCTTAGTAATAAGTTGCAGCGCTAAGGGCCGCGGGTTTGAATCCCGGACGGAACAAGCATTTGTATGGCATTAGTACAATAAATTACGAAGAAAGTAAGAGGCACCAGAGGAAAATATGCCAGGGAATGGGCAGCAGCATCTTCCTCATAATGAATACAAATAAAAAACTGTAGAGCTAACCCTCCTGTGGGAGCTATGGCTTATATCCTTTCTATGAGGCAAACTATGGGGAACATCTATATTCAGCAGTGCACTTTAATAGGCTGTACTGGAAACGGTAACGGTAAGATAAAGAAAACTTTGTCGGTCTTTATTGTAAAATATACGGAAAGTGAAATAATCCTTCACTATAACAATTTTTAATATTTTAGTGGGATACATCTATTACTGGCCTATACACTCATGAAGCGTGTGTACGAGGTTCAATTGACGCCTCAGGGGATGTCGTTGAATGATTGGAATCCGACCTGTCGTGGAAAAGTGACACACGGATCTCTTGACGAATATAACTCAAAAACATTGCCCTTTTTGCGGATAGGCAATATTTAAGCGTGTAGATATTAAAAAAAATAAAGATTGAAATAATCAAGCGAATAAAAAATTGTCTTCTTATATTGCCGTGTAGTGGCGGTCAAGAATATCCACTACCCCATATCCTCCCGTGGGTCTCGTAAAAGGCGACAAAGGGAAACAGGTGGGAGATGGGCAGCAGCATCTTCCTGATAATAGCCAATATTATAATAAAAAAAAAAACTGCGGTTGCCAACCCGCTCGCCAAGCGTGGCAACTATGGCAAATACCCCCCTTATGAATGGATGTAATAAAGAAACGGCCCCCAGTCCCCGGCGGCCCCGCTATTCCTGGCTACTGTGGCGACCATGGTAACGGCGGGGCAGGGGGTGCTAAGAATCTCCGGTGGAGGTTTGGTTGCCACCTACGACGACTCGACCTAGCAACATACAACGCACGCACCCTGAGGACTGACGAGAAGATCGTGGAGCTGGAAGAAGAGATAGACAAGTTGCGCTGGCATATTATAGGATTATCCGAAGTCCGAAGAGAGGGGGAGGACACGGTAATCCTCGAATCCGGCAACTTGCTCTGTCACCGGGAGGGCGAACATCTGTCCCAAGGAGGTGTCGGATTTATCGTCCACAAGTCTCTCGTTAACAACGTTGTAAAGATCGGGAGTGTGTCGACGAGGGTTGCGTACCTTATACTCAGAATCACCAAACGGTATTCGCTGAAGGTCATACAGGTTTACGCACCAACCTCGGCACACCCCGATGAGGAGGTGGAGGAAATGTATGAGGATATCTCTAGAGCCATGCATTCCTCCAAAACCCAATATACGGTGTTAATAGGAGACTTCAATGCAAAACTAGGCACAAGAGAGAACGGTGAGCTGAAAGTAGGGAAATTTGGAATAGGGCAACGGAACCCAAGGGGCCAGCAGCTGGCCGACTTCATGGAGAAAGAGGGACTCTTTATGATGAACTCTTTCTTCAAGAAGCGGCCCAACAGGAAGTGGACCTGGTTGAGCCCCGACGGTTCGACAAAAAATGAGATTGACTTCATTATGACGACCAGACGACAACTGTTCAGTGATGTCTCAGTGATCGCGAGGGTGAAAACCGGCAGCGATCACCGAATGGTTAGAGGCACACTGAACCTAAATGTTAAGTTGGAGAGGTCCCGTCTGATGAAGTCAACGCTCCGTCCCCCTCGTGCTCTAATCCAAAGTCCCGAAACCTTTCAGCTCGAGTTACGAAACCGTTTTCAGTGCCTAGAAGACTGCAATGAAGTGGACGATATGAATGACAAGCTCGTGGAAACTGTCCATGCGGTCGGAGCTAAGTTCTGCAAGACCCGCCGCAGAAGAACACAAAAACTCTCCGATCACACTCTTAATCTCATGGCTGTTAGACGGGAGATGAGGCTACATTCTTCAACAGATTTGACAGCATACAGGCAACTGAACAGACAGATCTCCAAATGCATGCGGCGGGACTTACGCAACTTCAATACAGCTCGTATTGAAGAAGCGATCGAGCGGAACCAAGGCTCCAAAGTCTTTGCCAGAGATCTGTCTGCCAGAAAGAGCCAACTGTCAAAGCTGAAGACCGAATGTGGCAGCATCGTTTCCGGGGCACCTGAGATTTTGAGTGAGATTGAGAGGTTCTATGGGCAGCTGTACACGTCATCGTTGGAGCCACACGCAAGTGTGAGTAACGATCCAAGAGCGAGTCTTATCCGACACTATTCCGAAGATATCCCGGACGTCAGTCTGAGCGAGATTAGAATGGCTCTCCAGCACCTTAAAAACGGCAAGGCCCCAGGCGAGGATGGAATTACAGCGGAGCTTCTGAAAGCGGGTGGAAGACCGGTACTTGAAGTCCTTCAGAAGCTCTTTAATTCCGTCCTCCATGGTGGCATAACACCGGAGGCGTGGAGCAGAAGTGCAGTGGTCTTGTTCTTCAAGAAAGGTGACAACGCTCTCTTGAAGAACTACAGACCGATTTCCCTTCTGAGCCGCGTCTACATGCTGTTTTCGAGAGTCAATACGAATCGTCTTGCGCGCAGACTTGACGACTTCCAGACTCCCGAACAAGCCGGTTTCCGAAAGGGCTTTAGCACCATGGACCACATACATACCCTACGGCAAATTGTACAGAAGTCCGAAGAGTACAATTTGCCACTATGTCTGGCGTATATGGACTATGAGAAAGCCTTTGATTCCGTCGAAATTTGGGCGGTGCTGCAGTCCCTTCAGCGGTGCCAAGTTGACTGTCGGTATATCGAAGTGCTGAAGTGTTTGTACAGTAGGGCTACGATGGCTATCCGAGTACAGAACCAGAGTACGAAACCCATCCAATTGCAGAGAGGTGTAAGACAGGGTGATGTTATATCCCCGAAACTCTTCACCGCTGCATTGGAAGACGTTTTCAAGCTTCTGGACTGGAAAGGATGCGGTATTAACATCAATGGCGAATACATCACTCACCTTCGATTTGCCGACGATATAGTCCTTATGGCAGAATCGCTGGAGGACCTAAGCACTATGCTCAATGACCTCAATAGTGTCTCCCAACGGATAGGTCTTAAGATGAACATGGACAAAACAAAGATCATGTTTAATGTCCATGTCACACCTATGCCGGTAGTTGTTGGGAGCACTAAGCTCGAAGTTGTTGACGAGTATGTTTACCTGGGACAAATAGTCCGACTAGGTAAGTCCAACTTCGACCGAGAGGTCAATCGACGGATTCAACTCGGCTGGGCAGCGTTCGGGAAGCTACGACACATCTTCTCGTCAGACATACCTCAAAACCTTAAAACGAAATTGTACAACCAGTGCGTGTTGCCAGTGATGACTTACGGAGCTGAGACGTGGTCCTTCACTGCTGGCCGTATGAGGAAGCTCAAGGTCACTCAGCGAGCTATGGAGAGGGCTATGCTCGGAGTTTCTCTGCGTGATAAACTTAGGAATAAGGATATCCGCAGTAGAACCAGAGTAACCGACATAGCCCAACGGATTAGTAAGCTGAAGTGGCAGTGGGCCGGCCATATAGCTCGAAGAACCGACAACCGATGGGGAAGAAAGGTTCTCGAGTGGCAGCCTCGTACCGGTAGGCGAAGTGTAGGGCGTCCCCCCACGAGATGGAGTGACGACCTGGTAAGACATGCAGGAAGTCGATGGATGCAGGTGGCTCGGGACCGTGCTTTGTGGCATTCTTTGGGGGGGGCCTATGTTCAGCAGTGGACTTGTGAAGGGCTGTAATGATGATGATGGTGATTGCCGTGTAGTGGCGGTCAAGAATATCCACTACCCCATATCCTCCCGTGGGTGTCGTAAAAGGCGACAAAGGGAAACAGGTGGGAGATGGGCAGCAGCATCTTCCTGATAATAGCCAATATTATAATAAAAAAAAAACTGCGGTTGCCAACCCGCTCGCCAAGCGTGGCAACTATGGCAAATACCCCCCTTATGAATGGATGTAATAAAGAAACGGCCCCCAGTCCCCGGCGGCCCCGCTATTCCTGGCTACGGTGGCGACCATGGTAACGGCGGGGCAGGGGGTGCTAAGAATCTCCGGTGGAAGTTCGGTTGCCACCTACGACGACTCGACCTGGCAACGTACAACGCCTGCACCCTGAGAACTGACGAGAAGATCTTGGAGCTGGAAGAAGAGAAAGACAAGTTGCGCTGGCATATTATAGGATTATCCGAAGTCCGAAGAGAGGGGGAGGACACGGTAATCCTCGAATCCGGCAACTTGCTCTATCACCGGGAGGGCGACCATCTGTCCCAAGGAGATGTCGGATTTATCGTCCACAAGTCTCTCGTTAACAACGTTGTAAAGATCGGGAGTGTGTTGACGAGGGTTGCGTACCTTATACTCAGAATCACCAAACGGTATTCGCTGAAGGTCATACAGGTTTACGCACCAACCTCGGCACACCCCGATGAGGAGGTGGAGGAAATGTATGAGGATATCTCTAGAGCCATGCATTCCTCCAAAACCCAATATACGGTGTTAATGGGAGACTTCAATGCAAAACTAGGCACAAGAGATAACGGTGAGCTGAAAGTAGGGAAATTTGGAATAGGGCAACGGAACCCAAGGGGCCAGCAGCTGGCCGACTTCATGGAGAAAGAAGGACTCTTTATGATGAACTCTTTCCTCCAGAAGCGGCCTCACAGAAAGTGGACCTGGTCGAGCCCCGACGGTTCGACAAAAAATGAGATTGACTTCATTATGACGACCAGACGACAACTGTTCAGTGATGTCTCAGTGATCGCGAGGGTGAAAACCGGCAGCGATCACCGAATGGTTAGAGGCACACTGAACCTAAATGTTAAGTTGGAGAGGTCTCGTCTGATTAAGTAAACGCTCCGTCCCCCTCGTGCTCTAATCCAAAGTCCCGAAACCTTTCATCTCGAGTTATAAAACCGTTTTCAGTGCCTAGAAGACTGCAATGAAGTAAACGATATGAATGACAAGCTCGTGGAAACTGTCCATGCGGTCGGAGCTAAGTTCTGCAAGACCCGCCGCAGAAGAACACAAAAACTCTCCGATCACACTCTTAATCTCATGGCTGTTAGACGGGAGATGAGGCTACATTCTTCAACAGATTTGACAGCATACAGGCAACTGAACAGACAGATCTCCAAATTCATGCGGCGAGACTTACGCAACTTCAATACAGCTCGTATTGAAGAAGCGATCGAGCGGAACCAAGGCTCCAAAGTCTTTGCCAGAGATCTGTCTGCCAGAAAGAGCCAACTGCCAAAGCTGAAGACCGAATGTGGCAGTATCGTTTCCGGGGCGCCTGAGACTTTTAGTGAGATTGAGAGGTTCTATGGGCAGCTGTATATCTCATCGTTGGAGCCACACGCAAGTGTGAGTAACGATCCAAGAGCGAGTCTTATTCGACACTATTCCGAGATATCCCGGACGTCAGTCTGAGCGAGATTAGAGTGGCTCTCCAGCACCTTAAAAACGGCAAGGCCCCAGGCGAGGATGGAATTACAGCGGAGCTTCTTAAAGCGGGTGGAAGACCGGTACTTGAAGTCCTTCAGAAGCTCTTTAATTCCGTCCTCCATGGTGGCATTACACCGGAGGCGTGGAGCAGAAGTGCGGTTGTCTTGTTCTTCAAGAAAGGTGACAACGCTCTCTTGAAGAACTACAGAGCGATTTCCCTTCTGAGCCGCGTCTACGTGCTGTTTTCGAGAGTCATTACGAATCGTCTCGCGCGCAGACTTGACGACTTCCAGCCTTCCGAACAAGCCGGTTTCCGAAAGGGCTTTAGCACCATAGACCACATACATACCCTACGGCAAACTGTACAGAAGTCCGAAGAGTACAATTTGCCACTATGTCTGGCGTATGTGGACTATGAGAAAGCCTTTGATTCCGTCGAAATTTGGGCGGTGCTGCAGTCCCTTCAGCGGTGCCAAGTTGACTGTCGGTATATCAAAGTGCTGAAGTATTTGTACAGTAGAGCTACGATGGCTATCCGAGTACAGAACGAGAGTAAGAAACCTATCCAATTGCAGAGAGGTGTAAGACAGGGTGACGTTATATCCCCGAAACTCTTCACCGCTGCATTGGAAGACGTTTTCAAGCTTCTGGACTGGAAAGGATACGGTATTAACATCAATGGCGAGTACATCACTCACCTTCGATTTGCCGACGATAAAGTCCTCATGGCAGAATCGCTGGAGGAACTAAGCACTATGCTCAATGACCTCAATAGTGTCTCCCAACGGATAGGTCTTAAGATGAACATGGACAAAACAAAGATTATGTTTAATGTCCATGTCACACCTATGCCGGTAGTTGTTGGGAGCACTAAGCTCGAAGTTGTTGACGAGTATGTTTACCTGGGACAAATAGTCCGACTAGGTAAGTCCAACTTCGACCGAGAGGTCAATCGACGGATTCAACTCGGCTGGGCAGCGTTCGGGAAGCTACGACACATCTTCTCGTCAGACATACCTCAAAACCTTAAAACGAAATTGTACAACCAGTGCGTGTTGCCAGTGATGACTTACGGAGCTGAGACGTGGTCCTTCACTGCTGGCCGTATGAGGAAGCTCAAGGTCGCTCATCGAGCTATGGAGAGGGCTATGCTCGGAGTTTCTCTGCGTGATAAACTCAGAAATGAGGATATCCGCAGTAGAACCAGAGTAACCGACATAGTTCAACGGATTAGTAAGCTGAAGTGGCAGTGGGCCGGCCATATAGCTCGAAGAACCGACAACCGATGGGGAAGAAATGTTCTCGAGTGGCAGCCTCGTACCGGTAGGCGAAGTGTAGGGCGTCCCCCCACAAGATGGAGTGACAACCTGTTAAGACATTCAGGAAGTCGATCGATGCAGGTGGCTCAGGACCGTGCTTTGTGGCATTCTTTGGGGGAGGCCTATGTTCAGCAGTGGACTTGTGAAAGGCTGTAATGATGATGATGATGATTTTTAGCGAATACTACACATTGAATAAAACTATTTTTACGGATTTAATCGCGTTTAATTAACTTATTTTTATTAATTCCCGACATTTCGGGTGCTTTACAGCGCCCATGGTCACGGACGACTGAGGTGATTGACGTATTAATTACAGGATCCCAAGCAGGCACTACCACCTCCTTGGGATCCTGTAATTAATAAAATTAAAACTAAGCCCAAGAATAATTGCAAGACTTCAAGACACAGTAAGTTCATTCTGCGTAGATCGGACTGAATTAATAATTAAAAAAGCTGAAGGTACTCCGGGTTAACTCTGACATCGAGACGTCAATCACCACCACATCACAATCAAGTCCCCCGTGTCCATGGGTGCTGTAAAGCACCTGAAACGTCGGGAATTAATAAAAATAAATTAGTTAAACGCGATAAAATCCGTAAAAAGTGCCTTTGTACATAATTATGTTCTTACCATTTACTTATCGAATTATGTGTTTATTAACTGTTAAATAAATAAAAGTTGTTTTATTCTCAAAGATTGTCATTACTACAGCATACATGGATTGTTACAGTTTATTTAATTGGCCACTTGGACATAGATTTCTCTTAAAGGTGTTGGAAATTAATTAGTTAAGATATGCTTTATAAAATAAAATGATGTAACGGTGCGTACACGTTGTTATATATTATGTTTCAGTAATGTGGAGGCTGATTGTTATAAAACATGACACAAATGTTATATAACTCGTCACGCAACCGAGGCGTCGCAGGGGAAATGACAAACGACAATGTCTTATAACATTGTTATATTGTATTGTTGGGAAAGAGGGTAAAAAGAGGAAGAGAATATGAGCAAATGAAGGTGGAGTGGTGGTCTTCCACTTGTTTTGGCAGTATAAAGTGTCGCACGGGTGACTGAGAGGCGACAGTCTGTAGTTCTACGAGCCTCATGTCGTTATTATTATATAAACATTACTTCTACATTGAGATTCTGCCGAAATAAGACAAGTAATGTGGTTCAAGGAAGGTCGTGTTGCTGAGAGGCTGCCCTGTGTACATTGAGATGGGTAGTGGTGCAGTTGGTCTGCATACTTTGGTGTTGTCATGTAACAGGGTCCTGATAGTAAGCGGGGTTTTTTAAAGAGTTATGTTCTTCTATTTAAATACTTTTGAGAGTAGTTTCAAACATGAGAAGTGGAATAGTTTCAAAAACGTGACGGCAGGTGCACCATTGCACGTGCGGTAGTGTCGGTGTAGCTAGACAGAATTCTTGTAAACAACACGTGAACAGCACACCTGCGCTATTGCACCTGCGGTGACTCCCGTTTTGCTTATATAAAACGGACGGAGCGGCCGCCGTTAAGACAGTCTTGGCGCTGACGTGGAACGGTGCGCTTGTCGTATTCCGTTACTAGTTTATTCCTTGACTCGTAGGATAATTAATTCGTGTAAAAGAATTAATTATTATTCCTAACTATAAAATTTGTCTCTGTACTTGTTCATTACTTTACTTATTCTTTATCAGAAGTGAAATAAAGATTCCTGTTACCGTCCACATATAATCTTTGAATAGTGTGAGGGTCATTACGATTGTGAAGCATTGCGAATCAACTCGCGTATCATATTATCGCTTTTGTTTTTATGTTAAATGTCGTAATGAAATGTGTTGTTCTATTTACCACATTCACGTATCACTATATATCTCTCTATATCACCATAATATCGGTGCGGCATGTCTGTACCACGTAAATACCCGCACTCCCTCAATTGCGTGCACTATCCTCGTTACCAGTTATCCCAACAACATTACTCCCAACGTCAATACTCTAGGAAAGGCAACACCACTGGACTAGGATAGATCCCTTTATTTTCAAAGATAGTATTCAAAACTCTTGGCTAAATATTTACTTATTCTACTTATATCTACTTTTAAAAAGGAAAAAGCTCTTTTCTTGAAGGTCCCTAAGTCACATCGGTTCGGAAAAATCGCTGATGGTAATCGACTCCACAAGGAAGTCGTGCGAGGAAGAAAGCTTCTAAATCGCACAGTGGTGGACCGCCAATCATCCAGATGGTGTGGATGGTATCGGGAGTTCTGCCGCGATGTGCTTTCGTGAAATTTGGCGGCTGGGATTAATCCGAACAATTCCTCAGAGCACTCCCCATGATAGATGCGAAAGAAAATGCAAAGCGAAGCAACATCTCTTCGTATTGCCAATGAATCGAGCCAATCGGAAAGGGCTCGGTCGTCGACGATTCGAGCCGCTCTGCGCTGGGTGCAGTCAAGTGGAAGGAGCTGGCACTGGGGAGCCCCTGCCCAGAGATGGGAACAGTATTCCATGTGAGGCCGAACCTGCGCCTTGTATTTGCCATAGTTGTTGCAACTGCAGTTTTTTTTATTATTTTAAATAGTTCTGAATTAGATGCTGCTGCCCGTTTCCTCTTTCATTATCCCTCTGTGACCTCTTATGACTCCAAGGGGATGTAGATCCTTCTTTTTAGGATTTCAATTTATAAATATACAAGCTCGCCAGACAGACGTTGTTCTGCCTTTTACAACGACCCTTATAAAAATCCTTAAATTTGCAATAAAAATATTTGAGGTTCATTTAGCGGGATAAAAACTATCCTATCTCTCAAGTTGGACCAAACTGCACACAGTGTGCAAAATTTCATTGAAATCAGTTCAGTAGTTTAGGAGTTCATCGTGGACAAACAATGTGACACGTAATTTTTATAAATAAATATACCTATATATTTAAGTGCGGTAAACTGTCAAATTCAATAGGATGACAGAAAAAACGGTTCTTGATATAGAAGGGTAAATAAATTATTTAACCTATAAAGTAAAATCACTTTATTAAAAATCAAAATAGCTCAATAGCTTTATTAACATGAGACACATAATTGTAGGAGTGCTTGCAATACTTAACATTATTTTACTGAAATCTCAGAAAGTTTTTTTTTAATAGAATAAGGCTGACAAACGAGCACACAGTCCACCTGATGGTAAGTAGTTGCTACGGTCTATAGACATCTACATCTATTCTCGATTACATATCAAAATCTAGATGCGTTGTCACCCGTGAGAACTAAGATGTAATGCCTCGTTTCCAGTAAAAAGGTTCTCCGGTTCTATACACTCACCATACGAAACACAGCAGGGTTAAACTGCTATTTTACATGGTATTCTGTGAGAGCGTGGCCCTTCCCCGGTTGAGCCGACCCATTCTTGCTACAACTATACCTACTACAAACTTTGAAAATTTAAGTATTTTCAGAAGCAACTTTGCAATTATTATATATTATATATTAGTGAATTTTTGTGGAATCGTGTTTTGCAAACCGCCACCTGAAATACGTACAATTTTTTTCGATAACGACGTGAAATTACAAAACGATCCCCATGCATATCAATGTGGCTCTATTCAGCCTCTTAATATGGACATACCTCCGGATTCAGAGATTTTAAAAGTTTTCATGCGTAGATAATGGAAGATATAATATTATATTATTACTGTCCCGTGTGAGGTAACCTTTATACTTACATACATATTCTTATCATATTTTTATGTTTGAGTAGAAAAATTATATCTAAATGCCAAATTACACAGGGTAATTTTTTTCACTATTTTTACCCAGCAAGTAGTAAAGCAACTACAATCCCTTCGGTAAGTGGTTATGTAGCCTAAGATGGTGAATTGCATTGACTTAACAAAAACCTATTCTTTCTTGCCTAATAGTACCAGGTAAGTATTATTTGCGACCTATTTGTATGTGTGTGTGTGTGTGTGTGTGTGTGTGTGTGTGTGTGTGTGTGTGTGTGTGTGTGTGTGTGTGTGTGTATGTGTGTGTGTGTGAAGAAAAGTGTATGAGAATACGTGAAGGGGAATAAAGGTTGAGTACTACTACGCTTACCTGTACGAGGTTGCCACTCGAGAACCTTTCTTCCTATTTTTTATCGGTTTTCCAAGTTATATAGCCAGCCCATTGCCATTTCACTTTAATATTCCGTTGGGCTATGTCAGTTACTCTGGTTCTACTGCAAATATCTTCATTTCAAACTTTATGACATAGAGAAAGGAATCTCCAATTATTTTTTTTTACATTTTTTAGATGACAGTTTATCTAACATTAAATAAAACCATAAAACCAATAATGTCTTTATATAATTATTTATACTTAGGGAAGCACCATTTTTTTATTTATTTAAATTGTTTGATTTGATTTTTTAACAGTGTACCTAAATGTAAGTATCTGCATCTATATTTCCCTCCCCAATAATATTTTATAAAGTCATACTCATAAAAACAGCGTTTTATTGTAATACATAATTTAAAAGTTCAGTACCAATTAATTAATAAAAATATCATCATCATCATCATTACAGCCCTTCACAAGTCCACTGCTGAACATAGGCCTCCCCCAAAGAATGCCACAAAGCACGTTCCTGAGCCACCTGCATCCATCGACTTCCGGCATATCTTACCAGGTCGTCACTCCATCTAGTGGGGCGACGCGCTACACTTCGTCTGCCGGTACGAGGCCGCCACTCGAGAACCTTTTTTCCCCAACGGTTGTCGGTTCTTCGAGCTATAGGGCCGGCCCATTGCCACTTCAGCTTACTAATCCGTTGCGCTATGTCGGTCACTCTGGTTCTACTGCGGATATCGTCATTTCTGAGTTTATCACGCAGAGAAACTCCGAGCATAGCCCTCTCCATAGCTCGCTGAGCGACCTTGAGCTCCCTTATCCGGCCAGCAGTGAAATACCACGTCTCAGATCCGTAAGTCATCACTGGCAACACGCACTCTTTGTACAATTACGTTTTAAGGTTTTGGGGTATGTCTGACGAGAAGATGTGTCGTAGCTTTCCGAACACTGCCCAGCCGAGCTGAATCCGTCGATTGACCTCTCGGACGAAGTTGGACTTACCTAGTGGGACTATTTGTCCCAGGTAAACATACTCGTCAACAACTTCGAGCTCAGTGCTCTCAACAACTACCGGCATAGGTGTGACATGGATTTTAAACATAATTTTTGTTTTGTCCATGTTCATCTTAAGACCTATACGTTGGGAGATACTATTGAGATTATTGAGCATAGTGCTTAGGTCCTCCAGCGATTCTGCTATAAGGACTATATCGTCGGCAAATCGAAGGTGAGTGATGTACTCGCCATTGGTGTTGATACCGTATCCTTTCCAGTCCAGAAGCTTGAAAATGTCTTCCAATGCAGCGGTGAAGAGTTTCGGGGATATGACGCCACCCTGTCTTACACCTCTCTGTAATTGGATAGGTTTCGAACTCTGGTTCTGTACTCGGATAGCCATCGGATAGCCCTACTGTACAAGCACTTCAACACTTCGATGTACTGACAGTCAACTTTGCACCGCTGAAGGGACTGCATCATTGCCCAAATTTCGACGGAATCAAAGGCTTTCTCATAGTCCACATACGCCAGACATAGTGGCAAAATGTACTCCTCGGACTTCTGTACAATTTGCCGAAGGGTATGTATGTGGTCTATGGTGCTAAAGCCTTTTCGAAAACCGGCTTGTTCGGGAGGCCGGAAGTCTTTTAGTCTGCATGCGAGACGATTCGTAATGACTCTCGAAAACAGCACGTAGACGCGGCTCAGAAGGGAAATCGGTCTGTAGTTCGCCTCCACGGTGGCATTACGCCTCCGGTGTAATGCCACCATGGAGGACGGAATTAAAGAGCTTCTGAAGGACTTCAAGTACCGTTCTTCCACCCGCTTTCAGAAGCTCCGCTGTAATTCCATCCTCGCCTGGGGCCCTGCCGTTTTTAAGGTGCTGGAGAGCCATTCTAATCTCGCTCAGACTGATTTCCGGGATATCATCGGAATAACGTCAGATAAGACTCGGTCTTGGATCGTTACTCACACTTGCATGCGGCTCCAACGATGACGTGTACAGCTGCCCATAGAACCTCTCAATCTCACTCAAAATCTCAGGTGCCCCGGAAACGATGCTGCCACATTCGGTCTTCAGCTTTGACAGTTGGCTCTTTCTGGCAGACAGATCTCTGGCAAAGACTTTGGAGCCTTGGTTCCGCTCGATCTTTCTTCAATACGAACTGTTTTGAAGTTGCGTAAGTCCCGCCGCATGCATTTGGAGATCTGTCTGTTCAGTTTCCTGTATGCTGTCAAATCTGTTGAATAATGTAGCTTCATCTCCCGTCTAACAGCCATGAGATTAAGATATGCAACAATAAAATTACATAGGTATTAAAAACTATCGAAATCTAAGTAACGAGAGCATGTTCGTCGTTCCACATCGAAATTATATAAAAATGCATTTTTCAATTTCACTAATCAACGTCGCCGCGAAAATTTCTTCTTCTTTGGGCACTTTAAAAATTAATTTATTTAGAAAATAATATTTACAATTACCACTGTACAGATATTAACTAAATTAAGTATTTCTACTCATAAAAATATTCATAATTGAGTATAAACTTTTAAAAAACGAATATATATTTGAACGAAGTCGCTCCAACACCGACGCGCGGTCCACCCTCGCCGATGTCCGAAAACGGACTGCGACAGGGCGACGGAGCATACGCGCTCGCGTAAGTATATTCAATTTCAGGGAAAAATTATATATTCTTTATATATAAGTTTTCCTAATAAGGGGTTGACAAAAATACAATATTGTTCAATTAAAAAGATTTACCACATCCTCTTCTGGTACACTGTATTTTTTCTTTGTGGATTAAATAAACAGTTATTGAGATTTTTTTACTTAAATATCCAAGATTTAGGCATTTCAACCACTGTTAAGGCCTTAACTAACCTTTTTACATCAGAAATGTGATAAAGATTCCTGTTACCGTCCACATATAATCTTTGAATAGTGTGAGGGTTATTACGATTGTGAAGCATTGCGATACGACTCGCGTATCATATTATCGCTTTTGTTTTTATGTTAAATGTCGTAATGAAATTCGTTGTTCTATTTACGACATTCACGTATCTCTATATCACTATATATCACTATAATATCGTTGCGGCATGTCTGTACCACGTAAATACCCCCACTCTCTCAATTGCGTGCACTATCCTCGTTACCAGTAATCACAACAACATTACTCCCAACGTCAATACTCTAGGAAAGATAACACCACTGGACTAGGATAGATCCCTATATATTCAAAGATAGTATTCCAAACTCTTGGCTAAATATTAATATCGTTACAGTTTCAATCTATCAAAAGTCCACTGCTGACCTAAGAGGTCTACACCTCCCCAAAATATTGTCTTTTAAAAGGTATATTATTTGCCATAGTTGTTGCAACTGCAGTTTTTTTATTATTTTAAATAGTTGTGAAGAAGATGCTGCTGCCCATTTCCTGTTACATTATCCTTCTGTGACCTCTTATGACTCCAGGGGGATGTAGATCCTTCCTTTCAGGATTTCAATATGTATATATAATATATATATATCTTAAATAAACTTTAGGTGCGGTAAATGACCTTTAAAATGCTTAAGAAGTAATAATTGTCATATATAAGCCTAATCAGAGGAATTTGAAAACGCTACGACTGCGTTTGTTAAACTTCATATTTTGATTTAAGAGCCTAGAAAGCTTCGGATCTCGCGCCAACGTCACAGTGGACGAGTGAAACCGACCATATTATTTCACATATATCAAAGACAAGATTGGCTATATCTTGAAACGAGCTTCCAATAAAACATACTTCGAGCCAGCAAAGAAGACTAGTCAGTTTTTACTATGCGTCAAGTGTGATATGCGTTCGTCTGCCTGATACAAGAGTGTACAAGATTGATTGTGAATGTTGTCTCCCTTACATAGGGCAAACTAAAAGATCAATGAAAAACCGTGTTACAGAACTCATAGCTGATGTGAAGAATCGAGTCAGCTTAAGTAGTTATGCCCCCCCCGCCCCTCCCCCGAGCTTGAACAACTAACAACCAATGTCGAAGAAAGGTTCTCGAAAGGTTCTAACCTAAAAAGAGATTACAGGACGTCGTTGGTGCAGGTGGATCAGCATTGTGTTTTATTGCATTTCTTGGGGGCGACCAATAGACCAATTTTCAGCAGTGTACCTGAAATTATGACGGCTCCGTGGTGCAGTGGCTTAGCAATGAGTTCCAGCGCTAAGGGCCGCGAATTCACTTTCCGCACGGAACAAGTATTTGTATGACCTATAATAAATAATTGTTCCGGGTCTGAATGTTTGTCCTTGTGAAATTTATGTATGACAACTGCCCCCACGATACATAAGCAAATCCTAGTGTGGAGGTAACGTTTTAATAAAAAGTTAAAAAAAATGATGATGATTATGATCATTTGAGTAAACCTTAGAGCAATGTAAATTCAATTATAATCATTTACTTGCATAACATAATTTACAGTATTTTATTATATACAATATTAAAACTAAAACTAGTAACGTAATTATCATACAGTCTCAAAGCTGGCTGCATTTCCCCGCTGAATTTCTATACTTAACCTTTGAGCGAGAAAAAAACCAGCACTCTTATCACCAGCAGCAACGACCAGTCGTGGCCGCCAAAGTGTCTACGCAAGTAGCATCCCACACTAGGGTTTTACGTAGGTCACTCAATAAGTATTGAGATATACCAAAAGTATTCTGGATATCATTAATATGTATTTTTCATATTTTCAAAATATTCTCCATCATGCTCTATACAAAGTTCCATTCGCCTAAACCAACTCTGAAAACACTTTTGCTAGTCTTGATCTGACAGGTCGGAAATCGCTTCTTCGTAGGCAGCTACGGCTTCTTCGGCGCTTGAAAAATCTTGCATTTTTTTTTGCCTCTTGGGAACAAAAAAAATCACAAGGAGCTAATTCAGGGCTGTGGGGTGGGTGGCTGAGAGTTTCAACACCAGATTCCTAAATAAATGCTTTTGTTATAAGGGAGGTATGTGAAGAGACGTTATCGTGATGCAGCATGATTCCCCGAAGCCCGGTCTTTGGTCTTCTCTCCCGCACAGCTTGAAAAGCTTTGGGTAATTCAACTGTACTATACCATTCAGAGTTGACTGACCTACACGTTTCCAGCATTGAGGTCGACAAATATTTGCTCCGCGAAAAAAACTAGCCACCATTTTTTTGCTCACCATTTACGATCTTTGCAATTTTGTTGGTCACTGTCCTTCTGAGAAGACCCATACCGATAATTGCCTTTTATTTTCCGGATCATATTGATAAATTCATGTCTCGTCAACCAGTAACGATTTCTGAAACACGCCTAGATGCCCCGTTTTCAAAACGTAGACGCATTTCATGGCACCAATCCACAAGGGTCTGTTTTTCGCTTTCTGAGAGCAAACGAGGGATCCATCGACAACAAAGCTTCCTCACTCCAAGATGTTGATGTAGGATAGTATGAAAGGCCTTCTCGCACCAACATTTCAGTAGTCCATCCATTTTCTGCCGTTACTGCTGTTTGCGGCCCGGTTCTTTGGTCATCTTTAAGATTAACTTTACCTCTTCTAGATCTCTCAAAAGTAAAGACTTTTATAAATAATATAAAGATATTACATAGCTTCATATTGACTTGAAATGTGCTGTACCCCGCATCGTTCCCTGAAACACAATTATGGCCTCAATAAAAGCATTTTGCTCTATTAATGAAATATTATCACATTACTTCCCTGGATTTATTCCATATTTATAAAAATTGTATGTAGTCGTTGTGCTTTGACAGCTGACAACGATGCAGCAGAAATATTTTTCTTTATAAATAAGTATTGTTTTTTTATAGTATAGGGTGACAAACGAGCACACAGTCCACCTGATGGTAAGTGGCTGCTGTGGCTCATAGATATCTACATTTATCCTCGTTTGCGAATCAAAATGCCACACGTGAGGACGAAGATGGAATGCCTCGTTTCTAGTAAAAAGGGTCTCCGATTCTCTACACTCACCATACGAAACACAGCAGTGTTAAGCTGCTATTTGACGCTGGTATTCTGTGAGAGCGTGGTCCTTGGGACGAATGGGTCGGCTCGACCACCCGGTCGAGCCGACCCATTCGTGCTACAACTATACTACTAATATATTTGTAGCATGGCTCTACCACGTACCAATAATGTCTGATATCAAAAAATAATAATTATAATAACTGTCCATATTTAACGATCATTTTATCGAAATTTATAAGCCGAATTGGCTTCTAAATAACCCTACATAACAGAAGAAAGTAAGTTAAATATACGTAGCTTTTGACAGTTGAAAGATATTCAATGTGAATTTAAAATTCTTTTGTAGAACAATATAAAACCAAGTAAATAAAATATTCAATAAACGTGAAAATAAGACTCGCTAATTGGTTTTCGATATGCAGTTTCCAAATCGTAAAATGTTTACACTTCGATTGAACTGTTTTTTGTTGCCTTTTTTTACAAATATATAAAATCTGCAATTTGCATTTGAACTAAAATGGTACGCGAAAATTATTTTGTAATATTTTCAAAATTTTGTCATCATCAGGAGTTGCAGAACGGGGGCTTAGTAGCTGTGGCTTGGTCGTGTAGTATTGTCGTCAGTGTTTTTTTTATAGAGGGTGACAAACGAGCACACACTCCAGCTGGTGGTAAGTGTTTGCTGTGGCCCATAGACATCTACATCCATCTCCGTTTGCGAATTAAAATGCAGATACGTTGTCACCCGTGAGAACTAAGACAGAATGCCTCTTTTGCAGTAAAAAGGGTTTCCGGTTTTCTACACTCACCATACGAAACACAGCAGCACTGAGCTGCTATTTTACGCTGTTATTATGTAAGAGCGTGGTCCTTTTCCGGTCGAGCCGACCCATATGTGTCTTTCCTAGTGTAGTGGTGCTGGAATTAGTGGTGACGTTTCGATGTCGATTAGAAATAAATAATATATTTCGTATTTAAAGGTTACGTTAAGAATAAGATAATTAACATAGAACTAATTGTAGGTGCATTTATTACCTATGATAAGATAATGCTTGACTAACCCACCTGATTGGAAATATTGATGCAGCCAAATATCATAAAGTACACTGGCTTAGCTGAAGAAAAGCCTATTCAAATTTTCCTTGAAGAAAGTCACATTATAATCGGATTGGAAGATACATGCTGGCAAATTCTTCGTACGGTTGCGCGACACGATAAACATCGAGCTATTGTATAAATAGTGAAAAAAATAGTTTTGAAGTGATAATAGCCTAATACTTTCAATAGTAGTGCATAGTTGGTGTTAATATAAACTTTATACTGATATCTGTTAAGGAAGAACCTAAATTAAACAAAAATAACATATAATTCAAAGTGAAATGTAAAAACTAGTACAAAACAATAAAAGACACAATTATACATTCATTTGAGGGTGTGTGATAAGCTAACTCTTATTTTGGTAGTAATTGAACATTTAAAGGAGAAAGGCAGATTTTGTACCGCATACTTTTTTGTTGTTTTGTTACAGAATTTGTACCACATATTAAGGCAACTAAGCCAATTATTTTTATGTTAGTGTTCTATTTTTAGAACTGCGGATTAATTAATAATATCAATAAAAAGATTTTAATAATTAAACGTAATATAAGCATAAACTAAACGCATTTATGTTTTTAGAAGTTGTCATATGTAAAATAACACAAATATCTAAATGATAATTATTTATTTAGAGATAGAAATAACTCTATATATAATTAAACACTTATATAATATTATATCTAAAAATGCATAGTTGTTGCGTATAATCATAATGGTTTACGAGTTAATGATAGGAATAATGTTCGTCATAAATATTTTTTTGTTCATATGGCAATTATTTATTGACAGGTAAAGATTATCTGTCTTTCAGTTCAATTCAGTTTTCAGTTCTTTGCGGTTCTTTGCTGTTGTTTTGGATTGTGACTTGTGACTGCATCTGAGCAAGTAAGGGAATTATCTGGCCGTTTTTACGTTAAGTTGAGCATCTGATCCTCCGTTCTCTATCTTTTGATAGTAGTTTCGCGAAAGGACGCGGACCATATAGTGCCATTACAAATGACGCGACTATAATGAATGATTTTTTAAACTAAACAGAATTCAATGATTTTTATAGAGGAAATAATGTTTATTCTAGATAGAGGTTTTCGTTACTGTATGGATAGTCTTCATGACAAAAGGATACATGGGTCATATGCCTGAAACTAAATAAGACTGCTATTCATAGCTATCTTATTTAGTTTCTCTTATAGATCTTATAGAGGTCACGCTGTGTAACTATAAACAAGTGGGTAGTAGAAGCTGTGAATGGCCGTTTCAAGAGAGACTACAAATTATTCCGCCATGAATATTTAACCGTGGTTGTCGCAATCTTATGACAGATTTTAAAATAGCAACTGCTCGCTGAATGCGTTTACTCCGCCATTCACAGAAAATATACATACAAGCAGTTTGTTTAAATTATAATATACTTTAAGCAAACTGCTTGCATATAGCGCCTGTTTATAACCAACACTATAGCCGAGTTAGGGAACATAATTTAAACAGGTGTAGTTCCTGGTTTGTACCCATAGATGTGACAACCCTATCTTTTCCGCGGCTATCCATGGAGGAACTAATACTTTTTGCATGTGGTGTATACCAAATTCGCCAGGCCCTTTCTTATGTGGGTGAGCATTTCCGCTTTCATGGAATATATACATTAGAGGTATCCCGAGAGAAAATGTATGATTTAGGGGGAATAAACCCAATGTTGCTCCGTGCTAAAATAAAGTCTCGCCATTCTTCTGCTAAAACTTATTTTCTGCCGACTTCCAAAAAGGAGACGGTACTCAATTCGGGTGTATGTTTTTTTTTATGTGTGTTACCTCATAACTTTGTACTGGGCGAACCGATTTCGATGATTCTTTTTTTATATGAAAGCTGATAGTTCTCGTGTAGTCCCATATGAATTTGATCAAGGTCAGACCAATGGTTATTGAGTTATTCTTAAATAACCTATATTAAACTCACTTATATTGAAGTCGGCTGTACAAAATTTTTAATTTTAAATTATGTAGTTGTAGAAAGGGTAATTGATTATAGTACAGAGACTAATTTTGTAGTTAAGAATAATAAGTAATTCATTTACACGAATTACTTATCCAACGAGTCAAGGGTAAACTAGTAACGGAATACGACAAGCGCACCGTTCCACATCAGAGCCAAGACTGTCTTAACGGCGGCCGCGCCGTCCGTTTTATACAAGCAAAACGGGCGCCACCGTAGGTGCACTGGTGCAGGTGTGCGGAACACGTGTTATTTACAAGAATTCTGTCTAACTGCACCGACGGCTACCGCGCCGCACGTGCAATGGTGCTGGTCCCGTCACGGCCATACTGACATGCGTGCGTCCTCGCACGCGCTCCATCACAATTTTAGTTATTTGTACACAAAAAAAACATCGTTCGACTATCCTGACATAACAGCGTCTGGTCCGGTCTATATTGACCCTTCAGACTTGGGTGACAATCAGTTTTGATCCAGCAATAAGCCCTACAAAACTTTAATCAACTTTATGAGAGATCGGAATGATTAGTCTGTAGCTTTTCTATTTTCTCTTTTTTTTTTCAAGTACTGTTTTCGCTAGTCCGGAATCACTATTCCCTGTAGCTATATCATTGGACCGGCAAACGCCCTGCAATGATAGTAAGAACCACTTTTTTTTCTTACTCTCTTTTTTTTAAATTCAGTATAGAACAGGTACAGACTAACCATACCGCAAACATGTCCCTGTCACAATCACACAAAAGTATATCGTGAGGGACGTAGTGACATGATAACACCTAAGTATGTAAACCAACAGCAACACGACACATCCCAGTGCAGCACAGACCAGCCTCCCTGCAACTCCATGTTCCTTTCTGCACAAGAATAATTACTTCGCTAGAGTGTTGCAACGTCTCTAGTATTTTCTAGATGCACAGACACGGCTACCTCTGACTGTCGCACGTCCTCGTGCGGTTGACAGTCAAACAGCATACGGTCTATCAGTTATCACCATCTGCTAACAGATATTAACTCTTGTTAAATATTACAACGGTCGACCATCCCAGACTTCATTTAAGTCATGAACGCGCCGATATGGCTACCTCCAAGCAAACGCACTCCAGCTTTTCGTTCTGCTGCGTTCGTGCCACAATCGCGCCAGCGAGCCATCGCGCCTTAGCCGTATAGCGCTAGCGAATCGTTGCACTGCTTTGTAAAATTAAAAGAAATCGAGATAAATGTATTGCGAACCATGGAATTCCGAGCTTCCAAAACTCATCACATATTCTCTTAAGAAACGGCAACTGTATGACATTTGAAAACATTGCAAAAAAAAAAAACTAAAAACTATGTGTAGAGGCAAATACCACAACATATTTCAAAGGGAAGGAGGCAACTGCGCAAAATCTACGAAAGCCGACCTCAGACGTCCATTTACAACGCCAAAGCACCATTTGTTCGGCGGCCGCTTGAATTGCCCTGCCGTAAGATCAGCCGATAAGTTACTGACTGTAGCGGTGTAGGCTCAATCTTACCAGCGCTCGGCTGTACCTGACCATGTTCGATTAGCCGTCACAACATCTTCCTCATTGATCATTGTTGTAGAGACTTCTACGAATCCCTCGACATCAAACCCCAATCTTGTCGACGACACAATATTCGGCGAAAACTGCAACACTGATCAACACATTTGAACACAAAAATGTCACTTATTATTTTCAATTCATAGCGTGTTAAAGTTAATCCTTTATTTAGGTACACCCTTAAACGTTTTGAACTTCAAAATATAGCAAATGATAATCATGTTTCGCGTGAACTATCAAATTACAATGCAACTTAACAACTTAATTAGAAAGCCTTAAAATTTCTTTTCGACATTTGTTAACATATTTAGGTACGTCAAGAAATAATGAAAATACTTGCGGGCACTTTTAATTCAAATCGAACAAATTAAAAAAAAAATTGGCTTAAATAATTTCACTTTATCTTTTCTGTTCACTTTAATGATACGACAATATCGTAATTAGCGTAGCAAATTTCATTACGGTATTTAACATAAAAACAGATTCATCAATGCGGAATGCATTATAGTCTTCCACAAATGTAATAATCCTCATACTATTCGAATATTATATGTGGGCAAAAATGGGGACTTTATCCCACTTCTGATGTAGAAAGGGTAATTGATTATAGTACAGAGACTAATTTTGTAGTTAAGAATAATAAGTAATTCGTTTACACGAATTACTTATCCAACGAGTCAAGGGTAAACTAGTAACGGAATACGACAAGCGCACCTTTCCACATCAGAACCAAGACTGTCTTAACGGCGGCCGCGCCGTCCGTTTTATACAAGCAAAACGGGCACCACCGTAGGTGAAATAGTGCAGGTGTGCGGAACACGTGTTATTTACAAGAATTCTGTCTAACTCCACCGACGGCTACCGCGCCGCACGTGCAATGGTACTGGTCCCGTCACGGCCATACTGACATGCGTGCGTCCTCGCACGCGCCCCATCACAATTTTAGATATCTGTAGACAAAAAAACATCGTTCGACTATCCTGACATAACAGCTTCTGGTGCGGTCTATATTGACCCTTCAGACTTGGGTGACAATCAGTTTTGTTCCGGCAGTAAGCCCCACAAAACTTTAATCAACTTTATGCGAGATCGGAATGATTAGTCTGTAGCTTTTCTATTTTCTCTTTTTTTTTCAAGTACTGTTTTCGCTAGTCCGGACTCGCAGAAGCAGGTGAATACCATATATACGGATTTTGAAAAGGCATTTGACAAGGTTCCACACGGAATACTTATTGAAAAATTATCGTATTATGGGTTTTCAGGCCCGGTGCTAAAATGGCTTTCATCATACTTACACGACCGCTCTTTTTATGTAGTTGTTAATGGGTTTAGCTCGTCAATCAATATGCTAACGTCAGGTATACCTCAGGGCTCGCATCTTGGCCCAATTCTGTTTAATATATTTGTAAACGACATTGTTTCTTGGTTTGAAAACTCCACACTATACTTATATGCCGATGATTTGAAAATAATGAGAACAATTTGTTCACCAATTGATTCGATTTTATTACAGAGCGATCTAGATAAACTAACCAATTGGTGTAAATCTAATGGCATGCAACTCAACTGCAGAAAGACTTGGGTGTTATACTTGATAAAAATTGACTTATCTTTACCACATAGAAAGTGTAATAAGCAAAGCTTCTAAATTGTTTGGTTTTATTATGCGACAAGGTCGAACTTTTAAAGAAGCTAAAACAAAAATCTGTCTTTAGAACAGCCTTGTCCGCAGTCACTTAGAGTACTGTAGCGTTGTATGGCGTCCACATTATTCTACACACTACTTAAGACTGGAGCGTGTACAGAAAAGATTCATGTGGCATCTATCATACTCAGCGAAGATTAACAAAAGGGTGGTCTCCTATAAAAAAAGGCTAAAATAATTTAACATCGTGACTCTTGACAAAGAAGAGAATTGTTAGATTTAATATTTTTATACAAATTACTAAGTAATAAGTTAGACTGCGTTTACTTAGTAAAATTAATTTTCGAGTACCACGCAGTTATCCGCGTACTGCTATTACTCCGGTCATGCCTCCACGCACCAGGACGGTCTTCGGCGCCAACTCCACAATCCCTCGTTCATGTAAAATATATAATAAATTCAGTCAGTTAATAGACATCAACATTAATTCGCCTAACACCTTTCGTAAATTAATTATCAGCAACCTAGTCAGCCAGTCATCCTGTATGTGATTTTTTTTCCTCATATTAATTATTACTTATATTTTCTTTTAATTTCTTATAATATATATTTAGTTGGGTTAGGTTATGATAGTTGTTAAATTAGGTTGTAATTTTAATTGAAAGACTTATTATATTAGTTTGATTAAATCTCTTTTGTTGTTTAAATTGATAAGGTTTTACAGGTTTTTACCAAAATTACTATTGTGTTTTTTTTTGTTTGTTTCTGATTTTGTTTCTTTTTCTGTTATTAACTTATTTCAGATTTATACACTAGTACTAGCAAAATAGCATGTAGTATTTACCTTTAAATGATTTTACATACTCTGTGCAAGTAATATAGTAATTATACTTTAAGAAATGTATGTAACGTATGTATTGTAAAATCGCTGGTAGACAATAAATAAATTCTACATTGCTTTTCTCATTTGAAACGACTAAGCAAACCAAAAGTTTGGTTTGCATGCATGTTATGTCTACAGCAAAAAGTCAGGCTGTAGCTATATAATTGTAATTATGATTGTAACACGAATGGGTCTCTTTGGTTGAGAAAGACCATGCTCTAATTATACCAGCCTAAGAATACCAACCTAAAATAGCAGCTTAATTCTACTGGGTTTCGGATGATACAAGCATAGAACGAAAGGCCCTTTTTACTAGAAACGAGAATGAAGAGAGGGGAATTAAGTCGTGTTTATAAAAATATTTGTCTGGAGCGTCAAAATTGCACGCTACAGTACCTACCGTTCGACTTGAAAAAGAAAGGAAAGCACCACGAAAGGAACTTAGTGCTCGCGTATTTTGAAATTTATGGTGAGCGCATAGTATGAACTACCACCGATCTTCGGGTTTAAATGATTTCATTAAATTGAATTAAATTAAATCATGTTCAGTTAACGAGCGCAAAGTAGAACCCAGGCAATGACTCTGATACTACGAACGAAAATAATAATCATAATTATTATTATGGTTCGTAGTATGAAACACGAATGATGGAACGGAGAGGTTGATTTTAGGGATCGAGTTTAGAAAGTACTTTAGAAACCGTTACCTGCACACTAAGATTTTCTCCTGTAACGTGGAGGCAATTTACAAAACTAAATTGCACAGGGACGAACATCCAGCCTCGGAAGAAGGGTATTAGTTCCTACGTCGAACTCAAGGTGGTCCTCAGCGTAGGAACTATATTTTAAGTCACTACGCCACGGAGCCTTTAATAATCCGCCATTTTTTTTTTATAATGAGGGTGACAAATGAGCATAAAATCCACCTTATGGTAAGTGGGTGTTGTGGACTATAGACATCTATATATTATAGCCTCGATTAAGAATCAAAATGCAGATGCGTTGCCACCCCTAAGGATTAAGATGGAATGGCATCCAGTTCTCTCCACTCACCACACGAAACATATCAGCATTATATATATTGGTATTCTATGATGTCTGTATTCTGTGGTATTTATCTAACTAATGGCTCTTAATATTCGCGTTTAGGAAATACATGTAGAAGCCAGTGGCACCAGTAGTATCCGACAGATGCCAGATACTAGTGTGTCAAAATGAAGCCTTTCATGCTAATTGTAGGGAAATACTAGTTAAAGACATCATAGTTTTTTTTTTATAGGATAAGGGTGACAAACGAGCACACAGTCCACCTGATGGTAAGGGGTTACTGCGGCCCATAGACATCTACATCTATCCTCTATTACAAATCAAACTGTAGATGCGTTGTCACCCGTGAGGACTATGATGGAATGCCTCATTTCCAGTAAAAAGGGCCTCCGGCCACCTGCACTCACCAAGCGAAACGCAGAGGTAAATCTCTACTTTACGCTGGTTTTCTGTGAGGTCGTGGTACCAACCCGGTTGGAGCCGACCCATCCGTGCGACAGCAAAAGCTGCCGCTTGGCTCTACTACTGTTTTGTCATTAAACATTTAATTATAAATTTTTATGTTATTAACGAAAAAAGTAGTGATTGAAAATTCAACGACAAAGTACATTTTTAATTTATCAGGAAAATATGAGTATTTTTTTGTCTAGAAGTCTGTTTGGGTAGACATGTGGCACTCCATCTTAGTCTTTAGAGGTGTAAACACATTGTATCCTTCATTCTTTTAAGATGGTTGCAGTTGTCCATGGGCTGCAGCTGTCACTCGCCATAAGATGGACATTAATTACGATTGCCATTTATATTTTTCTTAAATTGATGATGATGTTACCAATCCAGTTTCTGCAACTCCTGATGATCATGAAATATTAAAAATATTTAAAAAAAATTACGCGTGGTATTTTAGTTCAAATGCAAATTGCAGACATTATTATATATACTCGTGTTTGTAGAAAAAAGGCAACAAGAAATAATTCAATCGAAGCTTAAAATATTTTATGATTTGGAAGCTGTATATCGTAAACCACTCAGCTAGTCATATTTTCATATATATATTTAATGTTTAATTTACCTGTTTTTAAATTGCTCCATACAACAATTTTGAACCTACATTGCTCCAAGTTATACTCAAATACGTCATAATCATCATATTTGTTTTATGAAAACGTTACATCCGCATTAAAACTGTCTCTTGTATCGTGGGGGAAAGTTTGCATAACGAGGACAAGCATTCAGACCCGGAATAATTATTTGTAGATTATATAAATATTTGTACCATGCGAGACTAAAACCCGCGGCAATAAGCTCTGCAAATTATTGCTAAGTCACTGCACCATGGAGCCGTCACCATTTCAGGTTCACTGCTGAACATTGGTGTATTGTTTGCCCACAATAAATGCAATAAAGCACGATCCTGGGCCATCTGTGCTATCTACATCCTCCATTTCTTATTAGGTTAGCGGCTGCCATTCAAGAATCTTTCTTCTCCATCGATTATCGGTTCTGCAAGCAATGGGCGGCCCATAGCCACTTCAGCTTACTCGATTCTTCTCATCAGTTTTGTGTTATGTTTTAGTAAAAGAACACATAGCTGTAGTGAAGAATCGAGTTTTTATATTTGTTTGTTTTTATTGATCTTTTAGTTTGCCCTATGTAATAGAGATAACATTCACAATCAAGCTAATTACATGTGCCTACAGAGCAATAAGGAAGTCTTCTACCATACAGCACGGCTATAAAGACGTAACTCAATTCACTTACGTGGCTTAAGAATATTCAACACAGTGCCATCAGGAAGTCACCTACCATACAGCACCGCCTGCTAAGCAAATAACAGCACGTCTCCGAAGACATGACTCAATTCGTGACTTAAGAACGTGACTTAAGAATACATAGCATAAACCACAGGGATTAATTGTTAAGACACAGTAGTAGTTAAGTTAGTTTGTAAGATAGGTAGTCTAGTATTACTGTAAACTCACATTGTCACAGTAGTTAAGATAATTTGTAAGTTAGTTTGTAGTCCATTATTCCTGTGTACTCACATTATCACAGTAATTAAGTTAACTTGTAAGTTAGAAAATAAAAGTAATATAGGAAAAAGTCTTCGTCTCCTTCCACTTCAACCCCTCCCCCCCTCTCTAAGCTGCCGCAATAGCTTGTACACACCTGCATCTTGTTAAACACATAGTATCATACTTGACGCATTGTTAAAACTGACTCTTCTTCGCTGGCTCGAAGTATGTTTTAATGGAAGCTCTCTTCAAGATGTAGCCAATCTTGTCTTTAATATATTTGACATAATACGGTCGGTTTCACTCGTCTACTGTGACGTAGGAAATGAAATCCGCAAACTTTTGACGCTCGTTGATAAAAATATAAAGTTTAGCAAACGTAGTCGTAAAGTATCAAAATCAAGTGCCTCTGATCAGGCTCCGTAGTCACATAACAAGGAACCCTTATGGTTTTGCCATTTCCGTCCGCGGTTTTACTCAAAGACCCTAGGTACTACAAATATGTAATTCGGTATAGTTATAGATATTAATCACGCCTACAAAACTGTGATATAAAATCTTAAAAAACATTTTTCTTTTGGGTACTTCCCATACAAGTAAATGTAGGATGATATATATTTTTTTACTCCTCAACACTGAGGATGTGGAACAACATCTTTTCGATTTAGTGGTCCGATAACCAAATATATGTTAAACGAGGTATTTTTCATTATTGTTATGTATCCCCCCCCCCCCCCCCCCCCGCCATACTAACTAAACGATAGTAGTATATATAATGAAGTTAAAAAGGAAATTATCACAGCTAAGAAGAATTAAGAAGTTATCGAGTAATAACCGACAAATTTATAAAATGCACCTGGATAAGTAAAAATTTCTTTACAACTCCATAGAAAATGACATTGAACTAGCTGCATTATAACTTTGCAATGTTATTTAAAATTGTAAAAAATTAACATTTTATGAAGAAAACGACTTATACGCATTACTACCATAGCTTTACTTTTCAATTTGCGGGATAGATAGGAAGGATCTTTCTTACTTATATTTTTTCTTTTTTTGAAAAAACGTTACACCCACACTAGGATTTTATCCTGTATTGTGGAGGCAGTTTACAAACATAAATTGCACGACGACAAACATCCAGACCCGGAACAATTGTTTGTAGGCCATACAAATACTTGTTCCGTGCGGGATTCGAACCCGCGGCCCCCAACGAACAACTCATTGCTAAGCCACTGCGCCACGGAGCCGTCAAAACACACTACTACTTTCACATATTTTTTTAGATTATAGTTATTGTAGGCCTCATTCTAAGTATTCATACAATCATATAGCCTCATACAGTTTCATTCGTCACGCTCTTGGTTTACGCGGACGACCTCAGGATAATTTTAGGCAGTGGTGGTTTACGTGAAGGTTCTTTACGGCCATATATGTATATCTTAGGGTTGCACTGCCGGGAATATATAGATAGATAGTCAACTATAATCATCTTTGTACTTACTTTGCATATGAATGATTTGATGTAAATTGTATTATTTTCAAAATCGAAAAGTTTTTTTTAATCTTTTTTTAATACCACTCCCTATAAGTCTAATCTAAATGTATACAAATAAATATAATTGAAGTGTGCGTTCGTAATGTCAAACCAACAGCTTTTCATTAAATGCATATGTAAGTTTATACGGTAGATATAACAAAAATGAGGCCTGGGGCCTTGCCGTTTTTAAGGTGCTGGAGAGCCATTCTAATCTCACTCACACTGACGTCCGGGATATTTTCGGAATAGTGTCGGATAAGACTCGCTCTTGGATCGTTACTCACACTTGCGTGTGGCTCCAACGATGACGTGTACAGCTGCCCATAGAACCTCTCAATCTCATTCAAAATCTCAGGTGTCCTGGAAACGATGCTGCCACATTCGGTCCTCAGCTTTGACAGTTGGCTCTTTCTGGCACACAGATCTCTGGCAAAGACTTTGGAGCCTTGGTTCCGCTCGATCGCTTATTCAATACAAGCTGTATTGAAGTTGCGTAAGTCCCGCCGCATGCATTTGGAGATCTGTCTGTTCAGTTGCATGTATGCTGTCAAATCTGATAAAGAATGTAGCTTCATCTCCCGTCTAACAGCCATGAGATTAAGAGTGTGATCGGAGAGTTTTTGTGTTCTTCTGCGGCGGGTCTTGCAGAACTTAGCTCCAATCGCATGGACAGTTTCCACGAGCTTGTCATTCATATCGTCCACTTCATTGCAGTCTTCTAGGCACTGAAAACGGTTTTGTAACTCGAGCTGAAAGGTTCCGGGACTTTGGAACAGAGCACGAGGGGGACGGAGCGTTGACTTCATTAGACGAGACCTCTCCAACTTAACGTTTAGGTTCAGTGTGCCTCTAACCATTCGGTGATCGCTATCAGTTTTCACCCTCGCAATCACGGAGACATCACTGAACAGTTGTCGTGTGGTCGTCATAATGAAGTCAATCTCATTTTTTATCAAACCGTCGGGGCTCGACCAGGTCCACTTTCTGTGGGGCCGCTTCTGGAAGAAAGAGTTCATTATAAAGAGTCCTTTTTTCTCCATGAAGTCGGCCAGCTGTTGGCCCCTTGGGTTCCGTTGCCCTATTCCGAAATTCCCTATATCAGCTCACCGTTCTCTCTTGTGCCTAGTTTTGCGTTGAAGTCTACCATTAACACCGTATATTGGGTTTTGGAGGAATGCATGTCTCTAGAGATATCCTCATACATTTCCTCCACCTCCTCACCGGGGTGTGCCGAGGTTGGTGCGTGAGCCTGTATGACCTTAAGCTAATACCGTTTGGTGATTCTGAGTATAAGGTACGCAACCCTCGTCGACACACTCTCAATTTTTACAACGTTGTTAACGAGGGACTTGTGGACGATAAATCCGACACCTCCTTGGGTCGGATTTATGATGGTGGCACTCCCGGTGATAGAGCAATTTGCCGGATTCGAGGATTACCGTGTGCTCCCCCTTTCTTCGGACTTCGGATAATCCTATAATATGCCAGCGTAACTTGTCTATCTCTTCTTCCAGCTCCACAATCCTCTCGTCAGTCCTCAGGGTGCGTGCGTTGTACGTTGCCAGGTCGAGTCGTCTAAGGTTGCAACTGAACCTCCACCGGAGATTCTTAGTACCCCCTGCCCCGCCGTTACCATGGTCGCCAACGTAGCCAGGAATAGCGGTGCCGCCGGGCTGCTGGGGGCCGTCTCCTTGTTACTCTCTTCATAGGGGGAGAAGAGAGTAGCAAGGATGCCATAGTTGCTATTCTTGGCGAGCAGGTTGGCAACCGCAGTTTTTTTATTGTATCTGTTATCAGGAAGATGCTGCTGCCCATCTCCTGCCTATTTCCCTTTGTCGCCTTTTACGACACCCACGGGAAGATATGGGGTAGTGGATATCTTATATCTGGGGGCACGGCAGTACCCCCGCCAAGTCGAGCAAAAAAGCGGCACGTCCGTACCATCCTTTTCTCGAAGCAGTTCAGGCCACTTCCGAAACCCTATAACTTCGTTATGGATAAAACTAGTAGCCTGAACTAAGTAGGCATTGTATAACATCGATATATTTCAAATTTCATTATATTTGAACCAGTAGTTTAAGAATTATAACTATAGTATGTGCCATATCGATTGAGAAAAACGGACAATGACCTCAGATATGAGCCGAGTGTCAAAAGGCGTAACTTACAAAATCTCAATTTAGATGTGATAACAATATTTAAATATTGATATTATTCCCACTTCTAGGTCAGCACATATGTTTTGTTTTTTTGTTTCTTAAATAATATTGTCTGTGGTTCCTATAAACATAGTAAAATCTTACGGTACATCGCGAAAAATGTGTTATATTTTATATTTCAATTTATGGTAAGTAACGCAGCAATTCATTTAATAACAGTTTCATATTAAAAAAATATTTGAAGCAATATAATCACCATATTGAGCTTTTGCAAATTCATCCCTTTAAAATAAACAAAACGCGCGTTACGTCAGTTCGTTCTAAAAGAAACGTGACAATGGCAGCCAGAGATGCGTCACCTTTTTTGGGCCGGTCCGCCATTTTGTTTTCATTCGTGTTCGGATAGCGCTTGCGTGTGTACGTCTCGGGTAATTCATAGCATTCATTGCATTGTTTTAGTTGAGTTTTTACTGTTAAATTTGTTATATCGTTAAGTTTTTGTTTTTTGAATCTGTTATATTAGTTTTACTGTGACGGTCGTTACTAAATCGACATGAGTTCAGGAGAATTTGGTGAAGGACCCGGTCCTTCAACATCAAGTGGAAAGAGACGTCGCCGACCCATAATAAACGTAGCAGGTACGTACAAATAGGTACAAATGCGACGACGTAGCCTTTCTATTTCTTAAAGCGCTCTTTTTATGTGACCATGTGGTATTTATTTTCTAAAACAATATGTATTTATGTGATGTAGTACTATGGTAGTATATTTTTGTCATTTATTTACAGGCCCATCTTCTGGAGCACCTTTAACGTCACCAGTAAAAAAGAGAAAACCTACCACTTTGTCGGTCGGGGAACAAGAGATTATCATTAATGTATACAAATATGTCAAAAACACCTGGCCCGAAGACGTGTATCCTTCAAACGTTAATATGGTAGAAAAGGTTTCGGAGATCTCAGGAGTCAGCAAGAGCACTATATATCGCGTATTAAGCGTGTATAGAGATTCCCATAAAATACCAGAAAAGGGAATAATTAATAAAAGAAAAAAGTCTGTAATTGACAAGTTGGACGATTTTGATAAATCGGCTATAAGAGCGAAAGTGCATCAGTTCTTTCTTGCAGGAGAATTACCGACTTTAGACAAAATTTTGCTCAGTATAAATCAAGATGACCAGTTGCCAAACTTGAGCAAAACTTCCCTGCGACGTGTGTTGCGCCATTTAAAATTCAAATATATAAAGAGAAACAGAAAAAGTGGTCTAATAGATCGCCCAGAGATAGTTCTGTGGCGTACCAGATATTTGAGAGAAATACAAATATTAAGAAACGAGGGACGTAACATTTTTTACCTTGACGAAACATGGATTAACGCAGGTCATACTATGGGAAAGGTATGGGAAGACACCACAATTGAATCTTCTCGTCAATCACGGTTAGAAGGCTACTCTACTGGCGCGAAAGCCCCTTCGGGTAAAGGAAAGCGATTAATAGTTGTACACGTTGGCAATGAAAATGGCTTTTTGGAAAGATGTGATTGGGTATTTGAATCATCATCTACTGGTGACTACCATGAGAGTATGGACGCTCTCCATTTCGAGGACTGGTTTAGAAAAGTAATAGAAAAACTGCAAAGCGGCGATGTCATAGTTATGGATAACGCTAGTTACCACTCCAGACGTTTAGAAAAAACCCCAACAATGTCTTGGCGGAAACAAAATATGCAGGAATGGCTAGAATCTAAACAGATCGCATACGTGCCCTCGGACACAAAGACCCACTTAATGGAAAAAATAAAGGCAGTTAAAGATAACTATCGAAGTTACGTCACCGACGAGATGGCAAAAGAAAAAAGCATCACAGTGGTAAGGTTACCTCCTTATCACTGTGAGCTTAACCCCATTGAACTTGTGTGGGCAGATGTGAAAGGGTACGTTGCACGAAAAAATACAACTTTCAAGTTAAAAGATGTTAAAAATTTACTTAAAGATGGTTTAACTCAAATCACGCCAGATAAATGGAAAAACTGTGTTCAGCATGTCCTTAAGGTTGAACAAAAAATGCGTGGCATGGATGATAGAATTGACCAAACTGCAGATCGCTTTATAATTAATGTTACAGATAGTTCATCAAGTGAAGATACGAGTGATGATTGCACCGAATAAAAATAAAGTTCTTATATAATATTAAAAATAAAGTTTTATCTTTTGCATAAGTACGTACTTATTCGGTGTCGTTATCACTCGAATCTTTATATGTGTTATAAATTAATGTTTTTTGTTGTTAAATGAATAAAGTACTTTATAACAATAGATGATTTTTCTTCTACAGCGATCTTTCACATAACTTTTTAATAATAGTTAATAAATATATATTATATCAATCATTATAAAAAAATCATTATAAATAAAGAAAGTACTACATATAAAATGTGCCTATATATTGAAGGTTTGTAACCCCTGGTTAAACGACCGAAAGGTCATTGTCCGTTTTTCTCAATCGATTTAGCACATACTATAGTCAAAGTTTCTTAATTTTGTCACTCACTGACTGAACGATCATCAAAACTCTGAGGCACTTCTAGCAGACATAGAAACTTCAAATTTGGAACACAGTTATTGTTTAATATATAAATCAAGGAAAAACTTAAATATTTTACAACTTCGGTCCAGTTTTCGAGATACACCAACTGCATAAATAACTTTGTAATCCTATATAAACATACAGTATTACAACGTTACATTTGCAGTGAATGAATCAGTGTACCTATATAAAATGTATAATGGAATAATAGGTGTAAATAGCTAACTAGATATAACTATCTACAAAAATAAATGAGATGCCATCAAAAACATAACTTAATTTATTCAGCCCATAGATTGATACATAGATTGACTTGGCAATCGCACTAAACAATCTAATTCAATATAATATGTATTACTTGTGAGATATATTGTGTTTTCATGCGATTGCCAAGTCAATCTATGTATCAATCTATGGGCTGAATTTTATTTTATTTGAGGTTTTATTTGAAAATTAACCGACTTGGTATTACATGGATCTCACAAATTTTTACGGTAGAAGAACTGAATTGCGAGACTTGGCTTTTTTTACAAGTGTGTTTTTGATGGCATCTATCTTAACCGCCACTATACGGAGAACTATACGGATACTTTTCACGTCTTGCTCTAAATAATATATTTTATTATGAAGTACCAAAAATAAAATTATGGTTATTAATATTATATCTAAGTATTCTACTAGGCACTGTCGATAACATAAATAAATATTATGTTTAAATATCAAATATTTTTAAAATACTGTGACAAATCTAAGTAAAGTGTGTCCTATTTGCAACATTTGAGGCATTTTTTTCTATACTGTAAAAGTGGAGCTGAAAGATGATATTTTGTATGCAGGTTTCGATAATACTATGTAAAGACTTTTAATTTGTCATAATTTTGCTTATTAAAGAATTTAATTTACTTCATCGTGCTTCAAACAATGTCCTGAAATTACCTACTAATCACCATTTGTAAAGAAAGTCAGTTTTGTTTTCACTTCTGACGTGCTATCCTACGACTGACAGTTTTTTTTTTAAATATCTATACGCTTAATATTTCATATCCACACAAAAGGCAATATTTTTGAGTAATATTCGTCAAGAGACATGTGTGTCACTTTTCCCAAGACATGTTGGATCCCAATCATTCAACGACATCCCCTGAGGCGTCAATTCAACCTCGTACACACGCCACATGAGTGTATAGGCCAATAATAGATGTATCCATTAAAATATGAAAAACAATTATAGTGATGGATTATTTCACTTTCCTTATATTTTACAATAAAATCTGACGGCGCATCATCGTATTATCTTGTAAATAATATTTTCCTGTAATTATGGTATACAACATTAGAAAAAACCAATTTCACGTATTTAATCGCGCTCAACTTTTAAACTCCTTATAATCTACGACATTTATTTTTGCTGTACCACAAATTCCCTGTGACTTTCAACTATCATTGGAGAAAACGAGGCATTTTATCTTAGTCTTCAGCGGTGAGATTTTTGAGTGACAGCCTCATACCGAGGAAAGAAGTATACTCGTAGGATGGCCTACTAAATGGAATGGTTCAGGAACGTGTTCTGTGGCATTCTTTCATCATTACAGCCTTTCATAAGTCCACTGCTGAACATAGGCCTCCCCCAAGGAATGCCACAAAGCACGGCCCTGAGCCACCTGCATCCATCGACTTCCTGCATGCCTTACCAGGTCGTCACTCCATCTCGTGGGGGGGTCGCCCTACACTTCGCCTACCGGTACGAGGCTACCACTCGAGAACCTTTCTTCCCCATCGGTTGTCGGTTCTTCGTGCTATATGGCCGGCCCACTGCCACTTCAGCTTACAAATCCGTTGGGCTATGTCGGTTACTCTAGTTCTACTGCGGATATCCTCATTTCTAAGTTTATCACGCAGAGAAACTCCGAGCATAGCCCTCTCCATAGCTTGCTGAGCGACCTTGAGCTTCCGGCTTGACGGCCAGCAGTTAAGGATCACGTCTCAGTTCCGTAAATCATCACTGGCAACACGCACTTGTTGTACAATTTCGTTTTAAGGTTTTGAGGTATGTCTGACGAGAAGATGTGTCGTAGCTTCCCGAACGCTGCCCAGCCGAGTTGAATCCGTAGATTGACCTCTCGGTCAAAGTTGGACTTACCTAGTCGGACTATTTGTCCCAGGTAAACATACTAGTCAACAACTTCGAGCTTAGTGCTCCCAACAACTACCGGCATAGGCGTGACATGGACATTAAACATAATCTTTGTTTTGTCATTCCTTTTTTGGCATTCCTTGAGGGGGGCTAATTTTCAGACGAAATTTTTTGGACTTTTGAAAAGATGTAATAATGATGATTATGATACCACAGTTTGTTTGCCGGGGCCTTGTTCGTAAGTTAGCAGGGTGAACTGGAAGCTTGTGAAGTTAATTTGGACTAAAAGCATGTTTTCATTAATTTGAGTTTGGAGAAAATGTTGTATTATATCCCTTACACTTTTTTATCAGATATTTTTTAGATCCCAAGAGCTATTAAACATCAAAAAATGATTTAACTTGTTTTTCTTGTCTTTTAATTATAGTAGGCGTGGTAGCTGATCGCTGTACATAAATTTCACATTATGCGAACAACCCAAGTTTGATCCTCGCCGGAACCACTAAATTGTTAGTTACAATTTGAAGTACTGATTTACTACAAGTTCGGGGTTAACGGAAAATATTACGTAGAAAATTACATATCTGAGGAGTCAAATATTTTAAACATGTAAAGTTCGCAAAACGCATTGGGGCACTGGGACGGACTCTCTCTTACCCTACAATTCTCTCAGGAATAAGAAGAAGCCTGTGTCCTGTATTGGGACGTACTTAGGCTGTAACTTTAAATAGCGAATGCATTCAAAAATCAGGTTATTTCCCAACACGTTAATTTTAAATTATTCTCGCCTTTTAAAAACATCAAAAAGGAGCTATTTGATAAAAAATGCGATATAAAAGGTTGTGATTTAATAACGAAACAATTTGAGCTCTGTACAACATTTCATCAAAAGCTAACTGAGTGAATTTTTAACAAAAATGAGCGTCCAATTTATGTTTATAAGGTTAGCACAATGAGAAACGTACTTGGTTGCGAAGTTTTATATTTGATTTGTGAACAGCTTTGTGGTATTACTTGCTGGAGGCTTATGTTCAGCAGTGGACTTGTAACGGGCTGTAATGATGATGATAATGTTACCGTTACCGCTACCGCTACAGCCTGTTCAAGTCCACCGCTGAAAATAGACCTCACTCATATATTGACCCACTATTTGCCATACTTGCCTCGCTTGGCAAGCGGTTTGGCAACCGCATTAAAAATAATTAAGACGGCTTCTACTAAAATTAAAATGACATGGAGTATAATTATATGGAGTATATATTAACAGTGGTAGAGCCACGCGGCAGCTTTTGCTGTGGCACGGATGGGCCGGCTCGAACCGGGGTGGTACCACGACCTCACAGAAAACCAGCGTGAAGTAGAGGTTTACTTCTGCGTTTCGCTTGGTGAGTGCAGGTGGCCGGAGGCCCTTATTACTGGAAATGAGGCATTCCATCTTAGTCCTCACGGGTGACAACGCATCTACATTTTGATTTGTAATAGAGGATAGATGTAGATGTCTATGGGCCGCAGCAACCACTTACCATCAGGTGGACTGTGTGCTCGTTTGTCACCCATATCCTATAAAAAAAAACTAATAGCGAAACTGGTAAGATCAACTCTCGCAATTCAAACTACCAGTTAAGTGTTAATAACAAATTAACCGAATCAGATCAGGACGTTGCAATGGTTTTGGAGAAATATTTTACTGATATTCCGATATTAACCTCTAAGTCACTGAATTCTTCTCCTGCGGTCGCCGAATCATTACTTAAACAAAATGTAAATGCGTGTACAAAGAATTGTACATTTCATAAAGTATCATCAAAAGATATTGTAAAATATTTTAAAACTATTGATGTTAAGAAAACTGCGGATCTGTGGGGGATTTCCATTAAAGTTATTGCGTCTATAATATATACAATCGCGCCTCATTTAGCTACTATTTTTAATACTAGTATAGTAATACCTTTATGTTAATCTGGTAGTACATTAGACCCCGCCAATTTTAGACCTATTTCTGTACTACAAAATTTTTCGTGATCAAATGTTAAAGTTCTTTAATATAAATAATTTACTTCATAAAAATCAATTTGGTTTCACAAGGGGTCGCTCGACAACTAATGCCGGTGTTGAGCTGATTAAATATATATTTAATGCATGGGAGAATTCCCAGGATGCTTTGGGTATATTTTGTGACCTATCCAAAGCCTTTGATTGTGTTCACCATGAAACGCTAATCAGGAAACTTCAACACTACGGTGTAAGAAGTGCTGCTTTTAAATTAATTATTTCATATTTAAGTAAGAGAACGCAAAAAGTTGTCATTAACAGTATGAGTTCTTCTGGGTCGATGGTACTCATGGGCGTGCCTCAAGGCTCAATTCTCGGCCCCTTTCTGTTTCTTGTATACATTAATGACTTACCTTACATAGTAGGAGATAACCATGATATAGTATTATTTGCAGATGACACTTCTTTAATTTTCAAATTAAGTCGACAATTGCTAAAATATGACAAAGTAAATAATGCTATATCTAAATTAGTAAATTGGTTCAATGTTAATAATTTGCATTGAAATGTCACTAAAAGGAAATGTATGAAATTTATGACTCCAAATGTCAAACAAATAAATACTAATGTAATTTTAAATGGGGAGAAACTGAGTCTTGTAGATACCACCATTTTTCTTGGAATCACACTAGACGCGAAGTTTCAATGGAGCCCCCATATATCAAAACTAGCAAGCAGACTTAGTTCTGCAGCATATGCCGTAAAAAAGATTAGAAGTCTAACTAGTGTTAAAACAGCTAGACTAGTTTACTTTAGCTATTTCCATAGCATAATGTCGTATAGTATTTTACTACGGGGACACGCAGCTGACACTGAAATTATATTTGTTTTACAGAAGAGGGCCATAAGAGCAATTTATGATTTAAAGCCTAAAGAGTTGCTGCGACAAAATTTAAGGAAATTAATATATTAACTTTGGCCTCTCAATACATTTATGAAAATAAAATATACGTACACAAAAATAAAAGTAGTTTTACAAAAATAAGTGATATTCATTCTGTAAATACTAGGAACAGACACAAGCTAGTAGTACCAGTTACTCGACTCCATCGAGTCAGTAATTCATTCTCGGGGCGATGTATACGCTTTTACAACAAAATTCCAGAAAATATACAAAATTTGACCTGCTCAAAGTTCAAAAACTTTATTAAACTAAGTTTGTATAAAAAGGGTTATTATATTATTAAAGAATTTATCGATGATAATAACCCCTGGAAGTGAGGTAATCGCTCCCAAGCTATTTCTAATTTGTTGTGTTGTTAATTTGTGTAACATGCATGATTGTAAGCTGTTATTTAAAAAAAATTCCCGCTGGGTTTCTTGCTCGTACTTTCCTTAGGAAGACACTGCTGTCTATCTCCTGATTTGTTTCCCTCTGTGGCCTCTTACAACACCCACGGGATGAAACGGGTAGTGGACATACTTACACCGCCACTACACGGCTGACTTATTAAACAAAGATAAGTAATCTATGTCCAAAATCGTCAACTCTTAATATTACAAGCAAAATGTTATTAATTATGAAAGTTAATCATAGCAGGAAACGGGGCATTCCATCTTAGAGTGACAGTCTCATTCTGAGGAAATAAGTATAGGATGGCCTACTACATGGAATGACGACCTAGTAAATCACGAAGAAAGTCGGTGGATGCTGGTGGTTCAGGGACGTGTTCTGTGGCATTCGTTGAGGGTGGCAAATTTTCAGACGAGATTTTTGGACTTGTGAATAGCTGTGATAATGATACATTTACTTTTCATTCAATTTTCACGTCAAATTATCTGATTATTCGTAATTTAAAAATAATTAATGTTTACTCTACAATTTTAGAAATTAAATATTTTTAACTATTGTCTACGACATTTCACTTAATACTAATAATAATGTTCTCTAGACCGAATTTCGTTCACGGCGGCTAGTCTTAACACAGCCATCTGCGCAGGTCAGGATTATAGTGCCGAAGTGTATGCGCAAGTAAATACAGGTGCACCCTTTATTCCCTCACTCTCATAGTCCGATGGGACGGTAATACGACGAGACCGGAGAGAGATCAGGCGCAGGAGCAACGGCTCTCCGGGCTGCTACTAGGAATGTCTTAAAGAAACAGAATAGACTAATAACTGAGTTTTGGTCAGACCTGGGATTTGAACGAGACAACTTAATAAGAGCATACTATTAACAATTAACATAACATACGTTTCAAATCGTACCATATAAAACTTAAATTAAGAAAAATACTATTAGGTCCCCTTTTCATAATGTAAGATTTTTTTCTTTAAAATTATATATTTTATTACTTGAACCACCGGCCATTATTTTCAATGCACTCCTGCTATTGTGATGGAATTTCTTTGATGCTTTAAAAGTCCTCGGGATGGGAATTGATAGATTCCTTATACGAGTTTTTCAACGCTGTACATTTTTCCCTTGTAAAGTTATCCAAATTGCGAAAAAAAAAAATTAAAATCCACGGACAAATTTTTAACCGAAATATTTGTGTAATATTGAAACAGGCTGTCTTGCTGTATGAACAAGACATGTCGTAGGAAGACAGTGAACTAGAACACTTAATAAGTATTGAAAATTTGATAGCATGCATTAGCCTTTGCAAATTTTGACAGGTTCAGTCATGGCAACGAGCATTTCCGGTTATCATTTTATAGGATCGTATAATGTGTCAATTCTGTATTGAATAACTTCATGACGGCATGTCTACAAGCAATAAAAAAAGATGAAAAAAGTTCCGCTAGGATTCTATTTGGTTCTTTCCAGGACAGCGGAAAGGTACAGTGGTAAAGATAAAAAAAAACCTGCAAAGTACGAGTCGGACTCGCGCACCGAGGGTTCCGAACAAATCTGTAGGTATATAAGTTTAAAATTATTAAAAATATTTATCTGTGCTATAAAACGTTGCTTCGTACCAAATTTCAAGATTCTGCGTTCACGGGAAGTACCCTGTAGGTTTGATTCCCTTGCGAATGTCGAAAATTTACGGCATAAACGGCTGTATCTTTTTATTGCGTTGGCTTAGAAGTTTAATTTTTTCACAGCTCTAAGGGACAGTAGACTTGAGTATTTGGTATTGAATTTCAGCTTGATACCTCCACACGTTCCTGAGAAAAAGGTGTTTGACAGACAGACAGACAGACAGACGGACAACAAAGTGATCCTATAAGGATTCCGTTTTTTCCTTTTGAGGTACGGAATCCTAAAAATTACTCAATGTCTCGTATTGGACATAAATGTAAACACGGAGTCTGATTAAATATTTAATATATTTGCAGGTTCACAATTTAATAATAAAAATAGGTGAGAGCGATGTTCTTTGTAAGACGGATGAATGATTTGTGTGTTGAGGTGGGGGAACAAAAATGACACTTGACGTATAATGTTCAATAAAACGTTAGGCGCAGACATCTTCCCCCCGTTGAAAGGCGATGACTTTCAAACTCCTAATCTTTGAAGTCTTCTGCAGTTGGTAGAGGGCATAGACGAACGACGGGACGGCGAAAACGTCCCTTGGTGGTATTGACATCGGCCACTCGGGGCACGCCGATTTTCACTCACAATTTTTGTACGCGTCCAAAACGCCAGCAGAGTGGTGGCGCGTTATCTTCTTGAAGAAGGACCATATCCCCAATGTTCAAAGATGTGCAATTTGTCTTCCATTTGGAGCGCTGTTGCAATTCGGCGACGTATTCTCGTTGCCAGCGTGACCAAAAATGATGATATATCTGTTGTATTCGTTCGTATCGTTGAAGATGATTACTATTGAGATCGTCTAGAGCAGGTGATGGTAGCGCAGTGAGAGTTCGGCCAATGAGAAAGTGTCCAGGAGTTAAAACTTCGAGGTCATCAGGAGAAGAGGATAGAGGACGTAATGGACGGCTGTTTAAGATTGATTCTACTTGTGCGAAAAGAGTGATCAGCTCTTCGAATGTTAGATGGAAGTTAGTAACTTCAAGTTACCCATTGTACGCTTAATGTGAAATTTTGCCGATTTCACTCCAGCCTCCCAGATGCCGCCAAAATGGGGTGCGTAAGAAGGTGAAAAAATAAACTTTGTGCCTTCATCGCTCGCAAAATCAGAAAAGGATGCCGGGTGATTCTTAAAAAATAGTTTAATTCCTTTGCTCCTGCCACAAAGTTGCGGCCGTTGTCGCAGAATACTTCTGCTAACTTTCCTCATCTGGATACAAACCTACGGAAGGTGAGTATAAACGCATCCTTCGTTAGATCAGACATGGCCTCTAAATGTATGCACTTATATCTTAGACAAATAAAAAGGCAGAGATATGATTTTACTAATTTCGAACCACGGCCCTTTCTATTTAGAGTAAGAAATGGACCTGCAAGGTCTATACCAACAGTTTTAGATGGGAAGTTTGGAGTAACACGCTGCGATGGCAAGTTTCCCATTATTGGATTAATAGTTTTACCTTGTATTCGTCTACACGTATAACATTGACGTATTGCGCGTCACTAAATGTCTACCATTGACTGGCCAAACAGATTCTCTTATTATTGACAACAATAGTTGTGGGGTAGCATGTAAATTGTGTTTATGCTCATATTCAAAAATTAATTTGGTCAAGTGATGTGATGAGTGCATGAGAATGGGATGTTTTTTTTATCGTAGGCAAATTCTGAAGCATCTAAGCGGCCACCCACTCTAATTACGTTAAACTTGTCATCAAAAAATGGCAATAATGATAAAATATTAGATTTTGTACTGATAGATTTTCCGTATGCCAACAAATTATACTCTACAAGAAATGACCGCTGTTGAGCTAAGCGACACAAGTGATAAAATGAATTACTTTGTTCCTCGACGGTTAAAGTACCAGAAATACGATTATTATGATTTTTTAAATTATGAATAAAACGTAATATGTATGCAACTGAATGTTTTAATTTTAATAATTTAGAATAGTTTTCAAAGAAAATTATACAATTTTGATTAATAGTTACATGGGCCGAAATGGTGTTATGTTTGGTCTCCGGCAGGTCTCTTGAATTAAATTGTTGTGTTTTTATAACAAAGGCCAATTATTCTCTAGCTGATATAAAAAATAGGTCCTGACCACCAAAACTCTTTGCTTGCTATTTCATCAGGACTGACACCTCTGGAAATGAGATCTGCTGGATTTAAATCAGTCGGTACATATCGCCACGAAGCTGGGTCTGTATGTTCACTAATTTCGGTAACTCTATTTGCAACAATTGTTTTAAAGTTTTGATAGCTCCTATTAAGCGTTGTATCTAATATCGCAAAGAAGTCTTAACAGCCTCACATAGCTTGGTGGCTAATAAAGCAGCACAGAGCTCTAGCCTGGGGATTGTAATGGGCTTGATTGGAGCTACCTTAGATTTAGAGTATAGTAGTCTGACAGTGATCTCATTTTTGGAATTTACAGACTGGAGGTAAATGCAAGCTCCGTATGCGTGTTGGGAGGCGTCACGAAAAGAATGAGGTTCTATTGAGATAGGTTCATCGCATAAAGTGGGCCTTGGAATTTTTAGTCTTAAGAGCGCAGGTAAAGCACGAATAAATTTAGTCCAAGCACTCCTAATATCAGTTGGCAGCAGATCGTCCCAGCCTAGCTTCTCTCGCCATAACTGTTGCAAGAGTATCTTGCTATGTATAATGCATGGGCTTAATAATCCCAAAGGATCGAAAATTTTGAACAATGATAACAATATAACCCGTTTAGTAATATTGTTGTCATGAGACGGTAGAGAGCTTTGGATAGGAAAAAAAAATTCATCAGTAGTAGGCTCCTATCCTATTCCTAAAGTACTAGTTGATTCACTCAGGGTTAAATTATCATCGTTTGTGGAAATTGATGAAAAAATTAAAGGTAAGTTAGTTTTGAATTTTCTTAAATTGAAACAACCACGTTTGACTGCTGATGTAACTGCTTGTTGAATATAAATTAAAATCTGTTCGTCATCATTACCGGTAATTAAAGCATCAACTAGAAAATCAAGTTGTATTATAGTTTTTATACTTTCATCTGAGCATTGTTCACCTAGTTGCCAAATACATCGTGTGCTTAAGTAGCTAGAACTCACCATGCCATTTGTAACTGTGTTAAGAGTGAAAGTTTTGATAGGCTAAGACTCATCTTCCCTCCAAAATATCAGTTGCATATTTCTATCCTGCTCATGTATAAAAACTTGCTGATACATTTTTCTACGTCGCCGGTTAAGAGATATTTGTGTTGACGTAGTCTGATTAGAATGGGAAACAAACTGTCTTGTAAATTTGGGCCTACCATAAAAATGTCATTAATGGAATGACCAGATGATCTAGGAGCCGATCCATCAAAGAACACTCTGATCTTTGTTGACTCACTGGTATTTTTAAATGCCATCAAAAACATAACTTGTAAAAAAAGCCAAGTCTCGCAACTCAGTTCTTCTACCGTAAAAAGTTGTGAGATCCATGTAATAGCAAGTCGGTTAATGTATTAAGTCCATAGATTAACCGACTCGGTAGAAGAACTGAGTTGCGAGACTTGGCTTTTTTTACAAGTTATGTTTTTGATGGCATCTCATTTCTTTTTGTAGATAGTTATATCTAGGTAGCTATTTACACCTATTATTCCATTATACATATGTAGGTACACTGATTCATTCAGTGCAAAAGTAACTTTGTAATATTATATGTTTATATGGGATTACAAAGTTATTTATGCAGTTGGTGTATTTCGAAAACTGGACCGAATTTGTAAAATATTTTAATTTTTCCTCGATTTATATATTAAACAATAACTGTGTTCCAAATTTGAAGTTTCTATGTCTGCTAGAAGTGCCTCAGAGTTTTGATGATCGTTCAGTCAGTGAGTGACAAAATTAAGAAACTTTGACTAGTTATAATTCTTAAACTACTGGTTCAAATATAATGAAATTTGAAATATATCGAGTTTATACAATGCCTACTTAGTTCAGGCTTCTAGTTTTATCCATAACGAAGTTATAGGGTTTCGGAAGTGGCCTGAACTGCTTCGAGAAAAGGATGGTACGGACGTGCCGATTTGTGGCTCGACTTGGCGGGGGCACTGCCGTGCCCCCAGATACAGCATGATGACATAGAAAATATGATAGATCTGGTTGAGAAATTGTTGATTCGGTAAGATGTCCTAATTCTTCATATTCTCGTATATATTTTATGTATTGTAATTTGACGTCTGGCTGCTTTCTAAATCGTTTTTCTAAAGTAAGTAAGCGTTTTTTGGCGAGAGTATAAGATTCACCCAAACAGTCTGGTGAATCTCTTAAGGGCAAACTGACAGAGAATCTACCTGACTCAAGGCGAAAGGCGTGATTACTAAAATGAGCTTCACATGCCTTTTCCTTGGGGTTTAAATGACGTTTTAGTGGAACTTCTTCTAGTTTCCAGAATTTGGACATTTGCATATTGATATTATTGTAATCAAAACCAGAATTTGATAATGTAGCTGAAAGATGACATTGAGTAACATTATTAGATTTATGAAATGAATTTGTGTAAGGACCTGAAATTAAACATCCGAATTTGGAACTTCTTAGTTTAGAATTGTTAAGTAGAAGTAGTTAGTAGAAGTAGAAGATAAGGCCGAGCGTGAGTTGCTTGCAGCCAAGAATGTCCCAGAACAGATCGGCGCCAATGAGTATATCAACAGGCGCAGCGTAGTTAAACGTAGGGTCAGTAAGTTTTATATAATTGGGTATGTTTAATTGTTGTATATCAATAGGGAAATTAGGAATATTGCCTGTAAGCTCCGGTAACACAAGAAAGGAATGATTGACCTTGAAAGGTTCAGTTAATGAATGAAGTTGCGCTACACAACTTTCAATGGCTTTATTGGTATGGTTATTTCCAAAGCCCACAATATTGATGACATTGTTGCTATATGATTGTAACGATAGTTTTTCTTTGAGACATTGAGTTATGAAAGATGACTGATTACCGCAGTCCAATAGTGCTCTCACTCGTATAGATTTATTTGTATTTGGATTTGATATTTCGATTATTGTGGTAGACAGTAAAACGTATGTCGCGTTTTGTTGAAAAAAGTTGGCTACGGTTTCTTCCGATATAGTAGCACAGGATGTAGTAACATTCTTATCAGAACCTTTATCACTTGGAAGTGGTATATGCAAAAGAGTGTTATGTATTTTCTTGCACTCGTGGCATGGACTTAATCTACAATCACGCACACTGTGGCCATAGCGTAGGCAATTTAAACATAACCTTAATTTGTTAACTTCCGATATGCGATCATGTACATTCTTAGCTTTAAACTTAGAGCAATCGTAAATTCTATGATCACCGCGGCAAACTACACACGAGAAAGAATTGGTGTTATTACTTTCACTAGTGCAAGCAAAAGATTTTGTTTGTGGTCGATCATGTTTATTAATTGATCCCAATGGACTTGAATTTTTATTAATTGTACTAAATGAAGTCTGCAGTGACTCCAATACATCCGCGCGATCGATAAAAAATTTAAGAAATTGTTGCAAATTAGGAACATCATTGAGAATACTACGCCACTCCTTCCATTTAGCTTGAGTTCGGCTGTCTAGTCGCGAACTCATAATATGCACGATCAGAACATCCCACTTATCAGTAGACTGCCCTAAACTGGCTAACGCGCACAAATTTTTTGTGACGTGATCAACCATAAATCGAACTGACATAACTGATTCTAGTGATAATATTTGAAGACTTAATAAAGAATTTAAATGGTGATTGATAAGTTGCCGTTTGTTATTATAGCGTTCACACAATAAATTCCAGGCAGTTATGTAATTAGCGCTTGATACTTCCAAATTCGAAATGATACGAGAATAATCGCCCTCTCAATAAGAAATTAGGAAATGGAATTTGTGTATAGGTGGGATACGCTCGTTATTATGAATAAGCGATAAAAATGTGTCACGGAATTCGAGCCAGCTAAAGTACGCTCCGTCAAATTTCATTAATGTTCATTACAACCAGCTGAAGAACAGCTACCAAAAGTAGGTTCGTTATTGCACTCCTTAGTATACATTTTCGATTGGCACCCTTTTATAATATTTTGAGCAATAACAATGTTCGAATAAAACAATTGTTCAATATTGTCCCGTTCATCAATTTCGCTATCTAAGTTAATCGAATTTAGCACCTCTATCTGATTTCGCAAGTCATCGAATTTATTTAATAACGATTCAAATTTGTTAAGTTTTAACGTTCATTCCGATAATTCGATTGCAGTTAAATTTTCTCTTGACGATAAATTAACCAAATAATTTTTTAAATTTCGTAATTTGTCCCCTTATAAGGGGACAAATTACTAAATAACAGAACGTGTTGCTATAGCACTACGTTTTACTAGCAAATCTTGCAAATTTTGCTGTCTTTAGTACTTATTTCAGTAGCCAAATCTTTATTTTTGTTCATCTTTTAAAGTTAAAATTGCAAAAATTATAAAAAAAAATTAAAATTTTACCTTAAAATTTTAAGTTCATTTTAATATATTAAATCAGTTTAATTAAATTTGTAAAGAAATAATAAATAATGTTATGATAAAGGACAATAAAAAATAAAAACATAAATTTTAGCTCACGTTCCACTCTTGGCGTCACCTAGTAGGCAGGCGTAGCAATTGTTGCAATTGTTGCGCTGCAACGGTAATGTACGATCACAGCTCGTACCCTGGAATGTTCGGCAAATCGTCGTGAAAAGTCTAAAATAATAAGTATGAAGGGGAAATAATATGTACGGGATAAAACGATAAAATTTTTCGTAAAGAACAAAGAAATGTAATATGAAAGTACCCACTTTGGAAAAAAAAAATATTGAAAATTGTTAAAATTTTATAAAACATGACAATTATATTGTTGAATTTAGTATATAAGTACTCAAAATATAACGTAATGTATTGCAAATAAACACACAAGTAGAAATAAGGATATAATGGAAATTTAGAGTTGTATAGACGGGAATTTATAGGAAGACACTTAGCTGCATTGGTCTGGCTGCGGAGTGATGCTGATGGCTGATCACTGTCCGGCGATGACTGCAATGGCTTATTCTTCGAAATATCCCGTGGTAAACAGTTTTTGAGACGATAGGTGGTTGCGGTGTAATAATTGACCGCCGTCCTAACAGTCTTGAAAAATCGTCTTATTTCTTGATATATTGTCCTGTCACGGTTGCCAATTTTGTATGTATCGTATTGGACATAAATGCAAACACGGCGTCTGATTAATAATAATAATAATAATATAACTTTATTTCAGACATAATTAGTCCATATTAAGTGTAAGTATATTAGTAACAATTTTACTTAATAATTATGTTAGTAATGTTAGTATTTATTCCTACATAATAATATATATATATATATACATAATTCATTATCTTTTTAATCCTATTGCCAGCTCTACCCAGTGGCGCTGAAAGTGGCAATCCGGTCTCGCCGCGATCATTTTTAAAATGCTGTTGTTACTGTTTCGCAGACGCTGTAACATTGAGGCTGATTTCTTTCGCATAACTGCATGAAATCCATTAGTTCTAGCATCCGCGAAGATTTTCGAAGCACTACAGCGCCATGGCAGTCCCAACGGCATTCTAAAATGGTTATTGTATTGAATGCGAATCGCGCTGTAAGCTCGTCGCCTGTATGATACCCACAGGCTACTCGAGTAAAAAGATTGACAAAATGCTTTGAAAAGAGTGATTTTTACGTCATCTGTACATCGAGCAAACCTGCGGCAAGCAAATTGCTCCTAACTGCCAGCGCCCTACGCTCCCCCTCTATATCACAATCATCACTTAAATCGCTCGTTATAATGTGACCAAGATACTTAAGAGTATTAACAATATTTAGGACTATACCATTGAGGTATACGGGAGAAAAACGACGCGGTGGCTGTTTCGGTGCTCTAAAACCAAAATTTCACTCTTTTTCGAGTTGTACTTCAAGCCGTGATCCTCCGCATATTTCTCGCAAATAGAAAATAGTTTTTTAACCCGGCCACAGATGGACTGAGCAGCACCATGTCGTCTGCATAGCTTATATTATTAACACATGTCTCGTCAATATGACAGCCGACATGTGTGCTAACCAGTTCCACGATAAGCTGGTTAATATATAAATTAAATAACAACGGTGAGCTTAAACCGCCTTGTCTGACACCAGATTTTAATCTATATTCATCTGATAGCGTACCCGCCCATCTCACCTGGTTTTTTTGATTACTGTACGAGTACTTGATCAGAGAAGTATAATCTTATCAGAGAAGTATAATTAAATATTTAATATATTTGCAGGTTCACAATTTAATAATAAAAATAGGTGAGAGCGATGTTCTTTGTAAGACGGATGAATGATTTATGTGTTGAGGTGGGGGAACAAAATGACACTTGACGTATAATGTTCAAAAAAAACGTTAGGCGCAGACACTCAATAAGAATTAAAGTTGGTCAAAATTCCCTCCCGGGAGGGCGGGAGGTGCTGTTCAAAGTAGGTAAGACACATTATTTTATTTTATCGAGCAGGTGTACGCAAGGTAATTTTCACCAACTTTAATATAATGGATTTCCACAAAGTAACGCCTGATTATTTTAAATGTCAATTAGAATCAAATCAAATCATTTATTTGCAATACAAGTGTACATAATTGGTCTTAAATTAAAAATGTGCTTACAACTTATACGCCCTTTTCAGGCGCTTATTGTTAATAAATTGTAATTTATATTGAATGAAAAATTATTTTATCTGGTGCACTAAGTGCTCGTTTTTCACACTACTTCTATGAAAAAAAAAAACGGAATCTCCTAATTTACCAGTGCAGCATATAAAGCTCCGATTCGAGTGTGTTTTCTGTAATTTCTTAAGGTACGATCCTATTTCTTTTATTTTCCACTTTGATGGAAATTAATCAATATCCCGTTATTATTAACGTGCAGGCTGCTTGGACATGGCTTGAAATAAATTCGCTTCTACGTTAGCTTTCAATGTGTGATTTTTGAGTTTAGTTTCCAGTCGTCATTCGCCTTTAGTACTGTTGTCGAAATTTCTAGAACGGAAGCGATCATAACAAAAACGCTGAGAGCTTTAATTTTTGTACCTGGTCTATACGACATATTAAATGCTATAATGGAATTCATTTAACAACAACACTGTGACCATAACAGCAGTTACAAAACAAAAAAGGGGCGGGAAAATAACTGATAAACTGATTTTAAAAAGGAATTTGACATCTTTAACACTATAACATTAATTTGAATTTAGAATTCCAAGCCGTATACAAGTTATATTCGATCTAGCCAGTATTAGAAAACAGCAATTTGATAGCCAAGGATCTTATACGTATGAGGTATATTGTGGAGAATATTATTACGGTTAAATTAATTTTCCTTGCAATTTGTGTGACCGTAGAGAACTGTATATAAAATTATTTGCATTTTAGGTATGACTTACTTAGCAGCACTGTCATGAGAATTTATGAAGTATTTCGAACCTGTTTTAATTTTGGGGCTTATGTCAAATTTAGGGAATAATTTTGTGACGGAATTAGAATTTTATTAGGTACAAATTTTGTCCTCCGAAAAGATGAAAGTGCTATTTTATGATTTGATTATAATATATGTGTAGGAACCATCCATTTACTTGTTCCTACAGCTAAATGCTCACAGTTTTCTTTCAGTTGAAGATAATAAAGCAAGTGCCACTAGCAAGAAGGAGCTGGGTAGCTTTATGTTTTGTTGAAATTGACTTTAGGTGTCCATGGGTATAATGATGTACTTACTATCAAGTACACTGCAAGAACGTTAATTTGAATTAATAGTAATAATAATAAAGTCATAAGTCCAATATGCATTCTGTATTATAGCTTCACCAATAATGTTTAGGAGTGACCCGGTAAGGGTCGTAATCTCAGAACTCTTACGTAAAATAGCAATCAAATGTCGTTGTGTGTGTGAGTGACAAAAACCGAGGACACCTTTTACTGTGTTCCGTATAGTGAGTGTTCTTTACGCTCTTTTTTGAGTCTTATTTTCTCTCTCTCTTCTTCTTCTCACCTTTTATTACCGGAAATGAGACATTCTATCTTAGTACTTAGAGGTGACGACGCATCTGTATTTTGATTGTTAATTGCAGATAGATGAAAATTTCTGTGGGCCCCGGGATTCACTAACCATAGGAAAGACTCGTTTGTCACCCTTATTCTATAAGAGCACAGTTCATCTGGTGGTAAGTGAATTGTGTAGCCCATAGGCGCCTAAATCTATCCTCAATTATGAAGCAAAATGCATGGACAAGTAAGATCGATTGACACAGTAAAAAGTGTCTCCGGTTCTCTCGTTTCTCAATAAGACATAGCAGCGTTATTGTACTATATAACTCTGGTATTATGTATTACGTAATTAAAACAAGCTTATTATCCGTTTATTATATATATATATATATATATATATATATATATATATATATATTATTTAAGGCGAGATTCTGAACAACAGAAAACCAAAAATAAAAACAAGTTGAAAGTATTGAGGGATAAGATTCTAGCTGATTGGATTAAATTTAATATTATAAATTGGATTTAAGCTATAAGCTGTTGTAAGGAAATACCTTTAATATTTTAACCTGCCATTTAGTTAATCTTTTAAATGTTTTTAGAATTAAGATTAACCTCGGTATATTTAAGCCACTAGCATTCGAATTTGAAGTAAGTTATTTAATTGTAACTTTAAGTTACAAGTTCACAGTCAAGAGTATTTAATATTAATGTTTTTTTTTTTATAGGATATGGTGATAATCGAGTACACAGTCTACCCGATGGTAAGTGGTTGCTATGACCCATAGACATCGACCCCTATCCTCAATAAATAATCAAAATTTAGATTTGTCACCCGTGAGAACCAAAATGGAATGCCTCTTTTCTAAAAAGTGTCTCCGTTTATATACACTCATCATACGAAACACAGCAGTGTTAAGCTGCTATTTTACGCTGGTATTCTGTAAGAGCGTGGTCCTTCCCCGGTCGAGCCGACCCATTCGTGCTACAGCTATACTACTATATATCTGCACCATGGCTTTACCACGTAAAAAATGTTAACAATGTTACTATTTTGTTGGAGCGACAGGTAGTGTGTGTGTGTGTGTAAGAGAGAGATAGAGAGACAGATAGAGAGAGCGAGAGAGAGAGAGGGGGGAGATAGAGAGCGTGTACCGTGTGTAAATTAATCTATTATGTGGCAGTTCTCCTTTTTTGCCTAGGAGTCCATCTAGGTAGGCGCCACTCTCTTACCTATTTCCTCTGCCAAGAAGCTGTGCTTGCATAGCTACGTTCCTGTCTTAGGGTTCCTGTCTTACGAGAGCTAATATGATTAGGGGCTGCGAGGCTTTTCATCTTAGCCTACAGAAATGTTAGGGCATCAGTAGCCTTCTTTATTTGAAGTTCAGTACAGGTGACCATGGACTGATATTAGTTACTTACCATCAGGTGGAATGTAAGTTCGTTTGTTACTTCATTTTTATAAAGAAAAACTGTTGCGTCACGTACTTCAACGTTAATTTTACATAAAAAAGTATATTGTTTTCTGTATGTGTCTTGAATATCGCGGTAGTTGATATGGGTATTTTCCGTTTGGCATATTAAAAAAAGGTAATACTCGTACTTCCATATAATCGAGAAGGGCTAACTATTAACTGTCTGTCATGAACACTTTATCTCGATTTTATAATATTAAAATGTATTTTAAAAAAATCGGTGAAATACAAATACTTAGCATTCAAGGGAAAGCTAAAGAGCGTTTTATTTAAATCAATAGAAACGATTTAAGGTTACCATATTGAAACAAATAGGTATAAAATCAAATTATGCCAAGACGACAAAGTTGGTAAGAAATCGTAAATCATAAGGCGCGGATATTACTTTCGGAAATGGAATATCTGCTTGCGCTGCGCCCACGTGAAATCGAAATTCGAGTTTGATTTGGTGTTGTATTTACATACCGCGTTGACTCTTGTTAGTTCCTTTTTCTTAAATTAGATACATATTGCCCTAATTAACAACCAATAGCGTGTTAAAAATATAATTAATTACTCTTGCCATAGCTGCCATGTTGGAGATGTGAAGTGAGGTGAGGTGTTGTAAGCAGCAGTAATTACATTATTAGTACAACCAGTGAACGCCTGTAATAAACGAAAGACAAAGAAGATTATAATAAGGCTTACAAATAATTGTTCCGGGTCTGAATGGTTGTCTATTTGCCACTATATATAACGCCTCTACGATAAAGAAAAAAAACTAGAGCGAGGGTAAAGTTATAAAAAGCAAATACATTAACTCATCAAGTACTGGAATTTAATGCCCCGTGCCATGCCACTGGGAGGGGTAGCTTCCAGCTGAGACTTTACAACAGTTATGCAACAGAGGCACCATTGCTCCTCTAAGTGGAGTTAATGAGGCCTAATTTTACTATCAGCAAATGTCGCTAGTTGGGACTGATGTTAAGTTTTATGCCACGCAGTGCCACATCATAGAAAATTTGCATTTCAAATAAAAGTTTTTCAATTAAAAATGGTAAAAATTACCTTGCGTACATCCACTCGAAAAATAAAATTATGTGTTACCTTGTTTAACGAGCACCTCCCGCCCTCCCTCAATTGCGTGCACTATCCTCGTCACCACTAATACCAGTGCACAGAGATAGTGCACGCAATTGAAGGATTGCGAGAGGTGCTCTTCAAACTAGGTAAGACACATCATTTTATTTTATCATGTGAATTTTATTTTATTTAATTTATTGAGTGAATGTACGCAAGGTAATTTTTACCAATTTTTCTTTTGCCAAACCCGATCGAAGGCCTTTGCAATATCCAAACTAACGGCCAATGCCTCTCCCTTGGGCTCAACGGCATCCGCCCATCTATGAATCAGGTAAACCAGAAGATCACCAGCTGATTGATCCCGAGGAAAACCGTATTGACGGTTACTAATTAGCTCATGATCCTCAAGGTACCTAATGAGCTGGCTGTTTATAATGTATTCCATTATTTAGGAGAAAAAGGAGGTAACGGCGATAGGCCTGTAGTTGGACGGGTCTGAGCGGTCGCCTTTTTAGAGATCGGCTGGAAAAAAGCCGTCTTCCATGATTTCGGTAATACGCCTAGGGAGTAAGAGTACCGGAAAAGACGCGTTAGAACCAGTGGTAACTCTGAAGCACACCCCTTCAGCACAATTGAGGGGATTCCGTCAGGCACACTCAATTTGTGGAAGTTCAGAGAGAGGAGTGCTTTGCGAACCGAGCGCTGTGAGAACCGCATATCACACCGCGGAATGGTCAGCGGTGTGTTCCTCCCGTCATCGAGAGTCGAATTGTACGCAAAAAAGAACCAAGCAGATCGGCTTTCTCCTTTATGTTATGGGCCAGTGAGTCGTCCTCCCTGTGCAGAGATGGAAGAGATGGCTGACAGAAGTTCCCTTGGACAGCCTTGGCGAGAAACCAGAATGCATCGGTTTCCGAAGGAAGACAAACAAGTTTCTCTCCGATTCTGCCTATAAGATCTGACTTTGCCTTGGCAATGACGTTTTTGAAGGACCTGGAGACGGAATTTTACTTCTTTTTAGCGTCCTTGCTAGTGTATATATCTCGAGACGTTGATGTAAGAAGTGATGCTCTTAAATTAATTATTTCATATTTAATTAAGAGAACGCAAAAAGTTGTTATCAACAGTATGAGTTCTTCCGGGTCGATGGTACAGATGGGCGTGCCTTAAGGCTCAATTCTCGGCCCCTTTCTGTTTCTTGTATATATTAATGACTTACCTTACATAGTAGGAGATAACCATGATATAGTATTATTTACAGATGACACTTCTTTAATTTTCAAATTAAGTCGACATTTGCTAAAATATGACGAAGTAAATAATGCTATATCTAAATTAGTAAATTGGTTTAATGTCAATAATTTGCATTTAAATGGCACTAAAACGAAATGTATGAAATTTATGACTCCAAATGTCAAACAATTAAATACTAATGTAATTTTAAATGGGGAGAAACTGAGTCTTGTAGATACCACCATTTTTCTTGGAATCACACTAGACGCGAAGCTTCAATGGAGCCCCCATATATCAAAGCTAGCAATCAGACTTAGTTCTGCAGCATATGCTGTAAAAAAGATTAGAAGTCTAACTAGTGTTGAAACAGCTAGACTAGTTTACTTTAGCTATTTCCATAGCATAATGTCGTATGGTATTTTGCTATGGGGACACGCACCTGACACTGAAATTATATTTGTTTTGCAGAAGAGGGCCATAAGAGCAATTTATGATTTAAAGCCTAAAGAGTCGCTGCGACAAAAGTTTAAGGAAATTAATATATTAACTTTGGCCTCTCAATACATTTATGAAAATGTAATGTACGTACACAAAAATAAAAGTAGTTTTACAAAAATAAGTGATATTCATTCTGTAAATACTAGGAACAGACACAAGCTAGTAGTACCGGTTACTCGACTCCATCGAGTCAGTAATTCATTCTTGGGGCGATGTATACGCTTTTACAACAAAATTCCAGAAAATATACAAAATTTGACCTGCTCAAAGTTCAAAAACTTTATTAAACTAAGTTTGTATAAAAAGGGTTATTATAATATTAAAGAATTTATAGATGATAATAACCCCTGGAAGTGAGGTGATCGCTCCCAAGCTAATTCTAATTTGTTGCGTTGTTAATTTGTGTAAAATACATGATTGTAAGCTGTTATTTAAAAAAAAAGTGCCGCTGGGTTTCTTGCTGGTTCTTCCCAGGACAGAGGTTTTTTTCGAACCAGTGGTAATTATACAAAAGAGTGACTTTCAATAAGTATTATTTATAATCTATATTGAATAAAAAAAATTCTGTTTCTGTTTCTGATGTGTCAGCCCAGGCCCGGTACCAGTCCTGCTTGTAGCTATTGGTATTGTACAGGAGCGACTAAACCATGGCTGAGATCTGCCTTCGATAGGCAACATAGAGAAAGGAATAAAAAGTTCCACACCCTGAAGTACTTCATCAGCAACAGAATTAGCAACAATGTTGTAGGGTAGATAAAAAAAAACCATCCAATCCTAATCGTCCGACCTATAGTGCAACGGCGGCAGCCTGCAAAACGCAAGCGAGATTTCAACGTGGGTGGCATCACACTCCGAACTAGACAATGGTCCAAGGACCCAAGAGAGGCGTCGACGGAGACCTGATATCTGTTTGGATGAGAGGTCATCAGAAGGTCCAACAGGGAAGGTGCATGATCCTTCACATCTGGAATCCGCGTTGGCGTAGTAACCAGTTGTGTTAGACCATACGCCAAGGCAAAATCATGAACAGATCTCCCCGCATGATCGGTTAAATCTGAACTGAGGCATTCGGCGCGGTGGGCGTTAAAATCGCCAAGGATCACGATCTCTGCGGATGGGACCTGTTGTAGCAAGTAATCTGTAGCCATTTGGACGTAGGCGATGAGTCGATCTGTGTCGGCATAACTGCTATGGGACCTATAGAGGTACCCGTAGATGCGCCGATGGTCGTCGCTGGCTACGCGTATCCAAAGGATGGACAGGTCCAAACCTTTAAGACTGCCGAGTTGTCGAGAACAGATGTCGTCTCTGACGTTAACGCAAACTCCAGCCCGAGGTAAAAAGGGGTGTTCCGATTTGTACCCCGGGTAGGAGAGATACGTAGTATCAGCTGGAGAGGACACCTGCGTCTCGGTCAGAAAGAGCAAGGACGGATTCGCCGTCTTGAAATGGTAGTTGACGGCGTTAGGTTCGAGTGAAGTTCCCTGATGTTGCAGAAATTCACGAATAGCGTGGTAGGTGTTGCCTTGGCCTCGTTGCTCAGTTTGCCTCGAACAGTTATTGTTTTGAGTGGCATTTTGCGGCTCGAGCTGGCCCATATATACGTGCAACAGCAAAAGCTGCCTCGTGGTTCTACCACCGTTAACAATCTTGTATCTATTCTAAGAAAAAGCCAGTGTACATATCTACCTTGTTAACTTGTTCCCATAACCTACATAATATTATACAAACAAATTATAACGCACCGGACAAGTATAAAAGAAACTTTTCTGAATGAGGTTTATTTAACGTTAGATTTACTGCTGAAGGACACTCTGTAGGTGCCCTCTACTTGTTGTTTTGGCGGTTTACTATAATAGTAAAATTTATCAAAAATAATTAAAAATTAAAAATGTTGTACAGCCGACTTCAATATAAGTTATTTAAGAATAACTCAATAACCATTGGTCTTACCTTGATCAAATTCATATGGGACGACAAGAGAACTATCAGCTTTCATATAAAAAAAAGAATCATTGAAATCGGTTCACCCAGTACAAAGTTATGAAGTAACACACATAAAAAAACATACGGTCGAATTAAGTATCGTCTCCTTTTTGGAAGTGGGCAGATAAATAGAAATAAATCCAAAGAATACAAAAGAAACCAGACAAAAACTAAAAGCCCATAAACAATTCAATTAAATTAAAATGTCTGTTGGTAATATTAAAATAACAGCATTTTAGTAAAAGCATACGAAATTATGTACAGTATTTATAACAAAAAAACAATTTTTTAAGTTCTTGTCTGTCTGTCTGTCTGATCCAGCTAATCTCCAAAACATCTGGATCGGTATTGACATAACTTTCACTTATAGATAGCTTATGTTATAAGGAGTAGTTTGGATACTTTTATTTTTGGAAAAAGAATTGGGGTTCCGCGCAAAAAAATTTAAATTCTTGAAATAAAATCGTAACAAATTCCACGCAGACCAAGACTAGTTTTTACATTAAAAGAGAAGTTCTGAATAAAATACTTGGAAACAAAAGAAGACTCAAACAAGATAATTTCTTGGGAAAGAAGTTTTTATTACGCTTTCCACACGGCTACTACGCAAATAAAAAATTTCAACACTACTAAAGCTTACTTGAAGTCTTGCAGTTGTAATGCTTGGTTTGGGATTTAATTTTATTAACTAAAGGATTCCAAGCAGATGGTAGAACCCATTCATCTTCTGTATTGAAATTAGGATGGTTTTTGATTCCAATAGTCTCGCGAATCAACCTTGGAAGGTGTTCTTTAGCGAGGATTTGCGGTCTACCAAATCTAATGTAGTGACGGGAGCGATCCTCTATGTGTTCACAGACTGCAGATTCTTCACATCAGCTATATGTTCTTTAACGCGGGTTTTTATTGTCTTTTAGTTTATCCTATAGTCCTATTGTCTATTGTCCTATACCGCAAGTCCGGCCGTGCATGGAGTACTGCTGTCACATATGGGCTGGTGCTGCAAAATTCCACCTTTGTGGTAAACTGACTGATCTTTTTCGGCGGCTTGAAGTATGTTTTAATGAAAGCACGCTTCAAGATGTAGCCAATCATATCAGTGACAGCTGTGGTACTCGCTCGACTGTGGCCGGTTTCACTCGTTCACTGTGACGTACAAAAACTCGTCGTGCAAAACTTGCTTGACGTGTTGGAGCTCGGCGACCAGGTGTTTATTTGCACAGATCCCTCGTGCTCTCTGAAACGAAATTTACCCACGGTAGCCAACTGTTAAGGATGGTGATGAGAATTACCGTTTAAATATCTGTCTGTATGGCTCCTTTTTTTCTATACACTGTGTGGCTCAAGGTGTTATCAGGATTCCGAATTACTAACACATCTAGAAAAGCTAAAGAATTGTTTGCCTCTAACTCCATTGTGTACTGAATTTTAGAATTTATGGAGTTAAGATGGTCTAAAAATGCAGTTACTTTATCTAAACGTAGAATTGTGAAAGTTTTCTCTACGTACCGCTTGTATAATCTTGGATTTACGGGAGAAGTAAGCAAGGCTTTCTCCTAAAAGTATTCCATGAATATATCAGTGACAATGGGAGATACAGGTGAGCCCATCGCCACAACATCTACTTGCTTGTAGAACTCATCCACAATAGGTAGCCAGATGTAAGGCAGTGTCTGGGTAATACTGCATATTCTACTGGCATGTTGTTTTCCTCCAGGCTTCTAGTTACAATCGAGATGCAGTCTTCAACAGGTAAGCATGTGAACAGAGACTGCACATCAAAACTGACCATGGTTTCATTGTCTCCTAGATGTAGGTCTTTAATCTCGTTGACTCCATTGTGTGTAGGAAATTTTACTTTCTTTAGAAATAACTAAATATTTATCAGTAATCTTAAGATATTCACTACGTTTAACTTTGTTTATACTCCTTACATTTTTTTATCACGGGCTAGTTTCTATGGAAAATTTGCTTAGATTTAATTAAAGGATACTGCGTACTATTAAAGTGAGTGGCATGTTCCGTATATGATATCCTATTTTTTCATTTTTTTGTCATCTTACGTAAAATATTTCGAATAAATATGTTTTCTTACTGGAAGGCACTCTTTAACTTTGAAGCAAGCAAACTTTTTTTTCAACTACACCCACCCGCAACGACCACAAGTGAAGGCCGACTTCCTCGTCAACGCAAGCAATAACGCTTTTGACGGTACTTACATATTACGTGCGCGTTCCATTACCTGCAGTAGATAAGATCTCATTTCCCTGATCCATCGAGTACTGAGGCATTTTTCCATACCTGACCTGTGGATAAAAGAAAATAGTGGACACATTTGGCCAGAAGATACATCACACCATGCCCGGTAAACGTCGTGCAGCTCAGAAATTACCCAGGTGAACGTTTGCCAGGTCTTATGTGTACATAACAGCTACTATTTTAGAATGCGGTTCTTTTAACCTTAGATTTACTGCTGAAGGACACTCCGTGGGTTTAGTTTTTTTGACGGTTTTATACAACAATAAAATTTATCAAAAACTAATAGAAATTAACGCAAATAATATCGAAGAAATCAGACAAAAAGTAAAAGCTCATCTATATCATCTTCATCATCATCATTACAGCCATTCACAAGTCTACTGCTGAATATAGACCTCCTGCAAGGAACGCCACAAAGCACGGTCTTGAGCCACCTGTATCCATCGACTTCCTGCATGTAGTACCCGGTCGTCACTCCATCTAGTGGGGGACGCATTACACTTCGTCCACCGGTACGAGACTTTCTATCGAGAACCATTTTTCCCCATCGGTTGTCGATTCCTCGAGCTATATGGTCGGTTCAGAAGAAAATATAGCTCCTATATATTCTTCTGAAGCTTGAAGCTGAAGTGGAAATCACTTCAGCTTCAGTAGAAAGGGTCGATCATAAAGAGTCCCTCTTTCTCTATGAAGTCGGCCAGCTGCTGGTCCCTTGGCCCTATTCCAAATTGCCCTACTTTCAGCTCATCGTTCTCTCTTGTCCCTAGTTTTACGTTGAAGTCTCCCATTAACACCGTATAAAGGGTTTTGGAGGAATGCATGACTCTTGATATATCCTCATGTATTTCTTCCACCTCCTCATAGGGATGTGCACATCTCATCTTTAAAAAATAATAAATAAAAATGACTGTTTGTAATGTCAAAAATGTCTATTTTTTACATTAAAAAACAAGTTCTGTATAAAATACTCGGCAGTTAATGCAGATTTAAAGAAGATAATTTCTTGGGGAAGTAGATTTCATTATGTAAATTTCCAAACGGCTACAGCGCTCATAAAAATTTTCAGCACTACTTAAGCTTATTACATGTTTTACTTTTAATTAAAATGGATGCCGTGATTTCTGGATTAGGCATGTCTTTAATTGAACTATATTCTTTTGTTCCCGAAATAAGACAAAGCAAATGTAAGCGAAGATAGGGACTCTGTCATGGCTAGTCGCTAAGATCTTAGGCTTAGATAGCACAATGCACATATCGTGGGACCGTAATTCAAACCATCATCACATTTTTCCCTTGGTTGTCGTAAGAGTCTTACATAGAAAATCTCAAAAAAACTTACAGTATACGATAGGTAAAGGTATAACTATCAAGTTAACAACGATCTCACAGAATACTCGCACGAAATAGCAGCTCAATGCCTCCCGAAGCAGCGTTTTTTACGTGGTAAAGCCATTCTGCAGCTGGTATAGTTGTAGCACGAATGGGTCGGCTCATCCGGGGAAGGACCACGCTCTCAGAGAATATCAGCGTGAAATAGCAGCTTAACGCTACTGTGTTTCGTATGGTGAGTGTAGAGTATCGGAGACCCTTTGTACTAGAAACGAGACGTTCCATCTTAGTCCTCAGGGGTGACAAAGCAAAGAAAAATTATAAGGTACCATATTCTAGGAAATAAATGTATAATTATTAAATATCATTGTTACTTAAACTATGTATTTTGCTCGTTTTTAAAATATATTCCTCTGTCAATCAAAATTTTACATACACACCTCTATAGAATTTTGACAAAAAGTAGGCAATACTTGTGATTGATATTAACAATGGATATCGGAGTCACCTTGGCAGCGACATGTCGATATCCAATCATACGTAGCTTTCCCTTGGGACAATAAATTATTATATACGTACGTGAGTGAATAAACTTGTATCTAAAGATTTCGTTGTACTTATAATCGACAAGTATTATTTTTGTGGAGGTATATTGTTATAGTATATTTTAATTAAATACTAGCCTGCAAAAATTAAAAATAAATAAGTGTGATAAACAGTTCACCTGATGGTGTTTCCACCTGATGGTGGGTCCACCTGATGTTATTGCCTACATTTATATCCCTGAGGACGTAGATGGGATTCTCGTCTTTTGGAAGAAATCAAAATATATAATGAGAAATATTGTTACTAACTTTAGAAATACAATTTTAACAACAATAAAAGTTTGTGCTTGGAAATGCAATCTTAATCTTTGTGGGCAATATTTCTTTTTCAAATAATCTGCAGTCATTATCTAAAAATAGAATATTCGGAATAAAATAAATTAAAAATAAATCCATAAAATTAATGGGCAATTATCGAATAAAAATTGAAAAAAAAAAATGTTTCGTATAATTTTGTTTAAAAAGTCTACTAATAAATAGATCTATACATTGAGTACTAACGGTATAACGGCGAGCGCTTATCTCCTGCTCTACCATGCCTCATATCGTAGGGAATATTTTAAAATAAATGTTTAAAAAATTGTTTTATACAGAATTTAATAAAAGTTGCGGCTGAATATTTCACAAACATAATATTTAAAAAGCTCGGTGAGTTGGAATTGATTTGAATTTTATTATATCTACGTGAACGACCAATGCACAACAATATAATATTAGTCGATAAGTTATCTTCAGTAAAGTTATTTCAAGAAAGAGAAGTCTGTGTTTATATTCAAAGTTGGACAGGCCACCTCCAGGTTTTGGAAGTAAGGTAGAAAATATCGCGTTATCCTTACACATATTGGACTTCATATCATCATGATTATTAAAACCATTGCTGCACTCACCTCCCTAAGGAATGCTACAAACCACGGTCTAGAGCTGCCTGCATCCATTGACTTTTTGCATGTCTTACCGAGGCGAGCCGACATACTTACTCAGTTACCGGTGAGAGACTATCACTCGAGAAATTTTTTTCTCGTTCGACGGCGCTTAGAGCTATATTTTTTTATAGAATCAGGATGACAATCGAGCACACAGACCAACTGTTGGTAAGTGGATTCTGTGGCCTATAGACGTCTACATCTATCCTCTATTCAAAATCGGAATGCAGATGCGTTGTCACCACTGAAGACTAAATTGAAATATCTCGTTCACAGTGAAAAGGGTATCTGGTGCTCTACACTCAATATATGAAATTCAGCAGTATTAAGCTGCTATTTTATGCTGGTGTTCCGTGAGAACGTGGTGCTTCATCATTCATAGTCTACCACGGAGAGAAACTCCGAGCATAAACCGTTACTTAGCTCGCTAAGCGACATTGTGTTTTCTCATAAATTTCACATTTTATTGAAATTTATTTTATTTTTCTGACTTGCATTTTATCACAATATTTTCCACAGAACCTATGATAAGTCATTTAAAATTGTATGGTCATAGTCAAATTCAGTACGCTCCGGTCAACTGATTTATTCCGTTCCGTACAAAATCTGTTCCTGTTAAGAGTAGTCTGCCGATAATAGTAATTAATAATGCGTGTCTGCAGTGTCCGATGATTTACACATCGAACTCAGTCACCGGACGGGCCGTCATAGTCACGATCGAAACGTATTACAAACTTCAAATGGACTGCGTCCTTGGTTTGCAAGCGCAACTTCATGTGTTTTTGGGGTTGAATCCCGCGTCAGATCAAAACTCAGTTTTTGGGTTTTCACATATACATACATACGTTTTCACATATCCACTCTCCCGCCTGTTATCCAGATGGCTCAGCTGAGACTATGAAATTCTATTTGATATGAGCCTGACACATCTCTCTCACTTCTGTCACATCTATAATATATCTAAAGTAATTGCTTCTAATAAGGGCCGGGTGGTTGGAAATCCTTATAAATCAATTTTGGGAAGTCTTTTAATTTGTAAAACATCATGATGAAATAAACTGTTTATATAATTATATATATAAATATATATAATTAAATATAATAAAATATTATACATAAACAGGGTACCAAGGTCGAGGTACTTACAAAATAGGTTTTTTAAAAGCTTGTCTATGGTTCCTATACGGCACTAGGGCTCTAAATAAGGTCCATAATTTAACTGCAAGATTTTAGGCGATATACCAGTAAAATCACACCTTTATAAAGCAATGGCTTTAAACTACCATTAAATTCGCAGCTTTTGCATAATGAAAAGGAAATTCATATGAATTAGTGTCGTGGCCCTTATAAAGTATTAGGAAATTAATATAAGTTATAACTACTAATAACTAAACTAACTAATTTATTTTATAGTTATAAATGAAACAAATTGTAGTTGTGTGCAGATTTTTAATAACTCTAACTTAACTTTCTAGTAAAGAAAATCACAAAATGTTAATAATCAGTCATTTTTTTCAATCTTAGTACTTGGAACTTATTAGGTATTACACTTCTGTAATCATAGTAGATTTTTTGTCACTAAGAGGATTTTTTGTGTTGTTTTTCCACTAAATAAGTAAATTTGTTTACGTTTTACTTTGGTGTGAAAGGTATCAGGCAAAGGTAATATTTGAAAACTTCTTAATTCTCTCTACCAATTCCTTTTCCTTTGTGTCGGTAAAAACAGCTTTCCTTCTCATTTTTTTCACCACGCTTCCAGATTTTATGTAATTTTTCAACGTTCACCGTAGTATATGGTATTTTAAAGCTGCTGCACGCTAAGACATTTGGCTGTTTTTTCATATCATCTAAAGCATTCTGAAGATCAATTAGAGACCATCCTGGGAATCGTTTTCTTTTTTGCGAAGGTGGCATTTTTGTCTTTACTGGAAACAATATACCTATATTATTATAAAGCTACTGTTGATTTGCGTAAATAAAATCTTATAAAACTACGTAAAATAAATGGGTAAATGTGTTGCTAAGTATAAAACTCGAAAGTCTCTGGATTATTTTTTTCAATATTAGATGAAGTGCAAGGAGGGAAAGGTGTCTAGACATGTGGCACAATACTGACTTTCGCAACAGACGGCCGGATCGCCATTTGTGTCTGTCGGACCCGATATGCTGCACCAAATAACGTGTCTAGCCCCGACCAAATCCGATCGTGTGATAGCACTAGTACGGTCTACTTACTTAGCGCTCTTATTTATGTTATATTATTTTTATTAATTCCAATTAGCATCAATCCCACGCCTATAATTATCACATGGCATAATGTGGTATGGTATGGTACAGGTAGCGGTATTGTAGCGGAAAGAGCTATAATATCTATTACAATAAATATAAAAGGAAGCTCCTATTTTTAAAACCTTATTAGCTTGGTCTTCGTGTCCGACCAAAGCTTTAGCTTTGGCTACGGCTTCGACTACATTAAGAAAAAAATAACCGGCCAAGTGCGAGTCGGACTCCCGCATGAAGGGTGCCGTACTATCGTAATACACGTTTTTAGTAGGGAAGCATCTTTTAATTTTTAATTTATTTTAATTTTAATTTTTTGGTAAAGTTACAACAGAAATATATGTTCTGTGAAAATTTCAACTGTCTACCTATTACGAATTATGAGGTACAGCCCGCTGACAGACAGACGGACGGACGGACAGGGAGGCTTAGTTAGGTCCCGTTTGTTACCCTTTGGGAATGGAACCCTAAAAACACCTTCAGCAAAACCGTCAGCTTCCGTCCATTTTGACGGAAGCTGAAGGTCGTAGTTTAAAGCCAAATTTTTTGTGTTTTGAGCTTTTAGTTTCGGCTTCTGCTCGACCGAAGGTTGGGTGATTAGTCGGCTTCTACTTCAGCTTTGATCAGAAATCGACCTTCGGCTGATACTACTTGCCTTGTATGTTTGTTTATTTATGTATAAATATAAATAAAATTTTGCAATTCAGTTGTCTTTTATTATTTCGCGGAGTGAATTGATTAATATTTGTAATATATTAATGAAGAGCAGGATCTTACGCAGTTTATTATACTTACAAAATTTTAACCATGTTTTAAAAACAATGTAAAGTTTTAATTGATTAATAAATACTCTTTATTGTATTACTATTATATTATAGTTTTCACCTACGTCCGAGAACGGCTAAATAATATGAATAATTGTAGGTGTAAGTATTGAAAACTGGTGATAGTACAATAAATTAATAGCATTCATACTATAATCATCACAGCTCATGATCAAACCGTGTTATTGGAGTAATGATACACTCTTATATTATTTTTTAGCTAGTACAATACAGAAAAAATATTTATTCATAACAAACGTCAATTTTACGAGTTAGTAGTTTATGTAACGAATATAAAATGTGCTTTATCTTTTCAGCGTAAATAATATAATTTTAGTCTAACGATTGAAAATTTTGTTCGAAATTCGAAACGCGTAGCCGCCATTTTAAAACGAAGCGCGGTGACGAAAGCTGGCAATAAAACTAATAAAAACGCGACCAGTGCATTCCGCGTTCAACATGCAGCAGGAATTTTAAAACTAAATTCCTCGCTGAAAATGTCATACGGATTGGGTGCAATGAATATTATACTATATTTATTTTAACACTTCTTTATACTAAAAGCAGGCCTCTGTCACTCTTACTACTAGCGCATGAGTAAATAATCCAGCTCTTTACTCTGTGCCACCGGAGTGAAATAAATACCTAAAATCGTGCGGAACCTGTTTACGCGTTTTAATGCGAGCGACGTAGATTTTTGTATATGTAGAAAGGGTAATTGAGTATAGTACAGAGACTGATTTTGTAGTTAGGAATAATAATTAATTCGTTTACATGAATAAATTATCCAATGAGTCGAGGATAAACTAGTATCGGAATACGACAAGCGCACCGTTCCACGTCAGAGCCAAGACTGCTTTAACGGCGGCTGCTCCGTCCGTTTTATACAACCAGGACGGGCGGCACCGCAGGTGCAATGCCGCAGGTGTGCGGTACACGTGACTTTTGCAAGAATTCTGTCTAGGTAAACCGACGCCGCCGCACCTGCAACGGTGCAGGTGCCGTCACGGCCATCCTGACATGCGTGCGTCCTCGCACGCGCTCCATCACAATCTTACTTATCTGTAGAAAGAAAAACATCGTTCGATCATCCTGATAAAACAGCGTCTGGTCCGGTCCATATTAACCCTTCAGATTTGGGCGACAATCAGATTTGTTCCGGCAGTAAGCCCTACAAAACTTTAATCATGCTAGATCGGAATGATTAGTCTGTAGCTTTTTCTACTTTCTCTTTTTTTTCAAGTACTACTTTCGCTAGTCCGGAATCATTATTCCCTGTAGCCATATCATTGGAGCGGCACAAAGCCCTGCAATTATTTCTTTTTTTTTTTCAAGTACTATGTATGCTAGTCCGGAATCATTATTCCCTGTAGCTATATCATTGGACCGGCAAACGCCCTGCAATGATAGTAAGAACCACTTTTTTTCTTACTCCCTTTTTTTTCAATTCAGTATAGAAAAGTTACAGACCAACCACAACTCAAACATGTCCCTGTCACAATCACACAAAAGTGTATCGTGAGGGACGTAGTGACATGATAACACCTAAGTATGTAAACCAACAGCAACACGACATCCCAGTGTAGCACAGAACAGCCTCCCTGTAACTCCATCTTCCTTTCCTGCAGTAGAATAATCTAAAAATTGTGGAGCATAAAATTTGAAACATTTTTCATGCGCCCAAGCGTTTTTGCGATAGAGGGCGGTGAGCGCGCAGCGCTCAGCCATACGTACTGTAATGCAAGTTCAACCGTGAATATCTGTGAATACTATCTTGAATTTTTAATATAAAGGGTTTGCAAGAACCGGCCAAATTTGCACAGAATGTTGAGAATAAGTAAATGGTGAAAGAAAATTAACTGAAAAAATCTCAAACATTCTGTCCTTCTTATCTTATAATTGATTTGACCTTTTGGTTGAAGTTGTACTTACCTTGTCGGACTATTTGTCCCAGGTAAACAAACTGGTCAACAACTTCGAGTTTAGTGCTTCAACAACTACCGGCATAGGTGTGACATAGACGTTATATATGATCTATGTTTTGTCCATGTTCATCTGAAGACCTATTTATTGGGAGGTACTATTGAAGTTATTGAGCCTAGTACTTTGGTCCTCCAGCGATTTTCCATAAGGCCTATATCGTCGGAAAATCGAAGGTGAAAAATATATTCGCCGTTGATGTTAATACCGTATCCTTTCCAGTCCAAAAGTTTGAAAACGTCTTCCAATGCAGCGGTGAAGAGTTTCGGGAATATAATGTCACTCAGTCTAACACCTCTCTGCAAGTGGATAGGTTTCGTACTCTGGTTCTGTACTTGGATAGCCATCGTAGCCCTCTGTACAAACAGTTCAGCACTTCGATATACCGACAGTCAACTTGGCACCGCTGAATGGACTTTTCCGGACCAATACGACTTAGGGACCTTTAAGAAAAGAGCCTACTTCTTTTAAAAAGGCCGGCAACGGATCTGTAATTCCCCTGGTTCCCCTGGTGTTGCAGTTGTTCATGGACGGCGGTAGTCACTTACAATCAGGTGAGCTGCATGCTCGTTTGTCCCTTCTCCTATATAAAAAAAACTGCATCACTACCTTAATTTCGACGGAATCAAAGGCTTTCTTATAATACGCATACGCCAGACATAGTGGCAAATTGTACTCCTCGGACTTTTGTATAATTTGCCGAAGGGTATGTATATGGTCTATGGTGCTAAAGCCTTTTCGAAAACCTCCTTGTTCGGAAGGCTGGAAGTCGTCAAGTCTGCGTGCGAGACGATTCGTAATAACTCTCGAAAACAGCACGTAGACGCGGCTCAGAAGGGAAATCGGTCTGTTTTTCTTCAAGAGAGCGTTATCGCATTATTAGAAGAACAAAACCACCGCACTTCTGCTCTACGCCTTCGGCGTAATCATGGGGGATAAATTGCCATAGTTGCCACGCTTGGTGAGCGGGTTGGCAACCGCAGTTTTTTTCTTGTTGTTTTGCAGTTAGCAGAAAGATGCTGCTGCCCATCTTCTGCATCAGTTTCCCTCTGTCGCCTCTTACGACACCCAAGGGAAGGTATGGGATAGTGGATATTCTTACCCGTCTCTTCACGGGAAAAAAACATATTGCGTTTGGGATAATTTCAAATAAAAGTAGAAGTTTTATATAATCGTATTTTCAAAAACTGCAATAACGGTATATCAATTAACGGTACACTATTTATATATTTGAACTTGAGTTTAAAATTTGGCTACCCTTTGAAAAATAACCCTGTAGTGTATATAATAATTAATTAATATAACTTTAAGTTATTTAATAATGAAATAAGTATAATATTTTATGTAATATCTAAAAATTTGCAAATTTGCATAATACTTAATTTTATTTCTACCTAAAAAAATTCTGTCAATAAATTAAGATATACAATATGTATTTTATTGAATGAGTTTTTAATTAAAGAAAGTAGGTAAGTATTAGTAATTGAATGTATTAAGGATATGTAGAATGTTATTAAATACAATTATATACCACATATACCTTGCATTACAGTACGGACGCCTGAGCTAAGCGCATGAAAACATTTTTCAAATAAAATTTGTCGCAAATTTTATAATATACGATTTTATAATAGATGTTAACATCATGGGAGCAAAGAAAACAAAATGAAGTTATATACGAACATTCAGCTTATTATCTCACATTCCGAGGTTGACCCTTTTTAATGCTAAATTGACTTAACTATTATATTATTAAAAAAAACAGTTGCAAATTAAATAAATATAATAATCAATATGCACTATATACCTACGTGGCGTATTTTAGAAGCTTTTATTCAACTTGCAATGTATGTTTGTTGGGTCAAATCTTGCAATTGAATTTTAAGACAGTTATCTTCAAAATATGCCATAGAACAAAAAAGAAGGAGACATTTGGCTCAAATTACAGATCTGTCATTAGTAGTGTTCCACAAGGGGGTATCATTGGGCCTTTAATGTTTCTTATATACATTAATGATTTACCAAAGAACATAAGACATACTATAATATGACGATATTACGACACTATAATATATATATATATATATATATATATATATATATATATATATATATATATATATATATATATATATGTGTGTGTGTGTATATATATATATAATAAAATATACGGATAGAAATATTTACGAAACTGAAATGGATAATGCATTTGTTGACATTGTTTACTGGCTTACAGAAAACCAGTTACGTATAAATTTGTTAAAAACTACCTATATGAAGTTCCACCAGAATAGAATTCGCCCGCTTGAACTAAATTTTAACTATAAGGAATCGTTTATTACAGAGGTAACTTCCACTAAATTCTTAGGTATAAAAATTGATAATAATATGAAATACACACGTTCAGACACTATACAAACGCTTAATGAAACTTAGTAAAGTCGTACCTTTATTTAAATCTGGTAGTACATTAGACCCCGCCAATTTTAGACCAATTTCTGTACTACCAACATTTAGTATAATTTTTGAAAAAATAATTTTAGATCAAATTTTAAGTTTCTTTAAAATTAATAAATTGCTACATAGAAATCAATTCGGTTTTACAAGGGGTCGCTCAACAACTGACGCTGGAGTTGAGCTTATTAAACATATTATTTGTGCATGGGAGAATTCAGAGGATGCTTTGGGTATATTTTGTGACCTTTCCAAGGCCTTCAACTGCGTTCACCATGAGACATTAAGCAGGAAGCTACAGTACTATGGTGTCAAGAACACAGCGCTTAAACTTATAATTTCATATTTAAGTAATAGAATGCAGAAAGTTATTATCAATGGTAAAAGTTCTTCCGGCTCACTTGTACTAATGGGTGTCCCTCAGGGCTCAATTCTCGGCCCATTCCTGTTTCTAGTGTATATTAATGACTTACCTTCTATTGTAGAGGATAATCATGATATAGTATTATTTGCTGATGATACTTCTTTGATTTTTAAACTTAAGCGTCAATCATTTAAATGTGACGAAGTGAATAATGCTATATCAAAATTAGTGCATTGGTTTAACGTTAATAATTTACATTTAAACGGAAATAAAACTAAATGTATTAAATTTACAACAACGAATGTTAGAAATCTGAGTACCAATGTGTTTGTAAATGGGGAAGAACTGATCCCTGTTGAATCCACTGTTTTTCTTGGCATCACTCTCGACGCAAAGCTTCAGTGGGGCCCCTATATATCCAAACTAGCAAGCAGACTAAGTTCTGCAGCCTATGCTGTAAAAAAAATTAGAGGTCTCACTAGTGTCGAGACAGCTAGATTAGTTTATTTCAGTTATTTCCATAGCATAATGTCTTATGGGATTTTGCTATGGCGACATGCGGCTGATTCAGAAACTATTTTCGTTTTACAGAAGAGGGCCATTAGAGCTATTTACAACCTAAAACTGAGAGAGTCTCTTAGAGATAAATTTAAAGAAATAAATATATTAACTTTGGCCTCTCAGTATATTTACGAAAATTTAATGTATGTTCACAAAAACAAAGGTAGTTTTAGTAAAAAAAGTGATGTGCATTCTGTAAACACTAGGAACAAACACAAGCTAGTGATACCAGTTTCTCGACTCCACAGAGTCAGTAATTCATTCTTGGGGCAATGTATACGCTATTACAACAAGGTCCCGGAAAGTGTACAGGCTCTCTCTATTAGCAAGTTTAAATGTTTTGTTAAGTTGAAACTGTATAAAAAGGGTTATTATAGTATAAATGAATACATGGTTGATAATAACCCCTGGGAATGAGGTGATCGCTTCCAAGCTGTTTCTAAAATAAATTTTGTACTTATATAGTTGTATAACCATTATTGTAAAATTTGCTTTAAAAAAAAAGTCCCGCTGGGTTTCTTGCTGGTTCTTCCCAGGACGGAGTTTTTTTTTTCGTACCAGTGGTAAAGTAAAAAATGACTTTCAATAAGAATTACACATGTGATCTATATTGAATAAAAAATTATTCTATTCTATTCTATTCTATTCTATTCTAAAAAAATTATTCTATTCCATTTTATTCTATTCTACTCTATTCTATTCTATTCTATTCTTAAATAGTCATGTATTTTCTCTGAGAAGACTTTCAAAAGTATCACATTATAATAATTGCATTAATAGCTTATAACGCCTATGTTGCGTCAATATTAAGGTGTGGTTTCATATTTTAGGGCAACTGTTAGAATAAAGATACTTTTAGAAACTATTCCACTTCTGATGTTAGAAATTATTCTCAACATTATTTAAATAAGAGAATGTTACTTGTATTAGATTTCTCTAGTTAAAAATAATAAAAGTGTGAGGGCGAATGTTAAATTTGCTCTCTTGCTTACGTCATTCATAATTATCAGAAATAAGACAGCGTACATCACTACACATTCAGTACAGAGCAAATACAGTTCGATCAACAGTAATATATACCAGTCACAATCACACATTGGTGTAACGTGAAGGACATAATAATTACATGATAACACCAAATTATGCAAAGGAACAGCAACACAGTTCATCTCAATATAACACAGGGCAGCCTCTCAGCAACACCACCATCATTGCTTACACTAGAAGAACTAATTTACGAATAGAATCACATCATTTGTCTTATTTAGGTATACTTTCAGTGTAGAAGTAATGTTTTAGCCCATTGGGCATACGAGAGTGACTCTGAAAGTTCTTAGAAAATAAAAATACTGAACAAACTAGTAGTTTCATTTTATCTTTTCAATATAGTGTCCATTTACATCAATACATCGCTGCATCCGATGGAACCTCTGAAAAAAAGCACTTTGCCCACTCGACCTTAGGGGTCTCTTCCACGGCATTTTGAAACGCAGCCAATGCTTCCTCGGCGTCCATAAAATGATTTTCACGAAGTTTTTCTTTTATTTTCGGAAATAAACAAAAATCGCAAGGTGCAAGGACGGGGCTATAGGGCAGATGACCCAGTAATTCCACTTTTGACGTCGCCAAGTTGTCGATTGCTTGCTTGGCGATGTGAGACGAGGCGTTGTCGTGGTGAAAGAGGATCCTATTGCGAGGTCGTTTCTCCCGAACTTTTTTCAAGACAAGTGGTAAACAAGTGTTAGTGCACCACTCTGCAGTAGTTGTTTTTCAATATTCTAAAATAATTGTTGCGTAATGACATGTCCTTCCGAAGAACGACGCCACCATATTTTTCCCACGCTTCGATCTCTCTTCACTTTAATTGGCAACTCCTCGGAAGGATACACTCAGTCAGCAGACTGTCGCTTAGCTTTCATCAACCGTAAGAATGTCGAACACAGCATTTGAGCACCTCCGTTAAATCTTTGAACCATTTCACGACACCAATCAACACGGCGGAGGTTTTGAGCCTCTGTGAAATTATGAGGTATCTACCGGACACAAAGCTTCCTGACCGCTAAATGTTCATGGGTATTTTGTGCACTTGACTCATACCGATGCCTAAGCTTGTCCGAATCTGCTGATAAGTCACTCTTTTCTTTTTAGCCGTTCCTCAAGCAGATCATCAGTGAAATTAGTGCCACCAAGTTTAAACTCATTAAACCAGTTGTAAACAGTGGCATAAGATGGAGCTTCATCGTGAAAGGCTCATTGAAGTCTATCATAACTTTCTTGTTGACTTAAATGACATCGAATGTCATAACAAATAAAAAAAATCTCGCGTTAAATTCATGCTAACTTACACAGACAATTTTAAATTTGCCGCCAACTCGTAAAAAATGACAAATTAATAAAATACATACACAATAATATTACCAAAGAGTTATATTTTCAAAATTTTAGCTTATTTTTTTAAGTATATCGTTTACAAGTGTCCAGTTCTAAAAACTTTCAGTGTCGCCCTCGTAATAATGACATGAGACTCGTAGAATTACAGACTGATCCCTCTTTGTCGACTGCGCGATACTTTATACTGCTAGAACAAGTGGGAGATTATACATCCACCCTCAATGCTTCTTATCAAACGTCCGAGGGTTAGGGGGAAAGGGAAAGAAACCGGCGGACGATGCAGGCGGTATCGAGGAGCACAATGCAACAATGCTATATTTGAAACTCATAAAAAATGTATTAGAGCGATATTCGGACTTAAATGTACTGACAGTTGCAAACCATCCTTTAAAAAAATATTAAATTTTAAAACTTCCTAGCTTTTATGAAGTAGCAACATTTGTGCATTCAAACCTGTCATTGTTTATCTCGAGCGATATAGGAAAACTCAACGTGTAAAATACAAAATTGTTAGTGTACCAGGTAAAATAGCACTATCACGACGTAGAATAATAGGGATGGCTCCTGTTATCATCAATCATTTGCCAACAATATTAAATAAAATGAAATAGAATGAAATAGAAGCTCTATTAGTTGAAAAAGTTGACTACTATTAAGTAGAAGTTACTATTAAATTTAAATTGATTTTGATTTTTTTGTTATTTATTTACAAGATTGTTCTTTTTTCAATTTTCTAAATTTATTTCTTTTGATATTTACTAAAATTAAATAATTATAATTTAATAATTGACCTCGTGATTACTAACAGTTTGACATTGAAATTAATGGGACAATTTATTTCCATATAAATATTTATACAATAAGCAATTGTTAACATCTTTTAATGTATTACTTTTGATCAACAAATAAACTAATATATTATTATTATTATTATGGGGTTATTATGTTAAAAAGTACATAAATAAATAAAAACCCAACCAGATGGAAGCCCTCGGCAGGGAAGACCAAACGGCCGAGGGTTAGGGGTAAAGGGAAAAAAACCGGCGGACGATGCGGGCGACATCGAGGAGCACCGCCTTCTGCATTTGAGCATGGAGCGGTCCGTCACGGAGTCCCAGTCGCCTCAGATGACCCGAGAGGCTGACTGGGATTAACCCGTTCGCAGAAACGACCACAGGAATAATTTCGGCCGGCAGACCACCCTACATTTTCGAGCACGGCTTCCGGCAAGTATTTATAATGTGGCAGTTTCCGATCCACGAGACCGTATTTCAGAGCGAGCTCCTGGTGTAGAATCCTGGCTACTAAGTTGTGCTTGTGCAAATACTCAGAATTAGAAAGCGCCGAACAACCGGAGATGACATGCCTAAGTTACTCACTGGGATGGCGACAAGCACGACAGATGTCGAAGGCGCCATCCTTTAGGATGTATTTCCAATAGTTGTTGGTCTTAATAACCTGTTCCTGTATTGCACAGACGAAACCCTCGGTTTCCCCGAAGAGGTCACCAAAACGTAGCCAGTGGAGAGAGGCAACTGTATCTACGAAAGGCTCATGTAGAGCCTTGTAGAACCTCCCGTGGAGCTCCTTCTCCTTCCATACGGTCACCCGTTCGGAAATGCTCTGTACTGCCGGGTCTTGCCATTGCTCGTTGCCTAAGGATAGAGAGGTAAGTCCTTTATCACAAAAAATAACTTCCCTATAGAATGGATCATCCGATCTCGTCAGAAAATAAATACGGAGGCTGCACACTTCGCAATTATAGATGCTAAGCGCGCTTAAAAAGCCGCGCCCACTATGCTTCCGCTGCAAGTACAGCCTCATTACTGACGATCTCGGACGATGCACTCTGTGGGACGTCATTATAGTGCGGACTTTTCTGACCAGACCGTTCAGTTCAGTCTGAGTCCACCTGAGCATGCCAAAGGTATACATGAGAACAGGCATGATCCAACAGTTATATGCGTGTGTCCTATTAACGCCCGACAAAAGACTGTTAAGCATTTTTGTCAAGCGTGCATAAAACACATCGCAAACTGACTGCCTCATACCCGCCTCATCTACACCGATGTTCTGTGACATACTCAGGTATCGGTATTTTTCAGCCTCGGAAAGGGTCCTTATGTTGATGGGCATAGATAAGTGCATGCCCTCAGAGTTAGCAACCCTTCCCCTTTCGACATGGAGGATCGCACACTTATCCGTCCCCAGCTCCATTCCAATAGAACTACTAAAATCACAAGTGATTTTTAGCAATTCCACAAGATGAGAGCGATTGGAAGCGAAAAACTTGAGATCATCCATATAGAAAAGGTGGGTCACTATGTACCTCCTTTCCGAAGCTGAAATCCCCTCCCGGAACCCTCCAGTAAGGTACTGAGAGGGTTCATAGAGAGGCAGAACCAGATTGGACTCAAAAAATCGCCCTGGAAGATACCCCTTCTTATCCTTATGTGGTTCTCCGCAGCCGTCATCCGCTGGCCTAGATGACAAAGGATCGTACTGCACTGCCCCACACAATGCCCGAGGAAGTCTCGAACCGTACAGTCAACCTTGTACAGCTCGAGGACCCTCTTAAGCCATGTATGAGGCACCGAGTCGAATGCCTTTTTGTAGTCTATCCAGGCGGCGGAGAGATTCCGACGGTTACGTTTAATCACCTTGCCAATGACCACGTCAATAAAAAGTGGTTCCTTGGTTCCGCGACCACCGCCCCAACATCCATTTTGAGCGCGCGACATCACCTGATTTGAGTTCAGGTGACGAGTGATTCTCGCGCTCAAAATGGATGTTAGTGTCTTGTATATGGTAGGTAGACACGTGATGGGGCGGTATTTGCTCGGGTCTGTGGAATCCCGGTCTTTAGGAACCAAATGAGTGATCCCAGTAGTGAAGAGGCTTGGGAGCGACTTTTGATTGAGAGTCTCTTGATACTGTCGGGCGAGCACAGCGTGACACACCACGAACCCCTTCAGCCAGTAGTGATGCAGTCCGTCGAGTCTCGGACTTTTCCAGTTCGGGGCCCTACGGACCGCCTCAGCTACGTCATCCGGCGTTATGATGACAGGGTCCATGGGCGTAACATTCGCACACTGACTCGCCACAACTTCCGTCCAAGGGCCCTCGCTGTGGTTTACGGGCTCTGACCACAGGCCGCGCCAGAATGCGATAGTGTCGGCATGTTTCGGTGCTGGGCCCGTTCCACGTACCATTGGTCGCTCCAATGATTCATAGAGCCTCTTCTGATCACTCTGAAAGAGACGATTCTGGTTGAACCGTGTCGACCTCACGGTATATCGCCGAATTCGTTTCCCCCAAGCAGCGATTCTCTGCTTCAGGTCGTCTATGCGCTCCGTCAGTTTTTGCGTTACATCCGGTCTGGTGATATTTGTCCCAGCAAACGCCATCCTGAAGGTGCGCACCATTCTCGGCCTATTATTGCCCGACCTGAAGCTTATCAGTCTACCGATGAGGATCCTTGCCATTGTGATACGGTCCTCAATCCTTTTTCTCCAGGCTGGGATGGCGCTACTTCGTCTAGTAGCGCGTCCATCCGTGGGAAGTTTGGCGCCATTAATACGGCAAACTGCCAGTGCAGCGCCAAAAAGAATTGAGTCCGTCTCGCAAAGGTCCCGGCTGGCTTCCAAATAGGTCACCAGCATGGGGTTAAGAGCCCTCACGACAGACCGATTCCACTTGCTTAGGTGTATGCGCGGGAGTCGCGGTCGATTTTCGAGAGGCGTTCTGCGCGTTTCTACAATCGCCTCCTCCAATTTACTCCTCATCTGCTCTAGTTCTTGGGTGACCATTCCATCATCGTCTGAATCAACTACAACTAGAAAATCCGCGGCGGCATCCACGTGTGCAGATTGTTCTGCAATTAGTGGAGTCGCATTACCAGCTGTAGCATTATCATCATCCGATGAGGGAACAGCCACACGTCGTGGTCGTTCGAGTTCGGCGTCACCATATATGTTGAAGCGCAGGATGTACCGAACTCGGTCTGCCAGGTTTTGCTCTGATACATAAACAGATGGCTTCAGCTCTGCGAAAAAGCGATGCATCCGAGCCCGATACGCTAACATTCCAGTTTCTTCCCCTTTTGCCCTTAAATACGCTCGCAATGCGTTTGCGTTCATAATTTTCGTCCAACGCATGCGACGTGTTCCACCAGCGGCGGGTGCCGCTAGCTAAGTCCGAGAAGACCCAGCCGACACCAAGCCCTCTGGTGGGGATGATTGATGCGGGCGGCTACTAGGTGGTCTTGTAGCCCCCCGGGGTCGGCTGACGACCCTCATGCTGTCGCGTCCAGCGCCAGCGCCAGAAGCGCCCTGGCGACCTCCAGGCGGGGCGTCAATTAACGGGAGACGCCCAGGCCCGGCACCGTTTCATGGTGCGGCCATAAGCACAGACGGACCTTTGCACCCTCAATTCTGCCGAGACACGGCGCAAACACCTCTTGGCAAGGCGCTGACTGACTGCGCTGACGTAGCAGTTTTGTCACATAATCGTTACGTCAGCGGGCGATGGGGTCGTCACTTACCTACGCCTTATTATTATTATTATTATTATTCAACCACTTGGTCTGAAATTTTGCATACATTTTTAGAAAAATGAGATTTTTATATAGGATAAGGGTGACAAACGAGCACACAGTCCACCTGATGGTAAGTGGTTGCTGTGGCCCATAGACATCTACATCTATTCTCAATTACGAATCAAAATGCAGATGCGTTGTCACCTGTAAGAACTAAGATGTAATGCCTCATTTTCAGTAAAAAAGGTCTCCGGTACTCAACACTCACCATACGAAACACAAGAGCGTTAAGCTGCTAATTAACGCTGGTATTCTGTAAGAGTGTGGTCCTTCCCCGATCGACCCGACCCATTCGTGCTACAACTATACCTACTACTAATATAGCTGCAGCATGGCTCTACCACGTATACCAAATCCAATATGGCGTACGGCTCAAGATGGCGGTCGAGTTATTTTCTAAGGACTCTCATGATATGGGTATCAAATGAAAGGATTTGCTGAGAAGAATACTAAAATAAAATGAAGTCACTCTAAATCCAATATGGTGGATACCCATAAAGAGTGAACTGTGTTCTTTTTTATGCATTCCCATGATATGGATATAATATGGGGTGCGCAGCAAAGACACACCTCATTCTACTAGAGCGTGCGCAACGCACCGTCCTTAAAGTTATGCTGCGGTTGCCTTTTTAAAATACCCCACATATGACCTGTACAAGCGGTGCGGTATGTTATCAGTACGTAAATTATTTATATATCAGTGTCTCCGTAGGTATCACCGCCTTTTTGTGCCTGGTCTTCCTAAAAGTAACAAACGAGTAACAAGACTACCCGTACCTAGGGTCAGGACCGTGTTTGCAAGAAATAGCTACAACTTTTGTGCACCAACGCTCTATAATAAATTATTTAACAAAGTTAAAACTGTTATTAACAGAAATGTTAAAACGGTTATTATTCTTAATAATCACGAATTTAAGAAAATCCTAAATCAAACTCTTAACGGCTTGAATTACGATGCGACTGAAGATTTGTTCACGAAGATCACTTAATAACACACACACACACACACACGAACACACATACACACACACACACACACACAAACACACACCCACACACACACACACACACACACACACACACACACACACACGCGCGCGCGCGCGCGCACGCACGCAATTTGGCCTTAGAATAGAATTAGTACCATATTATTACTTTTTATATTATTTTTATTATTTTTTTTATAATACTAATATACATTATAATACTTTGACAATAGATGGGGAAGTCTGAGGCCTGTAGCACAGTTTTAACTAACGCAGGCTTCAGAGCTCAAAAATAACTGTAACTATACTGTAATGTATATTAAATAAATTTCAATTTCCATTTCAATATGAAAGGGTTTGCTGAGAAAAATACAAAATAAAATGACGTCACTCTAAATATAACATGGTGGTTTTCCAAAGATGACGGACTATGTTTTTGTTACTCACTCCCATGATATGAATATCAAATCCAGCATACGAATAAGATGACGTCCGCATTCAGCTCTTCCAGGTGATGGCGTACTACTACCCAACTAAACGGTAACACTTAGCGTAGTCGCGTCTTAATTGTTAAATATCATGGAAAATTCTAGCGGTGGTAAAAAGAAATAAAAAAAGGAAGCAAGATGGCCAAAATAGAAATTTTAAACAGTTACTCGGCAAATGTTATGGATAGTTTGATGGTGCTTGAAAAAGTATTGTAGGAACTGACATGGGGATAAAAAAAATCAAGATGGTGGATGGCGATCAAAAACCAACAATGACGCATTAAATTAAATTAAGTAACTTAAAACATATCCCGCAATAACTAAAATATAAAAATAAATTAAAAGTCACAACAATTTTAAAAACAAGCTTTTATTTAAAAGATCTCAAAAGAAGAAATAAACCAATCAACCCATCAACTTATTACATTACACAATTTATATGATAAACAAGCTTGTCGTGAGCTACCCGTGTACTTATGTACAAGTATACAATAATATGTAACTTGATATTGACATAAGTAGATAATTCTAAGTAAAAAAATATTGCTTTTAATAAACAGATAAATCTCGCGAAAAGCTTTTATATCATATAAATTGTGTAAAGTAATAAATTGATGGGTTTGATTTAGTTTAAAGTTTATTTTCCTCTTTTTAGAGCATTCCAATAAAAGCTTGTTTAAAAAAATGTTTTTAATATTAATTTTTACTATTTGTTGAAAGCCCTGGGTGACAACGAAGGAAGGGGAAAAGAATAAAAAATTATGTACGTGGTAGAGCCATGTTGCAACTATATTAATATTATAGTTGTAGCACGAATGGGTCGGCTCAACCAGGGAAGGACCACGCTCTCACAGAATACCAGCGTAAAATAGCAGCTTAACACTGTTGTTTTTCGTATGGTGAGTGTAGAGAACCGGAGACCCTTTTTACTAGAAAATAGGCATTCCATCATAGTCCTCACGGGTGACAACGCATCTGCATTTTGATTATTTATTGAGGATAGAATTGGATGTCTATGAGGCACAGCAACCACTCACCATCAGGTGCACTGTGTCCTCGTTTGTCACCCTATCCTATAAAAAAAGATGCAAAACCATATGGACATTAGCACGCAGCGATAAAGTTTAATTTAGCTTGCGAGCGTGATTAATCTAAATAATAATAATTACGTTGGCTATTAATACGTTGGCATGCCGTGTAGTGGCGGTTAAGAATATCCACTACCCCATATCTTCCCGTGGGTGTCGTAAAAGGCGACAAAGGGACACAGGCAGGAGATGGGCAGCAGCATCTTCCTGGTAACAGCAAAATACAATAAAAAACTGCGGTTGCCAACCCGCTCGCCAAGCGTGGCAACTATGGCAATATACCCCCCATAATGAAAAAAAACGAAGAGACGGCCCCCAGTCCCCGGCGGCCCCGCTATTCCTGGCTACGGTGGCGACCATGGTAACGGCGGGGCAGGGGGTGCTAAGAATCTCCGGTGGAGGTTCGGTTGCCACCTACAACGTTTCGACCTGGCAACATACAACGCACGCACCCTGAGGACTGACGAGAAGATTGTGGAGCTGGAAGAAGAGATAGACAAGTTACGCTGGCATATTATAGGATTATCCGAAGTCCGAAGAGAGGGGGAGGACACGGTAATCCTCGAATCTGGCAACTTGCTCTATCACCGGGAGGGCGACCATCTGTCACAAGGAGGTGTCGGATTTATCGTCCACAAGTCTCTCGTTAACAACGTTGTAAAGATTGAGAGTGTGTCGACGAGGGTTGCGTACCTTATACTCAGAATCACCAAACGGTATTCGCTGAAGGTCATACAGGTTTACGCACCAACCTCGGCACACCCCGATGAGGAGGTGGAGGAAATGTATGAGGATATCTCTAGAGCCATGCATTCCTCCAAAACCCAATATACGGTGTTAATAGGAGACTTCAATGCAAAACTAGGCACAAGAGAGAACGGTGAGCTGAAAGTGGGGAAATTTGGAATAGGGCAACGGAACCCAAGGGGCCAGCAGCTGGCCGATTTCATGGAGAAAGAGGGACTCTTTATGATGAACTCTTTCTTCCAGAAGCGGCCCCACAGAAAGTGGACCTGGTAGAGCCCCGACGGTTCGACAAAAAATGAGATTGACCTCATTATGACGATCACACGACAACTGTTCAGTGATGTCTCAGTGATCGCGAGGGTGAAAACCGGCAGCGATCACCGAATGGTTAGAGGCACACTGAACCTAAACGTTAAGTTGGAGAGGTCTCGTCTAATGAAGTCAACGCTCCGTCCCCCTCGTGCTCTAATCCGAAGTCCCGAAACCTTTCAGCTCGAGTTACAAAAACGTTTTCAGTGCCTAGAAGACTGCAATGAAGTGGACGATTTGAATGACAAGCTCGTGGAAACTGTCCATGCGGTCGGAGCTAAGTTCTGCAAGACCCGCCGCAGAAGAACACAAAAACTCTCCGATCACACTCTTAATCTCATGGCTGTTAGACGGGAGATGAAGCTACATTCTTCAACAGATTTGGCAGCATACAGGCAACTGAACAGACAGATCTCCAAATGCATGCGGCGGGACTTACGCAACTTCAATACAGCTCGTATTGAAGAAGCGATCAAGCGGAACCAAGGCTCCAAAGTCTTTGCCAGAGATCTGTCTGCCAGAAAAAGCCAACTGTCAAAGCTGAAGACCGAATGTGGCAGCATCGTTTCCGGGGCACCTGAGATTTTGAGTAAGATTGAGAGGTTCTATGGGCAGCTGTACACGTCATCGTTGGAGCCACACACAAGTGTGAGTAACGATCCAAGAGCGAGTCTTATCCGACATTATTCCGATGATATCCTGGACGTCAGTCTGAGCGAGATTAGAATGGCTCTGCAGCACCTTAAAAACGGCAAGGCCCCAGGCGAGGATGGAATTACAGCGATGCTTCTGAAAGCGGGTGGAAAACCGGTACTTGAAGTCCTTCAGAGGCTCTTTAATTCCGTCCTTCATGGTGGTATTACACCGGAGGCGTGGAGCAGAAGTGCGGTGGTCTTGTTCTTCAAGAAAGGCGACAAGGCTCTCTTGAAGAACTACAAACCGATTTCCCTTCTGAGCCGCGTCTACGTGCTGTTTTCGAGAGTCATTACGAATCGTCTCGCGCGCAGACTTAACGACTTCCAGCCTCCCGAACAAGCCGGTTTCCGAAAAGGCTTTAGCACCATAGACCACATACATACCCTACGGCAAATTGTACAGAAGTCCGAGGAGTACAATTTGCCACTATGTCTGGCGTATGTGGACTATGAGAAAGCCTTTGATTCCGTCGAAATTTGGGCGGTGCTGCAGTCCCTTCAGCGGTGCCAAGTTGACTGTCGGTATATCGAAGTGTTGAAGTGCTTGTACAGTAGGGCTACGATGGCTATCCGAGTACAGAACCAGAGTACGAAACCTATCCAATTGCAGAGAGGTGTAAGACAGGGTGACGTCATATCCCCGAAACTCTTCACCGCTGCATTGGAAGACGTTTTCAAGCTTCTGGACTGGAAAGGATACGGTATCAATATCAATGGCGAGTACATCACTCACCTTCGATTTGCCGACGATATAGTTCTTATGGCAGAATCGCTGGAGGAACTAAGCACTATGCTCAATGACCTCAATAGTGTTTTCCAACAGATAGGTCTTAAGATGAACATGGAGAAAACAAAGATCATGTTTAATGTCCATGTCTCACCTATGCCGGTAGTTGTTGGGAACACTAAGCTCGAAGTTGTTGACGAGTATGTTTACCTGGGACAAATAGTCCGACTAGGTAAGTCCAACTTCCCGTGTGGAGTTGCCACCCGTGTGGAGTTGCCAGAGCTCCCATCGGGCGCGTCCCCAGGTGGCGGATAGGGGAACGCCGCTCAGATATGGGTGGTAGCGGGAAACCGTCGCGGACCAAAACTGGCTGGGTGAAGGCTTGTCTGGATAGTGGAGGGCCTATTAGTTGCTTCCTGTATCCTCTCCGTTGAGAGGAACAGAGAATGCGACATGCGCGGTGAGGTGCCAGGTGCACTCGGCTTTTGCCGACGCCGGGCAACCCGTAATTGCGGGATTTTCAGGGACCACACCCTGTAAAAAAGGAAACCGATTGGGCTCAGTGTTCCCTCACCCGGTCACTGGGCAGGCATGGGAAGAACCCGTATCGACCCTGCCACCGTTCGAACCTCGGAATCCCTCTGGCGTGTCGTGGATCACGTCTCGCGGCGCCTTTGGGGCCGAGGGCTCTTGGCTTTACCGCCTGGAGTCGCGAGGATGATAACCTCTTTAAAAAATCACCCGAAGCTCAAGCGTGGCACGCCGTGAGGAGCTGCATGGCTGATGGGTAAATGTTCAGTCGTTAGCGTTGCCCCCGTCGGGGTACCGGCCGACACCCTTGACGGGTTACACATAGGCTTATCCGGGCACAGGAGGCGCTGCTCGGATGGACTGCTATTTCCTCCACACTCGTGGGATAAAACATGGAAAAATATAAATATAATAAAAACGTAGAGGTTGAAAAAGAGGCAGGATCAGACACTGGAAGCGGTGGAAATCGGTCGCGTGGGACGTCTTCCGCTAGGAAACGACCAGTGTGCCGGTCTTCAGAAGAGGAAGGCCTGCCGGCCCCCAAGTTGCCGACTTCGGTGAGGGGTCGGCAGGCATCGAGAGGGGCGAGTGCTTCGCAGCCGCCGAGGGATAAGCACGGACGGTTCGTGGTCCAATACCTCAGCGGCTAGTGAAGCAGAAAGTGACATGGGGTTCACTACGGAGGACCCTGGCGATGGCGGTGAAAGCTGTGCCTCGCTGGGGAGTTCAAAGGCGGAGCTCAACGCCGCCAAGAGGGAGCAGCGCAAAGCCGTCGCGGCCGACGAAGTGTCGGAAATGGCCCGACGTGCTCGCGAGCGACGAGCTGCTCTTGCGGCGGAAGGGGGAGAGCCATCTGCGGTGGCCTTAAACCAGCTGGCTCTGGATGGGGTGGACTTAGTCCTGAAGGTTGCCACCAAGTCCGGCAGCCTAAAGGGCACGTTCACCCGTGGCTTAAAGGAGGCTGCCGCGGATATTAGGGAGGCGGTTGGCATCCTCCTCAACAGGACGGCCTCTGACGAGGTCGCAAAGCTACAGGAGGAAAACAGCCGCCTCAGAAATGACTTAGAGGACCTCCGGCGGCAAGTCGCTGCGCTGAGCTAAGAGCAGCAGCGACGCACGTCCTCCGATGCCGCACCTGTAGTGGCCCCGACTCCCGCACCGCAACCGGCAAGCCCTCGTACCGACGAAGAGGTTGAGCGCATTGTCCGGACCTGCATGCTCCAGTGCGGGAGCATGGTTAACGCTCGGCTGGAGGCGATTTCACGGCGTCTCCCGGCGGAAATCCTCCGTCCGCCTTTGGCGGCGGACACACGGAGAACTGAGGAGTCGCCGAGACTTGCGCCTCAAAAGGGGAAGCCCGCGGAGGGAGCTCCTTCGAGCGAGCAGCCCACGACTGTCGGGTCTAAGGGTGAGACCTGGGCAAAAGTCGTGGGCCGCAAGAAGGCCCGCAAAGCCGCCAAGAAGGCCGCAGCAGCTGCATGCGCCCCAGGTGGAACCGCAAAGACGGCTCCTAAACCTGCGCGGCGGACTGCCAAAGGAGGTCGCAAGAGACCGGCTGTGCATGTTCCGCGGTCCAATGCTGTAACGCTAACGTTGCAGCCCGGAGCTGTGGAACGTGGCGTGATGTACCAGTCGGTCATCGCCGAGGCCAAGGCCAAGATCAAATTATCTGATCTTGGCCTTCAGTCCGTCACCCTCAGGCAGGCTGCCACGGGTGCACGACTGTTCGAGGTGGCTGGTACAGTGAGCGGCAGTGCCGAAAAGGCGGACGCACTGGCCGCCAAGATGAGGGAGGTCCTCAACCCTGCGGACGTCCGGGTCTCCAGACCAATGAAAACCGCAGAGGTGCGGATTACTGGCCTGGACGACTCCGTGACCTCTGAGGAGGTGGTGGCGGCCGTTGCTAGAAGCGGAGAGTGTCCACCAGACAAGGTGCGGGCTGGCGATATACGCACCGACGCCACCGGACTCGGCGCGGTCTGGGTTCGGTGCCCTGTGGCGTCGGCAAAGAAGATCGTCGACAGCGGCAGATTGCTGGTAGGCTGGGTGGCGGCAAGGACCAAGCTTCTTCAGCCCCGGGCTTTGCAGTGCTTCCGGTGCCTGGAAAAAGGGCACGTCCGGGCGAAGTGCACCGCCGAGGTTGACCGTAGTGACCTCTGTTATCGCTGCGGCCAGCCTGGCCACAAGGCGGCCCTGTGCACCGCTGCGTTCAACTGCAGCCTTTGTTCTGCTGCGGGAAGGCCAGCGGAACACAGAGTAGGCGGAGGGGCCTGTGGGGCGCCTGCCAGCAAGAAAAAGGAAAAGAAGAGGAGCACTAAGCCTGCCGGGTTAACCTCGCTGCCCCCGCAGGCTAGCAGCTCCGCGGCCGACTCCCGGCCCAGGACCGTTGCCGAGGGGATGGAAATTCAATAATGGCACAATTTCATTCTCTCCATTTTCTCCAGGGCAACATCAACCACTGTGCCAGAGCTCAGGATCTCCTACTCCAGAGCATGGCAGAGTGGTCGATTCACGTGGCTGTGGTCGCCGAACCGTACTTCATTCCCGCCCGTGACAACTGGTTGGGATGCGCTGACGGTTTGGTGGCCATTATTGGCGAGACTCTGATCGACCCGTCTCGGGGCCGCGGCTGGGTTGCTGCGGTCTCGGGCGGCATCGTTATTGTAGGGGCGTATTTCTCCCCCAACAAGAGTCTCGCCGACTTTGAGGGTTTCCTTGTCGAGTTGGGCGCCGTCGTAGGCCGCTATCACCCTCGTCCCATTCTGGTGCTCGGGGATCTCAACGCCAAGTCATCGGCGTGGGGATCTCCGGTCACTGACCCTCGGGGCGAGGTGCTAGAAGAGTGGACGGTGACGACTGGTCTGGTCGTCCTGAATCGGGGTTCGGAATACACGTGCGTGCGGCAGCGGGGTGGGTCGATAGTGGACGTCTCGTTTGCTAGCCCCTCGGTCGCCAGCCGAGTCCGCGACTGGCGAGTCGCCGCAGAGGTGGAGACGCTGTCGGACCATCGATATATCCGGTTCGACGTCTCTGCCCAGACTGCGAGCGGCCGCCATCCAACAACCCCGATTAACGACGGCCCGCGTTGGGCGCTTAAACGCATCGACAGGGAACTACTCGAGGAAGCTGCCTTAGTCCAGTCCTGGATCTGGGAGTCGACGACGGACGGCCCCGTCGACGTCGAAGCGGTGGCGCAATGGTTTCGCGGGGCGATGACGCAGATCTGCGACGCGTCCATGCCCCGTGTCCACCAACGGTCCGCAAAGCGCCAGGTGTACTGGTGGACCGCTGAGATCGCACAATTGCGCATAGCGTGCGTTGCGGCTCGTCGCCGGTACACCCGATACCGGAGGCGGCGTCGACGGGATTCGGCCGAGGAGGACGCGCTGTATGAGGTGTACCGCGCGTCTAAGGAGACTCTGTGGCTGGCCATCGGCGACTCAAAGTCGCGTGCCAGGGAAGAGCTGCTGGGGTCCCTAGATCGGGATCCGTGGGGGCGCCCCTACCGTTGGGTACGGGGCAAGTTGCGTCCCTGGGCGCCTCCACTAACACAAGCGATGCAACCCCAGTTGCTAGAGGCGGTAGTATCGGCTCTCTTCCCTGAGCGAGTGGGACACGTTCCCCCGGCGATGGCTTCGCCCTCAGCCACAGACTCTCCAGAAGAGGAGAGCACCGAAGTCCCCGAGGTAACGCAAGCAGAGACGAGAGCGGCCGTGTCGCGACTCCGGGCTAAGAACACAGCGCCCGGACCCGACGGAGTTCCTGGTCGAGCTCTCGTCCTGGCTCTGAAGGAGCTAGAGCCCCAGCTGAGGGGGCTCTTCACGGCATGTCTCGAGCAGGGTCAGTTTCCCAGTGTGTGGAAGAAGGGGAGGCTGGTCCTGCTCAGGAAGGAGGGGCGCCCCGCGGACTCACCGTCTGCGTACCGGCCCATAGTGCTGCTCGACGAGGCGGGCAAACTTTTTGAGCGAATCATCGCAGATCGCCTCGTCAGCCACTTGTGCAGAGAGGGGCCGGACTTGGACGAGAACCAGTTTGGTTTTCGTCGCGGGCGTTCCACCATAGACGCAATTACGCGCGTGAGGGCCCTGGCGGAGGAGACAGTGTCCCGGGGTGGGGTGGTGCTGGCGGTGTCTTTAGACATCTCCAACGCCTTCAACACCCTGGAGTTGTATCCGGGAGGCGCTGAATTACCATCGCGTGCCTCCCTACCTCCGCCGCACAATAGGGGCTTACCTTGAGGAGAGATGCGTTACGTATCGGGGACGTGACGGCGCAGGTCGGCGCGTCATGTCGTGCGGTGTTCCACAGGGATCGGTCTTGGGACCTCTTCTGTGGAACATCGGCTATGACTGGGTGCTGAGAGGTGAACTCCCATCGGGCGCCGACTTGACGTGTTATGCGGACGACACGCTCGTCACTGCCCGGGGGAGCTCGCACAGGGAAGCAGCGTTGATTGCCACGGCTGCGGTGTCACGAGTGGTGAACCGCATCCGGCACCTGGGCCTAAAGGTGGCCCTAAACAATTCAGAGGCCATGGTGTTCCATGGCCCTCGACGCGCCCCGCCGTCGGGATCACACATCGTGGTCAGCGGGGCCCGGATAGCTGTCGAGTCCACCATGAAGTATCTAGGATTGGTGCTCGACAGCCGATGGGAATTCGGACCCCACTTCCGGCGGCTGGCGCCCAAGCTGATGGGTGCAGCGGGCGCGCTATCAACGTTGCTTCCCAACTTGGGGGGCCCGAGCGCCGCCTGTAGGCGGTTGTACGTGGGAATCATGCGGTCCATGGCCCTGTATGGGGCCCCTGTGTGGGCGATGGACATGACGGCCAGCACTATCGCCATTCTGCGCAAACCGCAGAGGGCGATGGCCGTCAGAGTCGTCCGCGGGTATCGCACGATTTCCTACGAGGCGGCTTGCGTCCTGGCCGGATCCCCGCCCTGGGACCTAGAGGCGAAAGTACTCGCGTCATTATATCGATGGCGCGAGGAAGAGCGGGCACGGGGCTCGAGGCCGGTGCAGCGGCAGATCGCGCTGCGCCGAGAGGAGCTCCGTCAGGTCTTGGTGGCGGAATGGCGGCAAAGGCTTCTGCGCCCTACCGCCGGCCTCGCTACCGTCGAGGCGATCCGGCCAGTACTCGACGACTGGCTCGGGAGAAGGCACGGCTCCCTGTCGTTTAGGGTGACGCAGGTGCTGTCGGGGCATGGCTGCTTCGGCAAGTACCTGTGCCGCATAGACAGGGAGCCGGACGCTCGGTGCCACCACTGCGTCCATTGCGGGGAGGACACGGCGCAACACACGCTCGCTGAGTGCGTAGCTTGGGAGGAGCAGCGCCATGTCCTCACAAATAAAGTAGGAGGCGATCTGTCACTGCCGGCCTTAGTGCGGAAGATGGTCGGTAGCGCAGAGTCGTGGGACGCGGTGGTGTCCTTCTGCGAGGACGTGATGTCGCAGAAGGAAACTGCGGAACGGGAAAGGGAGATCTCGACTCCCTTCCCCAGCCGCAGAAGGCGCACCGGGCGCAGGAGAAGGGCGGACAACGCCCTTTTCCGGCCCCCATAAATGGGTCCAGGGGCGAGGGACTTGGGGAAGCCCCCGCCACCCCTATTCGATGGACCCGAGGCGGAGGCGCGCGTGGGTGTCGGCGCGCGCCCCTGAGGCGATACACGGGGTAGTTAAACACCTCACTACCCCGTGCAGGAGACGAGGCCCGGACAGATCGGGCCAGCACTAGTGTGGGGCTGCGGAAGAATTTGGATTCCCGCGGCCCCACGCGTACGTGCGAGGAGACACCGGGGTGGTTTTAGCCGGTAAGAGTCCGGCACGCCCCTCCGCCTTTCCCCAGGCGGAGGTAGTCCATGAGGATTTCCCCCCGTAAAAAAAAAAAAAAAAAAGGTAAGTCCAACTTCGACCGAGAGGTCAATCGACGGATTCAACTCGGTTGGGCAGCGTTCGGGAAATTACGCCACATCTTCTCGTCAGGTATACCTCAAAACTTGAAAACGAGACTGTACACCCAGTGCGTGTTGCCAGTGATGACATACGGAACTGAAACGTGGTCCTTCACTGCTGGCCGGATAAGGAAGCTCAAGGTCGCTCAGCGAGCTATGGAGAGGGCTATGCTCGGAGTTTCTGCGTGATAAACTCAGAAATAAGGATATCCGCAGTAGAATTAGAGTGACCGAAATAGCCCAACGGATTAGTAAGCTGAAGTGGCAATGGGCCGGCCATATAGCTTGAAGAACCGACAACCGATGGGGAAGAAAGGTTCTCGAGTGGCAGCCTCGTACCGGCAGGCGAAGTGTAGGGCGTCCCCCCACTAGATGGAGTGACGACCTGGTAAGATATGCAGGAAGTCGATGGATGCAGGTGGCTCAGGACCGTGCTTTGTGGCATTCTTTGGGGGAGGCCTATGTTCAGCAGTGGACTTGTGAAGGGCTGTAATGATGATGATGATGTAGTCAACATCATAGGAGTGCAACTTCTGTACGTAGTACTATTATTTATTTTGTGGTAAAAGTGTGTGTTATGAGGTAATTTATGAGTAGGCCTATATTTAGCACTGGAATTTTATAATCATGTATAATTAAATGAAAAACAGATTCTCTGCACAACATCCAGTTACTATTAAGTACGTGGATTGTATATTAGCTTGTCTCCGTTACTTGTTGAAACATACAGTATTAAAACAGGCAATCCGCAACGTGTGTGATATTTTGTTCCGAATTACGTAATAAATTTATCTTGTACATTTGTAACTTGAATGAGTTAAAAGTTATTTATGTATGTTGAACAAGTAGCTTCATTAAAACCAACATCGAGTGAAACCATCGATTTATGACTGGGGTAGAATGATTTGTGTTGTTGTATTCAGGAATATATCACCGGTGTGTGAATAAATCAGCTGGAAAAAGATCTCGATATGTGTGTGATTGTGAACAATATTGTTTCTTTAGCCGATTTTTATTCAGTAACTGAATATAATCGAACATTGTAAAATTTACGAACTCTACGCTTATTTTACACCTTGTCAGTTTACGACCTTGCCGTGCAGTGGCGGAACGCTGAGAAGAAATGCTCAGATTAATTCCAGCTACTAAATGCCACCATCGTTCACTGCGACAGAACTCGAAATTCCGTCCCCATCATCTCGATGGATGGTGGGCCACTATTGTGCGTTTTACGCTGATTTACTCCTTTCTAAAAGGCAGACGACGCACCTGTAAGTACCCTGGTGTTGGAGATATTCATGGGCGACAGTCATCACTTACCATTAGGTGAGCCATATGCTCGTTTGCCTTCTCTTCCATAAAAAAAAAACATCATTCTGTGGGTGTTGTAAGAGGCGAAAGAGGGTTTTTCAAGCAAGATACGGGCTCCAACATTTCTCTAATAACAATAAAAACAAACCATCGGTTGTCAATCCGTCTGCACAGGGTGGCGAAGGAGGTCTATGTTCTGCAGTAACTTTTGATAGGATGTAATGATGGACACTTAATCGTAATTGCCACCCCATATAGTAGTACCCCTTTTACTGTCCGGATTAAAGTGTAAGAAAGCTAGCTATTCACAAACTGTGAGGCATTTTCCTTAGTCCTTAGAGGTGACAGCGTATCTATGATTACTTTGTTTGAAATGCCTTGCAGACATGTAATAGTTTTTGTAGTTTATGCATTACATATTTATTTAAATTAAGGTACTAACCAGATGTATACTACGAATTACTTACGATAATATCTATTATTATCTTGAGTTAGTTTATGATAGATGACACAACATTAATTTACATCATCGATACAAATTTTCTTTTAAAATATTATTGGTTAGGTAGTAATACATCAATTTACTTCCATACTTATCACCTAAAGTCTTAGCCTTACATCCAAATACCTAACACAATACAAAACAAAGAAACGCTCTTCCATCACGTAGCTTGAACAGGAATTTGCGCTTAAGAACCATTCCTTACACAGGATTCCCTACTATAAAAACAAAAAACTTTTTACAAGTTCGAAGGGTGCGATATTGACATATAAAATTCTCAATACACATTGTATATAACAGTAACGGGTTATTGGTGTTGTATATATACATATATAGAATAAATGTAACCCCCTCATTGTCACTATCCCCCTAAACGGTTGACAAGTGCCTCTCTAAATAGGATGCACCGCGAGGACATGTGCCACTCTCATGGTAAATATAATTGATGATCGTGGCTACGGACGTCTTCGACGGTGCTTCCTGTCACCGGTCTGGGAGTGTACTCGTATCATCATCATCATCATCATCAACATTACAGCCTTTCATAAATCCACTGCTGAACATATGCCTCCCTCAAGGAATGCCACAAAGCTCGGTCCTGAGCCACCTGCATCCATCGACTTCCTGCATGACTTACCAGGTCGTCACTCCATTTAGTGGGAGGCCGCCCTACATTTCGCCTACCGGTACGAGGCTGCCACTCGAGAAACTTTCTTCCGCATAGGTTATCGGTTCTTCGAGCTATATGGCCGGCCCAATGCCACTTCAGCTTACTAATCCGTTAAGCTATGTCGGTTACTCTGGTTCTACTGTGGATATCCTCATTTCTAAGTTTATAACGCAGAGAAACCCCAAGCATAGCCCTCCCCATGGCTCACTGAGCAACCTTGAGCTTCATCATACGGCCAGCAGTGAAGGACCACGTCTCAGATCCGTAAGTAATCACTGGCAACACGCACTCGTTGTACAATTTCGTTTTTAGGATGTGAGGTATGTCTAACGAGAATATGTGTCGTAGTTTCCCGAACGCTGCCCAGCCGAGTTGAATCCGTCGAAGTTGGACTTACCTAGTCGGACTATTTGTCCCAGGTAAACATACCCGTCAACAAAATCGAGCTTAGTGCTCCCAACAACTACCAGCATAAGTGTGACATGGAAGTTAAACATGATTTTTGTTTTGTCCATGTTCATCTTAAGAACTATCCGTTGGGAGACACTATTGAGGTCATTGAGCATGGTGCTTAGTTCCTCCAGCGATTCTGCCATAAGGACCATATCGTCGGCAAATCGAAGATGAGTGATGTACTCGCCATTGATGTTAATACCGTATCCTTTCCAGTACAATAGCTTGAAAACGTCTTCCAATGCAGCGGTGAACAGTTTCGGGGATATAACGTCACCCTGTCTTACATCTCTCTGCAATTGCATAGGTTTCGTACTCTGGTTCTAAACTCGGTTAGCCATCGTAGCCCTACTGTACAAACACTTCAACACTTCGATATACCGACAGTCAGCTTGGCACCGCTGAAGAGACTGCAGTACCGCCCAAATTTCGACGGAATCAAACGTTTTCTCATAGTCCACATACGCCAGACATCATCATCATCATTACAGCCCTTCACAAGTCCACTGCTGAACATAGGCCTCCCCCAAGGAATGCCACAAAGCACGGTCCTGAGCCACCTGCATCCATCGACTTCCTGCATGTCTTACCAGGTTGTCACTCCATCTCGTGGGGGGACGCCCTACACTTCGCCTACCGGTACGAGGCTGCCACTCGAGAACCTTTCTTCCCCATCGGTTGTCGGTTCTTCGAGCTATATGGCCGGCCCACTGCCACTTCAGCTTACTAATCCGTTGGGCTATGTCGGTTACTCTGGTTCTACTGCGGATATCCTTATTCCTAAGTTTATCACGCAGAGAAACTCCGAGCATAGCCCTCTCCATAGCTCGCTGAGCGACCTTGAGCTTCCTCATACGGCCAGCAGTGAAGGACCACGTCTCAGTTCCGTAAGTCATCACTGGCAACACGCACTGGTTGTACAATTTTGTTTTAAGGTTTTGAGGTATTTCTGACGAGAAGATGTGTCGTAGCTTCCCGAACGCTGCCCAGCCGAGTTGAATCCGTCGATTGAGCTCTCGGTCGAAGTTGGACTTACCTAGTCGGACTATTTGTCCCAGGTAAACATACTCGTCAACAACTTCGAGCTTAGTGCTCCCAACAACTACCGGCATAGGTGTGACATGGACATTAAACATAATCCTTGTTTTGTCCATGTTCATCTTAAGACCTATCCGTTGGGAGACACTATTGAGGTCATTGAGCATAGTGCTTAGCTCCTTCAGCGATTCTGCCATGAGGACTATATCGTCGGCAAATCGAAGGTGAGTGATGTACTCGCCATTGATGTTAATTCCGTATTCTTTCCAGTCCAGAAGCTTGAAAACGTCTTCCAATGCAGCGGTGAAGAGTTTCGAGGATATAACGTCACCCTGTCTTACACCTCTCTGCAATTGGATAGGTTTCGTACTCTGGTTCTGTACTCGGATAGCCATCGTAGCTCTACTGTACAAACACTTCAGCACTTCGATATACCGACAGTCAACTACGCCAGACATAGTGGCAGATTATATTCCTCTGTCTTCTGTACAATCTGCCGCAGGGTATGTATGTGGTCCATAGTACTAAAGTTTTTTCAGAAACTGGCTTGTTCGGGAGGCTGGAAGTCGTCAATTCTTCGTGCGAGACGATTCATAATGACTTTAAAAAACAACACGTAGACGCGGCTCAGAAGGGAAATCGGTCTGTAGTTCTTCAAGAGAGCATTGTCACCTTCCTTGAAGATTAAGAACACCGCACTTCTGCTTCACGCCTCCGGTGTAATGCCACCATTGAGTACGGAATTAAAGAGCTTCTGAAGTACTTCAAGTACCGGTTTTCCACCCGCATTCAAAAGCTCCCCTGTAATTTCATTCTCGCCCGGGGACTTGCCGTTTTAAGGTGCTGGAAAGCCATTCTAATCTTGCTCAGACTACCGACCGCAATATCTTCGGAATATTGTCGGATAAGATTCGCTCTTGGATCGTTTCTCACACTTGCGAGTGGCTCCAACGATGACGTGTACAGCTGCTCATAGAACCTCTCAATCTCACTCAAAATCTCAGGTATCCTGGAAACGATGCTGTCACACTCGGTCTTCAGCTTTAACAGTTGGCTCTTTCTGGCAGACAGATCTCTGGCAAAGACTTTGGAGCCTTGGTTCCGCTCGATCGCTTCTTCAATACGAGCTGTATTGAAGTTGCGTAAGTCTCGCCGCATGCATTTGGAGATCTGTCTGTTCAGTTGCCTGTATGCTGTCAAATCTGTTGAAGAATGTAGCCTCATCTTCCGTCTAACAGCCATGAGATTAAGAGTGTGATCGGAGAGTTTTTGTGTTCTTCTGCGGCGGGTCTTGCAGAACTTAGCTCCAACCGCATGGACAGTTTCCACGAGCTTGTCATTCATATCGTCCACTTCATTGCAGTCTTCTAGGCACTGAAAATGGTTTTGTAACTCGAGCTGAAAGGTTTCGGGACTTTGGATTAGAGCACGAGGGGGACGGAGCGTTGACTTCATCAGACGAGATCTCTCCAACTTTACATTTAGGTTCAGTGTGCCTCTAACCATTCGGTGATCGCTGCCGGTTTTCACCCTTGCGATCACTGAGACATCACTGAACAGTTGTCGTCTGGTCGTCATAATGAAGTCAATCTCATTTTTTGTCGAACCGTCGGCGCTCGGCCAGGTCCAATTCCTGTGGAGCCGCTTTTGGAAGAAAGATTTCTTCATAAAGAGTCCCTCTTTCTCCATGAAGTCGGCCAGATGCTGGCCTCTTGGGTTCCGTTGCCCTATTCCAAATTTCCCTGCTTTCAGCTAACCGTTCTCTCTTGTGCCTAGTTTTGCATTAAAGTCTTCCATTAGCACCTTGTAGTGGGTTTTGGAGGAATGCATGGCTCTAGAGATATCCTAATACATTTCCTACACCTCCTCATCGGGGTGTGCCGAGGTTGGTGCTTAAATCTGTATGACCTTCAGCGAATACCGTTTGGTGATTCAGAGTATAAGGTACGCAACCCTCGTCGACACAATCTCTATCTTTACAACGTTGTTAATGAGAGACTTGTGGACGATAAATCCGACATCTCCTTGAGACAGATCGTCGCCCTTCCGGTGATTGAGCAAGTTGCCGGATTCGAGGATTACCGTGTACTCCCCCTCTCTTCGGACCTCGGATAATCCTATAATATGCCAGCGTAACTTGTCTATCTCTTCTTCCAGCTCCACAATCTTCTCGCAGTCCTGTGGGTGCGTGCGTTGTATGTTGCCGTGTCGAGTCGTCTTAGGTGGCAACCGAATCTCCACCGGAGATTCTTAGCACCCCCTGCCCCACCGTTACCATGGTCGCTACCGTATCCAGCAATAGCGGGCCGTCGGAGACTGGGGGCGATACCTTTGTTGCTCTCATCATTGGGGTATTTGCCATAGTTGCGTTTGCACACTCGGTGAGCGGGTTGGCAATCGCGGTTTTTTTATTGTAATTTTGCTGTTATTATGAAGATGCTGCTGCCCATCTCCTGCCTGTTTCCCTTTGTCGCCTTTTACGACACCCACAGGAAGATATGGGGTAGTGGATGTTCTTAACCGCCACTTCACGGTCAACGTATATCTGGTATTAATGAAATAAGTTTATAACATATCTGGTATTACTACAAAGGACGAGAAAGTGTGGTTATAACTTTTCTTTTGTCGCCATTATACGGCAAATAATAATAATTATATATATGTAGTCTTTGAAAATTTTAATAGGTTAGCATAAGCATAGGAAGTTATAGTTGTAGATTGAAGAGTCTAATAATGTTACAGAAAACAGAAAGTTTTGGATACTATACTTCTATTTCTTAGGTAATATTATGTTTATGTTCAAATTCTTCTTCTATGAGTTCCTCTCCGACTAGCGATAGTTGGCAAAATCAGCTTTGAAATTTTCCTTCTTGTTCTTCGCTAGGCAAAAGAGCTCAGCAGCACTTCCAATTCCCGTCCGATTTTGGATGTTTTGCAAGCAACACTTTTTTCTAAGACCAACAGCTCTCCTTCCGGCAACTTTTCCTGCTTTAAACAGGTCCGCGATTCGCAACTTTTCTTTTCTTGATACGAGTAGTCTCCAAAAGTTGCAGTTTCTGGTTGACTCGTTGCAGAACTTCTACTTGCGAGATCTTTTGAGTCACACTAGTGGCCAACATACGTATATATGATCACATCTCGAATGCTTCTATACGTTTCATGAGGTCTTCTTTAATTGTCCGCACCTCGCTTCCGTAAAGAAGTAGAGGCTAGATGTAGCAATGTAGGAGTAGTATGCGCACAGGGATCTGAAGTTTGCGATTGCAGAATATTTTATTAACACGCAGAAGGCACTTCGTGCTATTTAGATGCGAGTTTTTATCTCGTGTTCACAGTTCCATGTGTCGTTAAGCCATGTTCCTAGATATTTGTACTTGCGTACCCACTCAGTTTTTTGGCCCGCTAAAATGATATCAATTTCATCAAAGATGGTTTAAATAATACCATGATCTTTGTTTTTTATGTATTCATCCGCAGACCAACGTTTTCACTGCACTCATTAACACGGGTCACAATCAATTGCAAATCTACAGGAAATGATGCTATTAGGACTGTATCGTCAGCGTATATGATGTTGTTAATATTGTGTCTCCACATTCTAGCTCTTCAATTGCTTCTGCTGTTTTTTTTTCTGAGTACAAATTAAAGAGCGTAGGTGATAATATACCGCCCTGCCGAACTCTTCTCTTTATTTTAACCTCATCAGTCTCCTCATTGTCAACTCGTACAGTAGCCTTCTGGTTCCAATACAGATAATACGTACATCTTTGTCATCTAAGCTAATATCATGTAATATTGCAATTAGAAGGTCGTGCAGTACCTTGTCGAAGGCTTTTTCGTAATTGATGAAACAAAGGAAAACGTCTGGCTGCATGTCTCTGAATTTTTGTACCAGAACGAAGGTGCTGCTGCCCATCAACTGTCACGGTTTCCCTCTGTCGTCTGTTACGACACCCACGGAACGATGTGGGGAAGTGAATATTCTTACACCGCCACAACATGGTGTTACCAATAAATAACTTCAAACAGGTTGACTAAATAAGTTGTGAATTTTCTTTTTCAATAGCTAGTGTAGTGTATATCAAGGCAAAAAAAAACGTTTATTTTGTATACTACTGTTTAATATATTATTGTGCAGCTGAAAGTGAAATTCAACTTGCTTAATATACAAACCTAAAAACTCAAAGAATTACGGAATTTTCATCACTATCCGATAACAAATGCGTCCGAATCAGAGGTAAAAATCAGAGGTCCTCCCAACAGGGAGGATGCATGATCTTTCACATCTAGAATCCGCGTAGACGCAGTAACCAATTGTGTTAGAACATATGCCAAGGCTAAGTCGTAAACAGATCTCCCCGCATGTTCGGTTAAACGTGATCTGAGTCATCTCATACATGGTATAGCCATGCTACAGCTATATTAGTAGTATAGTTGTAGCACGAATGGGTCGGCTCGACCGGGGAAGGAGCACGCTCTCACAGAATAATAGCGTAAAATAGCAGATTTAAACTGCTGTGTTTCGTATAGTGAGTGTACAGAACCGGAGACCCTTTTTACTGGAAAAGAGGCATTCCATCTTATTCATCATGCGTGACAACGCATCTGCAATTTTATTCGCAAACGAGAATAGATTTAGATGTCTATGGGCCACAGCAACCACCTACCATCAGGTGAACTGTGTGGTAGCTTGTCACTCTATCCTATAAAAAAAATTCGCCATGGTAGGTGTTAAAATCGCCAAAGATTATATGACTTATGTGGGTGTGATCTGTTGTAGCAAGGAGTCTGTACCCATCGGACATTGTCGATGTCGACGACCGATGAAGTTGCTTCAAGACTATCGAATCGTAGAGAACAGATATACTCTCTGTCTTACACCAAAACTCTAGCCCGTGATACAAAAGAGTGCTCCTTTTCGCACCCCAGGTAAAAAAGATATGAAATTTCAGCCTACCCTCTCAAACTTTAAGTTAAGATGTCTCTATATCATAATAAAAATTGGATCGAGTAGAATGCGAGAAAGAAAATCTTGGTAAGTGCAGAACATTCCGTTTATTACCCCGCCATTGATTCTCGCACGGCAGCTGTTAATTCGATCTTGACTTCGGATTCCATCCCGCTGAAGACGTAATCTTAGAAAACAATTTACTTTATTCAAAAACATTTCACGTGAGTTAATACAAACTGTAACTCCATTTCCATTGAATATTAAAATTTTCTTTTTTATATGAATGGGCCTGTTTTAATTATTGCTGTTTATTAATTTTAAAACCGTGTAGTGGCGGTGTAAGAATATTCACTATCCAATATCGTCCCGTGGGTGTCGTAAGATGTGACAGAGGGAAACAAACCAGAGGACGGTCAGCAGTGTCTTCCTAATAACGTCTAGAAATAAAAAAAACTATGGTTGCTAATCCGCTTACAAATCGTGGCAACTATAGCAAATATACCCCATGATGAAAGTTACGAAGAGACGGCCTCCAGTCCCCGGAGGCCCCGCTATTCCTGGCTACGGTGGCGACCATGGTAACGGTGGGGCAGGGGGTGCTAAGAAGCTCCGGTGGAATAGAATAGAATAGAATCATTTTCATTCAATATAGATTACAATACATAATACATAATGAAAGTAATATTTCACTTTTACCACTGGTTCGCAAACAAACCTCTGTTCTGGGAAGAACCAGCAAGAAACCTAGCGGGTTTTTTAAAAAAAATATATTTACAATATAATATTTTATACAATTGTTATCATAATATATTATAATTTTTATGAAAACATTTAAAAACAGCATGGTAGCAATCACTTCACTCCCAGGGCACTAAACTAATCTAGCTGTTTCAACACATGTAAGGCTAATCTTTTTTACAGTATATGTTACTATCCTAATTTCAATAGAGAAGATGGATGGGTGTTGCCATCTACTTGGGATCCTATAATTAACAAAATTAAATTCAAAGCCAAGCATACCAGTGCAAGACTTCAAGATACTGTTAGCCCATTCTGCGTCGATTGAACCAAAAATTAATATTCAAAAACTGAAGGTAGCCGGGCTAACTATGACATCGGGACGTCAAACATCTTAGTTCCGCCCGTGACCATGGATTGCTGTAGAGCACCCGAAACGTGGAGAATTAAAATAAATAAATTAGACGCGATAAAATCCGTGAAAATAGTTTTATTCAATTATCATCCCCTGTTTCAGTTCCAAAAACTTTATGCGCTCGTCGAGCTATGTGGTTGCGACAGAATATCAGAGCTGCGGTGGTTGTTGTCACACATATGCTATAAAAAAACTATTTTACTGCAGCATTATGCTGAGTCGGTAGGCTTATTGTTGCTGAAATCCAATTTATTTTCTACATTTATTTTTTTAAGTATTTTTTTTGTTTTTTTATTATTATTAAACTAGGCTCACTCTCGCCCTGCATCTCGCCCGAGGGCAAAAATGAAGTCTACGATGGAGCGAGTTCGCCCAGAAGAAGCTTGTTATCTATCATACACTTGAAGAAGTTAAGGTTATATAAGGCTAAATATATTTATAAATTAATGTTTTATAAGATTTAGTCACAGCAACGAATAAATATGTTTTTTTTTTCTTCCTTGTACATTCCTATTATTTTTGTGACTTAAATAACTGCTATGGAGCTTGGCCATTTAGGTTATCTATTTTATCGATTACTTTTATCGCCCATCTCTCTTAACGGCGAAGCCAACAACCCCGAACGTCGTTTGTAATGAAATTGGCCCCCTATTAACGTTTATGTTTATGGTGCGATTGTCTTTAACTAGACCTGGATCACCAAATGCCTTTTAAAATTCCTTTCTAGTGAGTGAGTCATCTTCACATAATTAATAAATTGTTATTACTTGAATGTAATGTTCCAGCATGTCAGTTAAATTAATATTTCAGTTGATTGCGAACTAAATTTCATTATAATCTTTGACATCTATTGTATCTACGTGAGACTTCGATAATCAAAACATAAATGGCAAATACATCACATGTAAGTTTATTCCAAAACTAACTCCAATTATCACTAATAAAACTTGTTCAAATTGATATCTTTGTTTATCTGTCCCTTTATTACAACGTGAGCTTACTCGAATCTTTACTTTGTTTTCATAAAAGACCCTCATTCCAGGATATTAAAAGGCTAAAATATCATACAATATGTTTTTATTTTTCAAAATCAAATACGTATATAGATAAATACGTCGAAAAAATATTATCGAATTTATTGCAGCGTTGTTTATTGATCGTTTAGGGCTTAAACTGTGGTTCAAGAAAATGCATTTAGAAATATTGGAATTCAGAAGAATGGAAATGTCAATGCAGACGGTTTTATAGTAATTAAATCATTAAATAAAACGTAATGTAATAAATAATAGTAATATAAATCAAATAAAATATATCAAAACAACATATATTTATCTAATTTAAATATGAAACAAATTATAGGAAAGAAGTATTTTACAAATTTTTTTTTATAGGATAAAGGTGACAAACGAGCACAAAGTCCACCTGATGGTAAGTGGTTGCTGCGGCCCATAGACATCTACATCTATCCTTGTTTGCGAATCAAAATGCAGATGCGTTGTCACCCGTGAGGACTAAGATGGAATGCCTCATTTCCAGTAAAAAGGGCCTCCGGCCACCTGCACTCACCAAGCGAAACGCCTTTACTTCACGCTGGTATTCTGTGAGGTGGTGGTACCACCCCGGTTCGAGCCGGCCCATCCGTGCGACAGCAAAAGCTGCCGCGTGGCTCTACCACTGTTCATTTAAGTTCAATTAAATCAATTATACTGTATGTAAAGAAATATAATTTCTAAATCGCTGTCGTCTGTTGGTAGTGTACCCAGATTTATAATGTTTAAATTTATAATTTAAATGATTTAAATTAATGATAAAAGTCATACTTATATTATTTAGTACATTAGTTAAACTTTAATAAGAATTAATATTACATTAAGATATTTGAGTGCTTGACATGTTATTGCAAACGGATTTAAAGTTATAAGAGATAGCAATAAATAACATACTTGTATTACTTAGATTATTCGTTTATATTTAATTTAAAAAATAACATATTAAGTTAAGCTAAGGATACTAACCTTGATATTCAAGAATCAAATTAGTATTATATAATATTTCTTTTCATTAAAATAGATCATCAAAACATCGAAAATTTATTTTATATATGGCGAAAACGTTTTATATTGATTTATTACGAGAAATTGACTTCCGTACTGAAGTTACTTTCCCGAGCAGAGCTTTGTTAAATTAATCTTCATTGTGGGAAAATTTATCCGGAAAATTTCTTCCTAATATGAGCATGACGTTGCAATTTCTAAGCAGGAGCTGCGGGCAACAGTGGGATATAATTTGTTATAATAAGTTATCTTTTTAAATGGAAGGGCTATGCTTCGGCTATATTATGGTTGCAGCACAAATGGGTCGGCTCGACCGGGGAAGGACCACGATCTCACTGAATACCAGCGTAAAATAGCAGCTCAGTGCTGCTACTGTGTTTCGTATGGTGAATGTAGAGAACTGGAGACCCTTTTTACTGAAATTGGGACATTCCATCTTAGGCCTCAGGCTTGATAACGCATCTGCAGTTTGATTCAAATTGAGGATGTATATAGATGTCTATAGGCCACAGTATCAAATTTTCATTTTCACTGTGTGCACGTTTGTCACTCATATTTAAAATAATGTTGTGACAAACGATCTTAAAGTCTACCTAATGGTAAATGGCTACTGCGATTAATGGACACCTGCAAAAAAGGTATTTGATGATTATTCCTAATCTAAAGACCACCATACAAATAAATCCTACCCAGGCAAAGAATATATACACTTCGCGAAAAGAAACGACACTTAAGCATGTGTGCACGTAAAATCACTTGCGGCTATGTGTGGGTGTCTGGATGTGTGCGGGTGCCTTGAGAGGCGCGCGGGGCGTGGAACGGGACGTCGCCGACTGCCCTGGCTGAGGGCTGCGCTTTATACAAAAATAGTGCCTATTCATTTGTATATAATTATTCTACCTTTATTTAGTTACAATATTTATTTATATGTATGGCACATTTATGTTATATATAATAGTTTTAAAGTTTATATTTGTAATTTTATATATATATATATATATATATATATATATATATATATATATATATATATACATATATATATACATATATATTCATATATATTAATATGTGGTAATATATGGTTGTCTGGAAGAGATCGCTCTTAGCGATGAGATCACCTATTGTACCACATTTATTTTTCTCATATTTTGTTAATATTTATGTTATTTTTTGGCGTACAATTAAGTGTTATCTATCTATCCTCGTATCTATGCTTCCCTATTGATTTTGTAAAAAAAATTATACATACGGATACGAATTTTTTCAATTGTCAGAAATAATAATAAAAATTATAAAAGTCATCGAAGAAGCAAAAAATATATAAGAGTAAGTAATTTTTAAAGGGTGGTAGGTAAAAATGATTATTGCGTACTGAAATACTAAGTGTTGGTTAATTATTATTTAAGATTACCATTAACTGTCGTGCATATTTTGTTTTGTCGGAAATTATAATTTTCCCCATCTGTAAAGTTATTTAATAAAAGTTGATTTAAAATTGATCGTATCTTTCACTATCTAAATACATAAGTTTACATTATATAACATATACCTACTTTGTACGAGTGTCTTCTTTGGCACAAGTCTATAATATTCCGTTTCGGTTCGGTATCAACCCTAGCGTGCTCGTTTGTCACCCTATCCTATAAAAAAGCATTGTCCTTGTACTGAAATCGACAAGAAGTTATGTTAAATCACGCGATGTGATTCGATATAATAATACACAATTTACTATATATAATAATTTATATAAATATATTTTATATTTATAAATATATTTATATAATAATAGTTGTGAGTTACTTCTTTAAATAACGGCTGTATATTGTGTATGGGTATAAATCTCTACGTCTACATCTGGAGCCTTAGCTAAAAAAATATTATTATCTGTAAACATAAATTGAAGTGTTTGTTTGGAACATTTAAATAACTGGCTTCTATTAAACTAAGGGGATATATTTGCCTGCTAATAAGATATACATACCGCTGACTATATTTTATTCGAAAAACCTAGTCTTTTTTTGAAAACGAAAATTTATTACCTTATAAATTTAGGCAAATTCGAAAGCGGGTGGCTAGTAAATAATATAATATAATCATCCCTTCCGTTTAGTGGTAGTATGACCATTTCGCTTACGCCAGACGTAAAAAAGCAGACAAGTCCATTCAAGTACGTTTTTTTTGTATAGGAGAGGGGGCAAACCAGTATGCGGCTCACCTGATGGTAAGTGACTACCGCCGCCCATGAACAACTGCAACACCAGGGCAACCAGGAGAATTGCAGATGCGTTGCCGGCCTTTGTTACGTGGCGGTCGTTTATTACGTGGTAGAGCCATGCTAGAGCTATATTAATATTACAGTTGTAGCATGAATGTGTTGGCTCGACCGGGGAAGGACCACGCTCTCATAGAATACCAGCGTAAATTAGCAACTTAATGCTGCTGTGTTTCGTATGGTGAGTGTAGAGAACCGGAGACCCATTTTACTGGAAAAGAGGCATTCTATCTCAGTCTTTACGGCTGAGAACACATCTGTATTTTCATTCGCAAACGAAGATAGATGTAGATTCCTATGGGCCACAGCAACTACTAACCATCAGGTGGACTGTGTGCTGGTTTGTCACCCTTGTTCAATAAAAATAAAAGTACTATGTACTAGAAGAGATGCCGAGACGAGCCCACGGACTCAAACTTAATTAGTATGTGCCATAAAAAAGAACTCTGTACCTCCTTCCATCCAGCACTGCCGCGCATATACATATGACTTTAATGGACAAGACGCGGTTGAATAGGCAACAATACCAAAGGTGTCGAGAGAACTATGATTGCGATTGTTACCCACCTGCCAGGCGAGATTGAGGCAAATCTTCCCTACAGTGGTAGAGGCCCATGTCCAGCTGTGAGCTTTTACGGGTCGATAATATAAAAAAGTGAAGATTTTTTTAAATAATGATATCATGCGAGCACGCAGTCCACCTGATGATAAGTGGATGCTGTGGCCCATAGACATCTACATTTATCCTCCATTAATAATTAAAATACAGAAGCGTTGTGACCCCTAAAGTCTAAGATGGAATGCCCCGTTTTCAGTAAAAAGCGTCTCCAGTAGAAAGGGTATCCAGTCTTTTACAAAAAGCTACAAGCTGATATTTTACGCTGGTATTCTGTGATAATGTGGTCCTACCTCAGTCAAGCCGACCCATTAGTGCTACAGCCTATATAATGTAGATGTAGCGTAGTTACGCAAACTGTTAAAATGTTCAAATATGTTAAGTAAATTGAGTAATGCAGTAAAGTTATTTTTCAGAGCACAGTTTTCTACATCAATCTTTATAGAGGAAGACTTTATCGGGAAAGTTCCGGACGTGAATTTTAGCGTGACCTGCAGTTTCGGAAGCGCTGCAACTGGTTTAAAACAAAATCAATATTGTATTAGTAATTTCAAAGGAATAAATTTAAACATACATATATAAAGTTTCTCGAGTGGCGGCCTCGTACCGGCAGACGTACGAGATGGAGTGATAACCTGGTAAGACATACAGGAATTCGATGGATGCAGGTGGCTCGGGACCGTGGTTTGTTGGCATTCCTTGGGAAAGGCTTATGTTCAGCAGTGGACTTGTGAAGAGCTGTAATGATGATGATGATGAAAATACAAATAAATAAAATTGAAGTGTCAGTCCGTCTCATCGAAATAACTGCCTTCTATTGAGCTGAGATGGTTAATACCATGTCATTATGACATGAATAGCCAATTGTAATTTTTTTGTATGTCTATCTGTTTGTTGATCTACAAAATGGCTGTAACGTTTGTGATTAAATAGGAATGTCTGAATGAGTCTTAGCTACAAATTTTATCCAGAAAACTTAGAGATATTTTTTGTTAAATGGAAAAATTCTAATTTATATTTGTTTTAGGAATCTATATGCCACCACATTAGTATATCCCAACCAGCTGAAGCCGGGGATGATCGCTAGTTAAAATTTAATAATTACTCATTCAACAATAATATAATAAAAACTAAAATTATCATGTAGTATCCACTCGCGTTATAGTGGCAAGAACGCTGGCTGCGTTTCATTGCTGAATAGTTACACTTAGCCTTTGGGTAAGGAAAAAAACTGACACTCTTTTCACCAGAGGTGATGGCTAATCGTTAGTCACGATGCAGATCCTTTAGGAACTTCACCGCCAGTGGACTCCGCGATTCTATTTCTGTTGTTTCTAGCAGATGTGCGTACATAGCTGTCACCGTTGCTAGGACGCTATTGCCATGGCTCTATTGCCAAAAATGACATCCCCTCTTCCTCATTGTCAAAATACCTTAAAAATACACGAGAAATCTTAAATTACTTATTTCTACTGCCAAGTAGCATTGCAAGCACTGGGAGTGTGTTTGCACCACATCGTCCTCGCCTTCTAAGCATATAAAAATATCGATCGATCGTATCGTAATTTTAACTTGTTTGACAATTATTATGTCTACCGTGTAGGTTCGTTTGGTTTGTTAAGCTAAGTAACACTACTAAGTTTCGCCTTAATTGTTTACTTTAAAGGTTCAGATTACTTTCGTTAAATTTTATTTGTACTTCTACCAAAAGCATATCGTTACGCATACATACGTCCAATTATTAAGACAGAACATAATAAATATTGTGTAAAGTATTTTATTTTAAACTTTTCAGTAGAATGCACATTTTAAAGAAATTATAAAATAAATTATATTTGATCAAATAGGCAAAACATAGCATATACCAGCCAGCAGAATACCAGCTCAATACTGCTGTGATTTGTAAAGTGAGTGTAGAGAATCGGAGACCCCTTTTTACTGGAAAAGTGTGATTCTCAATTGAGAATGTATGTAGATGTCTATGGATCATATCATCCACTTACCATTAAGTGGACTGTGTGCTCGTTTGTCACCCTAACTAAACCTACTATAATAAAAAAACACATTTTAATGTGGAGCTCGGTGATAAATCATATCGATAAGCTTTTTAGGGTTCCGTATCTCAAAAGGAAAAAACGGAACCCTTATAGGATCACTTTGTTGTCCGTCTGTCTGTCTGTCAAGACCCTTTTTCTCGGGAACGCGTGAAGGTATCAAGCTGAAATTCAAGTCTACTGTCCCTTGGAGCTGTGAAAAATTCAAACTTCTAAGCGAACGCAATCAAAAGATACAGCCGTTTATGCCGCAAATTTTTGACATTCGCAAGGGAATCAAAACCTACTTCCCGTGAACTCAGAATCTTTAAATTTCCTACGAAGCAACGTATTATAGCACAGATAAAGGAAAACTTGCGAAAAGCATAAATTTTTAGTTACATCATATAATAAAAATATTTTTAATAATTTTAAACGTATATACCTACGGATTTGTTCGGAACCCTCGGTGCGCGAATCCGACTCGCACTTGGCCGGTTTTTTTTAAGCAATAACATAAGAGTCGTGAAATATGTCGATGCTAGGTAGGGTTTTAGACAATTCGTTATATTTGCTACTTAAACTTCAACTTTATAACTGTTACTTTAACTCTACAGTCTTTGTATATTATTTAAAATATATAAAATACTTAATCTATCTCCTATGTCTACTATAATAAAACTCTAAGACTCGTTTTTGCGTGATGCGTGTTCGGACGTCTGTCCGAACACGCATCACGTAAAAACCTGTGAAACGATTTGAATTAGATTTTCACTGGCAGGTAGCTGATATTAAAAGGAGTAGCTTAAGCTTCTTTATTTTAGGAAAATAATTAAGGTTCCGCGCAAAAAAAATACCTATGAAATCCACTCGAAATAAATTCCACGCTGGCGAAGTTGCGGGAAACAGCTAGTCTAATATATTTTTATACTTATTGCTATCCTTGTAAAGTGCGTGTGGCAGAGTAATTTTGTGTTCTTTAACTGAACTTGCAAAGTAACAGCGTTCGTAATATTGCAATCAAAAATAATCAATAACAGATAATTATCAGATTTTTTGAAACTTTTAATCATCGTTTACTTCTCTAGTTAAAAGTAAAAGAGAGTTTAAATTTACTGAAATAACGTTGCTCAGTATCGATAAAAAATAACTGTAAATCTGTTCGGGTGTTACATTTGAATTGAATAAACAAACAACAAAATTTGTAACAACATTTTCAGGGGTTACTTATGAAGGGTAAAGCGCAAAAGGTCTGATTTTTGTGTGTGCCAATATTTGCAAAACTGTGGGAAAAACACCAATCGTTCATTAGATCGAATAAAAACAGGTTGAAATACTACGATATAATTTTCATACATAATTAAGCTACACCATATCACTACACTACAAGCTAGTGGCACCAGTTTTGAATTGAAACACAGAGTCAGTAATTTATTCTTGGGGCAATGTATACACTATTACAACAAGATCCCGGAAAGTGTACAGGCTCTCTCTATTGCCACGTTCAAATGTTTTGTTAAGCTGAAAAAGGGTTATTATAATATAAATAAATACATGGTTCATAAAATTACTTTCAATAAGAATTACACATGTGATATTTATTGAATAAAAAAATATTCTATTCTATTCTATACTAATGGATCGGCTTAGCTGGAGAAGGACCACGTTTGCACAGAACAACAGCGAGAAACAACAACGCAATGCGGCTGTATCTGGTATAGTGATTTTTTATTATTTAATTTATAGTTTATTTCAGAATAGGTTGACCATAGTTAATTTAGATCTTGCCACAGTTCATCAATGGGCAAGATATCATGGAATAATATTAAGGCCTGCCAAAACACAGGTTATAATCATGAGGCGCAAAAAAATTACATGTTGACTCGACTATCAACATCTGTCTTAGGTCATTCTAAATGGTGTATATTTAGAATATGCTAGGCAGGTCAAAAACCACGGCTTAATTTTGGCTGACGATCTAGGTTAGGTGTCATAAGTTAATGACGTCCGAAAACGTATTTTTAGCATAATGCATTCATTAAAGCTTTGGCAAAAGTTTATCCCTCAGACGGCCAAGGTTACGCTAGTGAACTATCTGTTGCTTTCTATTTTAGATTATGCTGATATTGCTTATCTAGATATATCTGAGGTGCTGCTTAGCAAACTCGACCATGTACTCAATCTGTGCATACACTATATTTTTGGCCTGCGCAAGTTCAATCATATATCACGAACACACACCTTCTAATCACTTTGTAGGGTATTGTTCACAATAATTGTTCCCTAACTTATCTGAAAGAGCGTTTTTCATACTTAAGCTTATCCCGTTCGATGACCAACAAAACTCTAACTATCCCGAAGGATAAATCTACATACTCGTACTACTCGGATTCCTTTATAGTATCATCAATAACACTTTGGAAGAACCTTCCACGAGATTTAGAAGATGCTCCCACAATCAAAACATTTAAACGTATTGTTGAGGAACATTATTTAAAACTACTTGTTTAATGTTATTGGTTTATATAATATTATAATTTTCTATACTAGTTTGTATGTATTTTAAGTAGTATGTATTTTTAAATATGTGTATATATACATTTGTATATATGTATGTATATGTATATATATGTGTATAAGTGTATATATGTATAAAGTAACATATTTATATTATATTATATGTTTTGAATAATATGTGAAAATAAGTTAGTTTTTTTTTGGTGCAGCTATTATAAATTATCCTATATGTAGGCTAATCCAGTGCCTCCAGAAAGGACTCTCAATATGCTCAGCAATGACCCTCAGCTACCCGTTAGGACTGTCTCTCAACGATGCTGCTCTTTATCTAATTATGTCATAATAGCCATCCACATTTGAATCTGCAAACATCGCTAACGCACTACAATAGCGAGACGTCCCCATCAACATCCTGAAGGCATTGTTGTACTGAACTCTCAGAACGTTCACGACCCGCTGCGTACAGTTGGCCTACAGGCTGAAGGTATAAAATGATTGGCAGAAGGCCTAAACAATGTTGCTTTGACTATCTTTGAACACCTGCATGAAAAATCAGATATTTAAAAAAAAAAGGCAAACCTGCGAGCCAGCATAATACATCAAATCGCGAGCCCCCTGCGTTCATGTTTCACGTCTAGGTTATCAGAGAAGTTCTCATTCACAACATGTCCTAAGAATACAAATTGAGAAACTCGTCTTAGCGCAATCCCACCTAGTGTCACGGGCGGTACATATGAAGACTTCAGATGCCCCGCCCGAAACACCAGCAACTCGCTTTTTTGTACGTCAATTCATGTGTTTTTCTACATATGCCTCACATACACCCAAGAACTACGTAGTGCACTTATCTATAAACTCAACAACACGATATATTCGGCGTAACTAATGTCAAAAACTTTATTACTATATTACTATCTATGAAGTAACCTACACAGGTGTTGTTGAGCTCGCGAACCACCTCCCTTAAAATTGTATTAAATAAAGTAGGAGAGGTCAGTCCCCCTTGCCTAACTCCACACTTTAATTAACAAGAATCAGACAGGCAATCTGCCCATCTTACAAAATTGGTCTGGTGCCTATACCAGTACTACTCAAAAATATTTGTTATACCTTTTGGCAAGTTATTTTCACTCAGTTTGGCCCACAGTTTGTCATAATTGATCGGATCAAATGCCTTTGAAAAGTCCAAAAAGGCGGCATAAACCGGCATTTTACGGTCAGTGTAATACTTGACGGTCTGATTAAGAATTAATATTGCACTCTCATTCGAGAGACCCGCCCTAAACCTAAATTGAGCATCTTTGAGTGTCACATACTGAGCAAGATAACCATTCAACAAACCGTCAAGCACCTTGGCCAATATTGTAGCTAGTTTAATGGGTCTGTAGTTTTGTTTGTCACTGATATCTCCTTTTCTGTTCTTTGCGATTGGTACCACAATTGCTCTCAACGTATCATCTAGAAAATAGGCATGTCTTGTACAAAAAGTGAAAAACATTGACAACACTCTACACAAATGAGGGCCGGCGTGTTTTAGATGCTCCACACCAAGTCCGTCGTGTCCAGGGGACTTATCTTTCACCAAGTTTCGTAATACCCGTGTCACCTGTTTCCATGTTAATCTAATTGCTTCATTTGATTAAGGTTTACAGCGTGGTTCATCGCTTTTTACGTCAAAACCTTAGAGTGCGTCTGAAAATGTTGATTAAAAATGTTGGCAATGTCTACCGATTCCACACTCATTGGGAGATTCGGCCTCGGATTAAGTTTTTCGTCTGCTTACAAAATTGTTTAAACGACTTATTATCATGATGGGTTGCCAGTATATCCATTTTTACCTGTTACCGATTATTTTGAAGTGACTTAAGAGTTTTCTTAATAGAATAAGGGTGACAAACGAGCACACATTCCCCCTGATGACAAGTGGATGCTTTAACCCACAAACATCTTCATCTATATACAATCAAGAATCAAAATATATTTAAGTTGCCACCATTAAAACCTAAAGTGGAATACCTCGTTACAAGTAAAAAGGGTCTCTGGTTCTTTACACTCACTATATGCATTAAGCAGCCATGATTCCGCGCTGCTACTGAGTGAAACTAATTTCTTGACAGAAAAAGTATCTGATTTTTTGATATCTGGATTTCAAGATAAGAAGATAAAGAGATAAATATATAGAGAATATATATAAAGAAGATGTAAAACAGCTACTCATATATTATACAAAAGGATAGGCTCGACCGAAATAGGACCACGCTCTCACAGAACATCAGCGTGCTTCGTATAGTGTGTGTACAGAACTGGAGACCTTTTTTACTGGAAATAAGAATTTCTATCTTAGCTCTCAGGGATAATAACGCATCTGCATTTTTATTCTCAACTAAAGATGATGTAGATGTCTGTAAGCGACAGTATTCACTTACCATCAAGTGTTTGATTCTGATCCTTATTCTATTAAAAAAAGTGATTGTGTGACATCTGATCGATTTAATCGATTGAGGTCGAATTCTTACAATGTATTTAAGACTATAGTGCACAAAATACCAGGATCCGATAGGTGGCGCTGTACTAAAGTTATTAACAATCGCTATATTTATGGACCAAAATGACTCACTTTCACAATATACGAGAACTCACTTTCACTATATTAGCATATAAAATCATATAAATAAGTTACGATTCCTGGTAAGTACATTCGTTTGAATATGAATCATCGAAGGGATAAAATCAAAATTCTATATTTTGATTTTACGAAATTAGAGCTGTCATCAAGAAACTCTCTTTAAAAAAATCTACCAGACATACAAAGCAACTTAGTGGAAATATTGGGGGATCTGCTCCTTCATTTTCCACAGTTGTATGCCGGACCAATGAGTTTAAGCTGGGCAGAACATCTAGAGATGACCATCGTGAAAGAAACACATCCACATCCCTCTCTGAAGATAACGTGAAAAAGTCGAAGATTTCGCATTGGCAGATCGAAGAGTAACCACCAGGCATATAGTTGGGGCCACAGTGATCTCATATGGTAAAGAGACCTTGCGCATAATTTGCATATGAAAAAGGCCTTTTCGCGTTGGTCACCGAGAATGTTAATCGAGCATGAAAAAAAAACGACTTGACATTTCGAGGGTGAATCTCGAAAGGTTCCAAGCAGATCAGGAAAACTTTTTGTCACATTTCGTGACCTTGACTGCACCATTTAAATCCTGAAACCAAACAACAATCAATGATTTGGAAACGAGCCTCCTCACCGACGCCGAAGAAATTCGAAGTGTCAAGTTCGTCGGGAATCGTTACGACGTCCGTTTTTTGAGAGACTGTAGGAATAATTATAGTGGAATATTTGAAATAGGTAGCCACTATTTTGGGCTCTTATTACGCAGGCCAAATAAAAAGATTGCAGGAGGCTATTAAGGAAAAAAACGAAGCTGGAGTGCTGCTTCACCAACACAACGCTCCGAAAGCTGCGATGGCTGTCATTCAAGAAACGGGATCTGAACTGCTCAAATACCCACCCTATTCACCAGATTTAGCTTTCAGTGAATTTCGTCTATTTTCTTGGCTCAAGGAATACCTTCGGGGCAAAAAATTTACGGATGATAGCGAAGTGATGAATACTGTAGAGAGTTTTTGGAGGGTCAAGATAATTTTTTTTCTAAGGTATAATCTTGGTTATGAAAGATAGACTAAATTGATGCATTGACTTGTTAGGAGACTATATAGTAAAATATTTTTTTTAACTATAATCATCGTGTTTTATATTCCTTATCATTACTTTTGGATCAGTTTAGTTTGTTAGTTAAATAAAAAAATAAATAAAAAGATTTTATTCATAAACACGGTCTTACAAATACGTGCACCATGGTAGACTTCTTCTATTGAACGCATAATGCGCCCGTATCAGAAGTAAGCCCCTCTTCCATATCATAACATTTATTAAAGCAAGAACCGCTTGTACTAAATTTAAAGAAAGTAAAATAATAAAAGGTAGTATGTGTAGGGTGTGTGTGTATGTAGTGAATGTTTGTGTAATATGTGTGTAGTGTATGTGCGTGTAATGCATAGCACAGCCCAGTAGCAGCACACAGCAGTGCACAGCCTTACGACATAAAAGGTCTTGGGATCAGCGTTAAGCCACTGAGCAAAAGTGGTAGTTACATAAACAAGTACATGGAGGTTATGATGTGTGTATGTAATGTAATAAATGAGTGATTTACACATAAATATCCTCATATCAAAATTCTAATTTTAACAGGTTTTCAACTTCAATAAATTCTATTGTCTTCAGCCATTCAGTGAGTTTTAGTTTACACTTTCTATAAGTCATCAGTATCAGTCAAGTCAAACAAATAAAATACTGGATATATCTCCTATCTAGTATTTTATTTATTTTATTTTATAAATGAGACGAGAAAGAATTAAGTGCCAAGAAAGAAGATCACAAAATCTGGATAGCTGTGGTTAAACTAAATATATATATATATACACACACACATATATATATATATATATATATATATATATATATATATATATATATATATATTATTTAGGCAAAATATTAAACATTTGAAAAGTGAATTCTTAAACGTACGTTCGAAGCGCATAGCACCGATAGCAAGGTCACCCGCCCCCCGCCCGGTCGCATTCCATTCGGGCGGTGTCGAACGGACTTCGAGAGAATCAGTGTAAAGAATTTTGCGATCGGAACTGACATCTTTGTTTTATCACCTAATTTGTCACGAACGTAGTAAAACCTCGTACCTCGTTGCGTCGGCGGGAACACGTGTTGTTCTTTAAGGTTTTATTAACTTCGGTTAAAGTAATTGTGCAACTCCTATAGTAATTTTCTTTTGAAGTTCTTCTTTTGGCTGTACCATTACGTGACTAGACTGAACGGGTGCCTCAAGAAGGGAATAGTTCCGGGGCTACAAGAGGATACCTTCTCCAGGACAGCATTGTGTCATCTAGCCCAGGCCACTTACACACAATTTCACACAAATAACACCTACACTCACTACACTCTCATCAGCCGGGCAGATCCTGGTGAACAGTCTCCGCTCCCGAAGCAGGTAAGTGCCTTTCCGTTAACTGGCTTTCCCCCCTATAGTTTATTGTAATTAGAGACATTCCACGCGGCCATATCGAGGCCCGACCTGCGTCCGATCGTTGAATCTTCGCTTATGGGCCCCGAAGATTGAAGGTTTGTAGGAACAGCCGTAGGCCGTATCAAGTTGGTAGCAGAAGCGTGGTTGAATGATTTTCAATCACGCCACGGCCGTAACATTAATAAAACGTAAAAATATTTTTTTTTATTTTTTATACGTAATAATAAAATTATTTTCCTTTGTTGCTGCTTTTTTGTTTATTAGCGGGTAGATTGGGAACGCCACGCCCGTAGGTTAACAGGCGGGAATTTTGTTGAGGCTAAGTACTTACCGTAGTTTCTTAAGGCAAAGTACCTTGACTAGGTAGATAAGGTTGTCACGTAATCGGATAATTTGTTGATCGTACTAGGATTTGTTACTTACTAATTTGATTTGTGTTTTTTCGTGCTAACTTGTATTTAATTTAATAAACTGTAGTCGTAATTGTGTAATTTCTATTTAACTTGATTGATAGGAACTGTATTTGTTATTTTCTAATTGATTTATATTTGAGCCGCGTAGTAATTGTATTTAGTAGGGATGCCGTCACACAAGCTACTAATTCGTTGCTTGTGGACTGAGCTGCGCTGGGCTACCAGCGCACACGCTTTGATAGGTCGACCGGATAGGGTCTATAACATGAGGAAGAGGCTCGTGCAGGTCGATACTCGAAGGGCTGCCGTGGAGGAGGCTTACGCTGAGCTCAAGGACTCGGAGGTGGAAAAGGGAGTCCTGGACTTCTGCCGCGCGGACTACGAGCAGTTCCTCGCGCTCATGGACGACTTGATCAAGGCGGGAGCCAAGAACGCGAAGAAGGAGCGTAAAGCTCGGCTGAGTGGCCTGCTCGAGTCCCCTCGGAAGCCGCCCACTCAGCCGGAGCTGTTGGGACGACTCCCAACGCTGGACCTGACAAGGTTCCCCGGGGTCCTCTCGGAATGGCTGACTTTCATCGGTCTGTTTGACAGCCTGGTTGACGCCCGGAGGGACTTGACCCCCTGCTATAAAATGAGGCCCTGGGCGTCGTCGGCCACCTTAAGTTGTCGGACGACGCCAACCAAAATGCCAGGGACCTCCTCGCTGGAAGGTACGCCAACGTCCGGCGGATTGCTGACGAGCACGTTCGGAGACTGCTGAACCTCCTGCTGCTGTAGGACCGGACCAGACTACGTGAGGACATCGTGAATCCAGTCGTGGTGGCTTGCAACTCGTTGTGTCGGCTGGATTTACCGGTGGCCGAGTGTTCTTTTCTGTTACTCCATATCGTGCTGTCCCACCTGCCACTCGACCTTCGGCTCCATTTTGAGGAGAGGTACGGCGGGGATGGCGCCTCGTATATTCCCCCCTTTAGGAACCTGCTGCGGTTCCTGGAGGAGCAGTGTAGGCAGTTAGAGAACGCAGCAGGCGCCGTCGAGGGCCCCCCGGCTGTCGCCCGAGCGGTGCCCTGGGAGAGACGGAATCCGACGGCCAAGGCGCCGCCAACCCCCCTGAGGCCGAGCGGAGCCCCCGCGGGAGGGCGCCCCCCTACCCTCCTATAGTGGCCTAGCGGCCAGGGAGGCACCCTCCTGCTCCTATTGTCAAGCATCCGACCACCGGGCGACGTCGTGCCCTAAGTTGTTGCGCAAGCCGGCTCCGGCGAGGCGAACCATCGCCAGTGAGCGCCGCTGGTGCTACTCGTGCCTGGAGAGGCATTTACAACGAGACTGCCCGCATCAGCAGCCCTGCACTCACTGCCAGGGCTACCACCACATCATTTTGTGCTTGGCTACGCGCGGCGCGTCCTCTCTGGGTCCTGCCAGCCCCCCGACTCCCACAGGCGGGGGCGCTCAGCCACGCCCCCTGTCGGGCGACGCTCGGCGCTCGCCGGCTGACCACAGCACCCCACGTTCCGAGGGGAGTCCCTCCCCCGACCGGTTGGGGAGTCGTTCCCCCAGGGGCGTGGGGTCGTCACCCCCCCTCAGCGGGTTGAGAGTGGCTTCGCAGCCACTCAGCGGTCAGCTAGACCGTTCTCACTGGGGCTCCCCTGGAGCTCTGAATCACGTCCGATGGTAGGTATCGGAGGTGCCGAGCCTGTTTTTTATAGGATAAGGGTGACAAACGAGCACACAGTCCACCTGATGGTAAGTAGTTGCTGCGGCCCATAGACATCTACATCTATCCTCGTTTGCGAATCAAAATGCAGATGCATTGTCACCCGTGAGGACTAAGATGGATTGCCTCATTTCCAGTAAAAAAGGCCTCCGGCCACCTGCACTCACCAAGCGAAACGCAGAGGTAAACCTCTACTTCACGCTGGTATTCTGTGAGGTCGTGGTACCACCCCGGTTCGAGCCGGCCCATCCGTGCGATAGCAAAAGCTGCCGCGTGGCTCTACCACTGTTAAACCCTTACCTCCTGCTCCTAGGGGACAAGCGGAGTTAGTGTTCAGCACTGCCAACGAACACCTTCACATTTTAGTCAAGGTAAATGTCCTCGATGACATTGTAGGGTTTCTCCCTAACGTCCGTATAAATGACAGCGCGGTTCGCTGTGCGTCGGGTTTGAGACCGGCAGACCCTCGGTGGTCCAAATTTTGTTAAAAAGATTTGTTACTGGGGGCCGACGCGCTGGGGTTCATCTTGTTAGGTGAGATACGAGCTCTACAGCCCGATGGCCTATCAGCCATGTCCACGATATTTGGGCAAAGCTTCTTTTGACCTCTGTCTCCTCCCCCTCCGACGGCCGACCCGCTCTCCGTTGTGGGCGTGTCCCTTTCGGACGCCATCCAGCGGTTCTGAGAAATAGAGGAACCACCACATGCAGCTCGAATCAACCCTCTGGACCGTGAGTGCGAGTTGTTCTACCAGAACAATACCAGCCGTCGTGTCGACGGTCGTTTCGTCACTCGCTTACCTTTTCTGGACTCACGTCCCTTCTTGGGTCAATCTCGTGCACTAGCCGAGAAGAGGTTGCTTTTCATGGAGCGATGCATGCGGCGCGATCCAGCATTTCGCGACAAATATGTCGAGTTCATGCGCGAGTATCAAGAGCCACAGAGGTCACATGTCACCGTCCAACTTCGAATGGCGTTCACAGGAGCACTACTTCCTCCCTCACCATGCGGTCTTGAGGACCCCTGAGAGTAAGATTCGGGTAGTTTTTGACGGCTCCGCCCCCTCATCAAATGGTGTGTCCCTGAACCAGTGTCTTCACTATGGTCTTAAACTGTTCAAGGACATTTCCGACATCTTGACCCAACTCCGTCGACACCAAGTGGTTTTTGTAGCGGACATTCGGATGATGTTTCGACAATCAGTGTTCTATTTTGATGACTGTCGATATCAGCTGATATTGTGGCGCGAGAAGCCCAGCGATCCTATACAGGTGTTTGAGTTGAACACCACCACCTATGGACTCCGGTCCAGCCCGTATATCGCCATGCGAACCCTCCTTGAACTCGCTGAGAGAGAGCGCCTAAGATACGCTCGGGGAGCTTCTATTTTGGAGACTTCGGTCTACATGGACGACATTTGTACGGGCGCCTCTACCGTCGAGGAGGCTCTTGTCTTGCGAGACGAACTAATTGCCATCCTGAAGTCCGGAGGTTATGAGTTGCGCAAGTGATTGTCGAACTCCCCTCATATTTTGAAGGACCTCCCAGGAGAGGATCAAGAAAACCCTCATCTGTTCGAGCACCCTGAAAATCCTAATTTGTTGACTGTGCTGGGCAGTCAATATCAGCCTGTTCAGGACACCTTCAAGTATCGAGTAAAACTTGATCCCCCTCCCAAAGTATGGACCAAGCGCTCCGTGCTGTCTACCGTAGCTCGCACCTTAAATCCTAATGGATGGATCACCCCGGTCATCTTTTCGGCTAAGTGCTTTCTTCAGAAGCTCTGGATGTCCGGGTTGGGTTAGGACGAGCCTATTAGCGGAGCCCTCTTGCGAGAGTGGCTCTCCATGATCTCCTCCCTTCCGGACATCAACCGGGTCTCCATGCCAAGGTGCTTCCTTCCTCCAGGCAAGTGCCGGTCTACCCTCCATGGGTTTTGCGACGCCTCTGAGAAAGGCTATGCTGCTGTCGCATATTTGCGGACTGTGAGCTCTTCTGGTCACACTGCAGTCCATCTCGTACTTGCTAAAAGCAAGGTTGCTCCCATTAGCTCCCGCTTAACTATCCCTAAATTGGAACTGTCCGGAGCCGCTCTTCTCACGTGACTTCTCAACCACGTTCACTCGTCTTTGACGGCTATAATCGACATTACAAGTTGGTTAACTGAGTCTCAGTCATTCTGGCCCCAGGGTAAATACTCCGAACCGATTGAATTGCATGGCCTACGAGCCCGAGTAGGAGTGAGCAAAGATAAGCCCACTGGGGATCTCTCCCTTCTAGAACGGTACAGCTCTCTTTATAAGCTTTTTGGAGTGACTGCTTGGTTGCGCCGATTTGTCCGCAATTCGAGAGACCCGTCCAACCGAATCTCTGATTCCGTTTTGTCCCCTAGCGAACGTCATGAAGCTTTGATGCATTGGACCCGTATGGTCCAAGTGGATTGTGGTCCGTGATTGAAAACTTGAAGCGGGTCTCCGTTGTCAAGGGCACGCTGGCCCGTCTGAACCTCTTCCTGGACGACGCTGGGATGCTGCGCGCTGGCGGACATTTGAAAAATTCTCAACTGCCGAACTGGGCTCGACACCCGTTGCTGCTCCCTAAGGACGGCGCCTTTGTCCGGTTGCTGGTAACCCACCATCATGTTAAGAATGCCCATGCTGGGTGTAACGCTCTTTCGGCTATTTTGCAGCGGGAGTTTTGGATTTTGGCTGGCCAACGCACTATTCGGAGCGTCATCTTTAAGTGCATATCCTGTTATAAACTGAAGGCCACCATATCGCAGCCTTTGATGGGTGACTTGTCGCCCGACCGCGTCAGGGCCATCCGACCATTCGCTGGAGTCGGAACAGACTTTGCTGGCCCCTTCCTCGTCAAGTCCTCTAACCTTCGTAACGCACGTTCGCATAAGGCCTATCTTTCTTGTGCCTCTCCAGTAAGGCCGTTCACTTGGAACTTGTAAGTGCCCTCAGCAGGGAAGCCTTCTTGGTCACGCTGGGCCGTTTCGTATCGTGGCGCGGTTTGCCAGACTTGATCCGGACGGATTGCGGAACGAATTATAAGGGCACAGATAGGTATCTAAAAGAGGTCGTCGAATTTCTGTCCAGCCACCGGACTTATTTAGGCAATGCTATGTCAAAAAGGGGCATCCAGTGGAAATTCGACCCTCCGGCGTGGTCCCACTGGGGCGGTATTTTTGAGGCGGTGGTTAAAGTTGCAATAACGCATCTCCGTAGCGTTATTGGTGAAACTATTTTGACATTTGAGGAGCTCGCCACTGTATTCTGTAAAATTGAGGTGGTACTCAACTCTCGGCCCCTCTGTCCCCTCTCATCCGACCCGAATGACTTGGAGGTTCTAACCCCGGGACACTTCCTGATTGGCCAGCTGCTTAACGCCCTGCCCGAGTACCCCTTCAGGGAAACGAACTCTTCGCGGTTGAGCAGATTTGACCTGCTGCAACAGATGACTCAGAGTTTTTGGCACCAATGGTCTCTGGAGTACCTACATCTTTTGCAGCAGCGCATTGAGTGGTCTAACAAGACGGATCCTCCTCGGGTTGGAGACCTCGTGTTGGTTAAAGAACCCAACGCTTTGCCTTTGTATTGGCGCCGTGGGCGTATTGTTGTCGTATGCATCGGATGGGGTGCCTAGGTTGTCTAGGGTGGCCGTGGTTTTGGTCGGAAATTCGGTCTTGCAACGTGCCGTCGCGACCTTGCCCCGCTTGCCAATCTACTCGCGGACATAATTCCTTATGTCCGGGGCAGGGGTTTGTTTAGGCAAAATATTAAACATTTGAAAAGTGAATTCTTAAACGTACGTTCGAAGCGCATAGCACCGATAGCAAGGTCACCCGCCCCCCGTCCGGTCGCATTCCATTCGGGCGGTGTCGAACGGACTTCGAGAGAATAAGTGTAAAGAATTTTGCGATCGGAACTGACATCTTTGTTTTATCACCTAATTTGTCACGAACGTAGTAAAACCTCGTACCTCGTTGCATCGGCGCGAACACGTGTTGTTCTTTAAGGTTTTATTAACTTCGGTTAAAGTAATTGTGCAACTCCTATAGTAATTTTCTTTTGAAGTTCTTCTTTTGGCTGTACCATTACGTGACTAGACTGAACGGGTGCCTCAAGAAGGGAATAGTTCCGGGGCTACAAGAGGATACCTTCTCCAGGACAGCATTGTGTCATCTAGCCCAGGCCACTTACACACAAATAACACCTACACTCACTACACTCTCATCAGCCGGGAAGATCCTGGTGAACAGTCTCCGCTCCCGAAGCAGGCCCGACGATTGAAGGTTTGTAGGAACAGCCGTAGGCCGTATCATTATTATCATATTGCAGTGTGGTTCAACTTGAGAGATAGGATACTTTTATCGCGATTTTTTTTATAGTATAAGGGTGACAAACGAGCACACAGGCCACCTGATGGTAAGTGGTTGCTGCGGCCCATAGACATCTACATCTATCCTCTATTACAATTCAAAATGTAGATGCGTTGTAACCCGTGAGGACTAAGATGGAATGCCTCATTTCCAGTAAAAAGAGCCTCCGGCCACCTGCACTCACCAAGCGAAACGCAGAGGTAAACCTCTACTTTACGCTGGTTTTCTGTGAGGTCTTGGTACCACCCCGGTTCGAGCCGGCCCATCCGTGCGACAGCAAAAACTGCCGCGTGGCTCTACCACTGTTAAAAAGATAAGTGACTTTCAGTATTTTTTTATTACGAATTTAAGAATTTTTTCATAGGAAGGGTCGTCTGAGAGGGCAGAACAACGTCTGCCTGGTCAGCTAGTATATATATATATATATATAGATAGACAGATAGATAACCCTCTGTACTATTAAAGAAATCTTTAAATTCGCAATAAAAATTTTTTAAGGGGCATTTATCGAGATAAAAACTATCCTATCTCTCAAGTTGGACCAAAATGCACACAGTGTGCAAAATTTCATTGAAATCAGTTCACTAGTTTAAGATTCCATCGCGGACAAACAATGTGACACGTAATTTTTATATAAAAAGATTTACATCGCAAAAGGTCCAAAGTGATTTCGGAGTGAAACGTAGAACAGCAGAAGAAAGTCTGTCGGCCTAGCAAATTTAATTTAATTTTAAAATAAATATTACTCTGTTCCTGCTACCGTTCAAACCGTATCAAAGTCCACTGCTGAATATAGGCCTCCAATCACATATTCATATCATCTCCCTCATAGAGGGATATTTGCCTTAGTTGCCACGCTGTAAATGCTGCTGCCGATGTCCTGGTTTGTTTCCCAATGTCGCCTCTTATAAACACACACGAGACAATACGGGAAAGTGGATTTTTTTACACCGGCAATACACGGTATAATTATTAATACTCAAAGTAACTTATTTTTTTCGAAAACAATTATATCCTTATAACGTTTGTTGAAAATAATTCAAACGGTCTCTTCAATTCGGAAATAATTCTACATTTCATACATATTAAGTAGTTCTCAAGTGAAACGTAAACATGTTTACGAATGTTAAAAGTTCGGCCGTAAATCGTACGGTAATGGTAGAAGTTCGAAATTCAAAATATACTTCTGCTTTACTTAGAAAATTCTAAAACAAATGTATATTCTTAAAGTTCTTTGAGTAAACCTTTGGAGGATAACGCAAGATCCAGCTCCTTATTGTAGTCGAAAGTAAATATTTTTAAGCGAACAAGTACCATTCTTTAAAATATACTCTTACTGAGTAAAATATATTTGATAAGGTTTGGAAATATTATTCTCTGTTTATAAAAATTCCATCTCTATTTGAGTTGACAGTTTGTAAGCCTATGAACTAATTAGATACATTAAATACATAATTACATCTATAATCCCCGAGGGAGTTAGGGGAGTGAGGGAGCAAGCTAGAACTCGGACGACGCTTAGTCAATAAATTGGGTTTAGATGGAAAATTGTGAAAGAAATAGAAGGTGGCTAGCCTATCGCATATCCAATTACAAGTTCAATATCCCACTAGCCGTCATTAACGGCTTGCTAGCAAGTGACACAGTAAGCTCATTCTTCTTTGGTAAAGTCCTACATAAATACCAACATTTGACACATGATAACATGGGTTAACTAAATCGTATTTATATTTAGACCAGACTATTGGTGGGTTAGCTTTAATTTTGTGCTTAAACAAAAATGTTTATAATGAGTTTTTGACACGTTTTACGACTTTACCGACAACGAAAATTGTGCTCGCGCCGCGTGATCTTCGTGTTCTATTATTAAAAAACAGAGGGGTGTTATAAGTTTAACGTGTGTAACTGTGTATCTGTGTGTCTGTCTGTGGCATCGTAGTGCCCAAATAGACGAACCGAGGCACTCAAAAATCCAAAAAGTACTGCATAGCATACGGGTGCTTAAATAACAATAGGAATGTTGATTTTTATTCTTTACTGTTCCTAAGGATATCGATAATATCCTATATATATCCTATATAGCATAGGTAAGATTTTACTATTTATAAGTTGATTTAGATAATTAGGTACCTAATTACAAACGCCATAGTTTCAGATTTATTAATTGATATTTTTTCGCGTACCTTAAAAAAATGTTCAGTGTAAGTAGACCTCCTAGTAGTACTTGTGACTGCCTACTAATTAAAGATCAGCATATACTGGATAATAGTTTAACAATTGGTCGATAAAAGTTCTTAATTAGTTAATCTCTTGATTGAAAATAGCAGTACTTCTAATTGTCACTGTTTCATTAATAATGCCGTCGCGTGTCGCATGTTTGTAAATAGCAAAAAATGTGGTACAGCCTACAGACAAGTGACGGCTTCATGGTGTAGTGGCTTAGCAATGAGTTGTAGCGCTAAGGGCCGCGGGTTCGAATCCCGCACGGAACAAATATTTGTATGGCCTACAAATAATCGTTCTGGGTCTGGTTGTTTGTCCCTGTGCAATCTATTTATGAAAACTGCCCCCGTGAGACAGGAGAAAATCCTAGTATAGAGGTAACCTTTTAAAAAGAGGTGGAAAGACAAGTTATTAAATTAAAAAATTTTGTACAACCGTCTTTAATATTAATACGCATTATAACACGCTTTATTAAGGATAACTCCAAAACTACTGATCAGATCTTGATAAAATTTATTTAGAATATATAAATTACAGGCATTAGCTTTGAAATAAAAAAAGAATTATCAAAATCGCTTCGCCTAGAAAAAAGTTCACCTCCTCCTTTTTTCGAAGTCGCTAAAAATGGTAAGTAGGTAAATTATCTGAGTTTTAAAGACTTTCACGTTGTTTTAATCTTATTTTTTCTCGATGATGCATATTAAACTTGATCACATTGAACAATAATGTTCTATTATCAGAAAATGACTAATACGTTGCATAACACCTCGGTGTATTCTACTACCCTTAGAGTACTTATAAGCAAGTTAATATCAAAGGATTCAATTTGTTTTCTCCAAACACACAGCTCTACAGTAGAAGCGGCCTTAACAATCGCGCGTAGCGGGCTAAGTACACATTGAAAATTTCGGGAATCAAGGAAGTGACTCAACATTACTATTTAAAAATGTATTTATTGCTTTTCGAAGTATTTTCCGCGAAATTTGACACATTATTCCATACGAAGGAACCAATCATTGAAGCAACCATTCCATTTGGAAGTTGGGGTCTCCAAAATGGCCGTTTTGTAGGCGTCCACAGCTTCTTCAGGTGATGAAAATCTCTGTCCATGCAATTTATTCTTTATTTTAGGGAAAGTATAGAAATCATTAGGGCTTAGCTCGGGGCTGTACGGCGAATGGTCCAATAATTCTATGTTTTCTTGCTCTAGAAACTCTTTTGTTCTGTGTGCGGTGTGCGAACTCACATTGTCGTGATGGAGAATGATGCGGCGGTTACAGTTCTCTTTACGGAGTTCAGAAACGACCTGTGGCAAACAAATGCTAGCATACCATTCTGCATTAACCGTTCTTTGTCCCTCAAGAGGAATAGTCGTAACATGGCCGGTTTTGGAGACAAGCGTGGCTAACATTTTTTTTTGCAACACTCGAACTCGTGAACGAACAATTTTTGTTGGCTTTAACTCATTTTCGAACACCCAAACTCGTGACTGGTTTTTTGTTTCGGGTTTGTACGCGTATATCCAGGATTCGTCACCTGATACGATGTTGTATACAGCATTTGAGGATCCTGTGTGGAATCTTTCGAGAGTTCTGACGCACCAAGTAACGCGAGCCGCTTTTTGCTCTTCACAGAGCGAATACGGTATCCATCGGGAAAACAACTTTTTTACACCTAATTGTTCATGCAAGGTTATTTGTATTTGACTCATACCAATGTCTAAAGTTGCCTGAATTTGGCGGTATGTCACATGTCGATCTTCTTCAATCATATTACAAGAGTCAGGACATTGAAGAACCTGATGTTTAGTACAAATCCACTTTTAACAGGTGTGACATTGTTTTCTGGTGGACTTATTGCGCGATCTGCCACAAATGGAACATTTCCCAACGCGACCTGTATTGGGGGGTTGTGCTGGGCATCAGTTGGCTCATTCATACCCAAAAGCATTTTCCCTTTAATTTTCAATGATTTTAGAATACTTTCAATATTTATTCTGCGCTGTATATATTATAGTGCGACGAAGCGAAAACCAAGTTCATATAAATAATCCTTCCTGACCTTATTTCTGTGGTCCTTGTTTATTGTATGTTCAATATAACCGTTTATAGCACTTATTTTCATTAGATTAAAAAAATAGTAAGTGGCCTTCGCCTAGAGTCTCTGGAGACGTCATACGTACTAAACATTTCGTCCACAATGTCCACGCCATATTTGGTATTGTTGTAAAAAGTTATTGAGTGCTGCAGCTTCTACTGTAGCACGGATGGGACCAATATCAAAACGGGGCAGTACCACGATCTCACAAAATATCAACGTAAAGTTAAGACTTTGCTTCTGCGTTTCGCTGGGTTAGTGAAGGTGGCCGGAGACCCAACTATAGGAGGTTATGGGGCCTCCATAACATGGTAGCGGAATTCAAAAAGAAAAGACTACCGCAGGAAGAAACCAGCACCCCTGGTAATGGAGAATCCCTCACAGAACATTCACGGTCAAGTTATCCTCTTATTCCTGAGCATGGGTGCTCAGGTTTTTTCACGTATTCTAGGGGGCAAAATCCCGCTCTATACTAACAATATATGGGGCAAATAGAACAATGAAACCATGGTGACCCCTGTCACACAATCCATGGACTTTTGCAACATAAAGAAAGTTCACTCGAAATTTAATGCCGTCCACTACCATCTAGAGGCGGCGAAGCTGGCCTTGCTCTTTTTAACGAAACACAGGTGTCCTCTTCGGCTGATACTTCGTTCCTATCCTGCCCGGGGTACAAATTAGAACACTTCTTTGTGCCCCGGACTGGAGTTTGCGTATACGTCAAAGAGTATATCTGTTCTCGATGCCTCGGCAGTTTTGAAGGTTCGGGCCTATTCATCCTTTGGCTATGCATAGATATCGACGACCATCAACGTGTCTATGGGTGCCTGTATAGGTCCCATAGCGGTAATGTCGACACAAACCGACTCATCGAACACGTCCAAGTGGCTACAGATTTCTTTCTACAACAGATCCCATCCGTAGAGATCGTGATACTTGGCGATTTTAACGTTAACCATGCCGAATGATTCGGTTCACGTTTAACCGATCATGCGGTGAGATCTGTTAATGGCTTTGCCTTGGCATATGGTCTGACACAGCTGGTTACTTCGCCTACGCGGATTCCAGATATGAAGGATCATACATCTACCCTGTTGGACCTTCTGCTGACCTCTCATTCAGACGGATATCAGGTTTCCGTCGATGCTCTCTCGGCTCTTTAGACCATCTTCTGATCTGGAGTGTGGTGCCACTCACGCTCCCCTCGTGGTTGCGTTCTGAAGGCTGCCGCCGTATTTGGCATTACACGTTGGCGGATTGGGACGGAATGCGATCTTTCTTAGCATCTTACCCATGGGGGCGGGTTTGCTTCTCATCGGATGAACCCAGTGCTATTGCTGACTCTATCAGTGATGTCGATAAAGGGAATGGATCTCTTTTTGCATCATCTGTTGTACCCATCGGAAGCAGACCTCAGACTTGGTTTTGGTCAGTCCTGTTAGACTGCATTACGCAGTAAGCAGGAGTGTTATCAGGCCTGGTCTGAAGCTTTGGCGGCTCAGGATTTAAACACCAGCATGCTCAAAAAGAAATATAACTTCGCTTTCAGGTCCTTCAAAAGAGTTATAGCTAAGGCAAAGTATGAGACAGAATTAGCGAGAAATTAGTTCGCCTTCTTTTGGTAACCCATGCATTCTGGTCTTTCGCCATGGTTGTTCAAAGGAATTTCTGTAAGTCACATTCCCTGCACAGGAGACCCACCCGCAAAAGAGAAAGCCGACCTTTTAGGCCGAGGATATTCGTATGGCAGACTAAAATATGTTTGCAACTAAGGATAGTTGCAAACATATTTTAACTTACAAGATCTTGTAGATACATTTTTCTTATGAGAAAAACGCTGCATATAAATTTAAAATTAAATTATCTTCTTTTAAAAAAGTAAAAAAACAAAAACGCAATTTTTATAGGTTTAATACTCGTTGCTTGTAATTATGTTACCGTTTTATATTTTTACAAAACGATTCCGACATCTGCGAGCCAAATAAAGCACGTTTCGTCTCTTGATTTAAATAAAAGCACGTTTTGACTTGCTTCGTTTCAAAAATCATTTTCGCCATAATTACATATGTAAAATACCATAGATATAATAATAGAAGGAGATATGCCCGGCAGTTGAAAATGTATTGTAACCCGGTGTCTCCAGTTGGCCCCTACCACCCGCCTACTACTACACTTGCAGATCAGTAAAAGCAATAGATACGCAGTCGCGCACACACCCGGATTTTATAAATCAGAACGTACTACACAATTAATTACAAACCGTATCCCTACAGAAACAGCGTGCATTTACCATGCACCGTACTACTTACTCACACAAAAATATCAGTCGCTATGGTTGTGCTGTGCATTTTAAAAACAAAAGCCATTTATTTTACATATACATTAGTGATTGACTAAATTGGAAAGTTATCGATTCTCTTCCATTTATACTAAAATTGCACTAAAATTGAAAATAAAATAAATAAAAAACTATATGCACAGGAAATTATATAATAAAAATAAACAATATGTAGCTAAACGTAAATTATTAAGTACCTAACCTACCTAACATATACAATAAAAAAATCCGGTTATATTGGTTTAGATCTTCATAGCGTATTGAAAAAGTAGGTATTTTGGCATATGGTTTGTTTGTTTTAGTAGTTTGGTGGCCTTCCTGTGGCATCAATTCATTTCTTTTTTAAATTAGTATCTTTTGGGAAGCTGAAAATGTACGATAATAATTTATTTATCATTTACATATATCCTACGCAATTTCTTAACCTCACCATGTACTTGGCAAGCCTTTGTTAAAAAACCCCTGGTTGGTTAAGATATTGTTAAATATATGAAAACAAACACACCCTTATGCATAATAAATAAATAGCCAGGAGAATCACGTTGACTTATTTTTAGCAAAAGTCACTATTATAATATTATCTGAATTCTGAACCATGCCAATTAGGTATAATAACGCATTCGAAGCTTTTGAAAACATAAAAGTATGTAATTAACACGAAGATAAGGCATAATATACTATAATTCAACCCAAAACACTTCACCGATGATTAACCTAATTATTTAAGCAACTTACTTTATGATCGCTAGTTACGAATTCAGTCTACTAAACGGTGAAAATAATCAAAACAATTAAATACCATTATCGGGCTGAAACGGTTGACAAATTGAAAGAATAAACTATAATAGCAATTCGCCAATCGACATTGTTGTCGATAGCATGCGTTAGTGGATCTGCGCAAGCACAACACTAACTCATCGCAAGATACAGTGGCCGTACTACACGATGCATCCCCATAAATAAAGTATCGTTTTGTCATATTTACATTGCTTTTTCAGTCGCTTAGCGATATACATAAGTAGTGGTTAAGGAGCAATGTATTTACTACAAAATAGTACCGTTGCAGTGATATTTGAAAACAAAAATAACGCATTAAGAGCAAAAAATATTTTACGATTTGTTGTTTTTCATGATTTTAAAGATAAAGATAGTAAAATACTTGTTATTATATATGGTAAGTGATTCCATGATCTACAAAGATTTTGTTTTGGCTTCGGTTTTTACAAGAAACCACTGAATAACACGGCATTCTGATATTGTTTCACGATTACGGTTGAAAGTATACTAATACGCAGAAACGGCCGTTTGAAAAGAACCTGAGCATTTTGATCATATCGTGCGGACACAGACACGCCCCCTTGCCACTTCTCCTCTTTTTAATATTTCTATGTAAAATACTGAAAGTTGTAAGCGAGAGGCCAAACATAAAGACGAAACTTACAAAACAGGCTTCACTTTTTGGAAATTTCTGATTTAATTATGTATGTTCATACCACGGAATATAAAAATTTTGTTTTATACATATATTTGTTTTATTTAAATGAATATTAGTTGTATCTTACATAAGTACCATATATTTAAATCGCAAACGAGATATTCTATTGGTGAATATTTTATATCGTCCAATAGAGAAGGAGTCTGGGTTCTCGTACTACCATCTGGTTGGGATCCTGTAATTAATAGAATTAAAACTAAATCCAAGCATAGCACTGCAATACTTCAAGATATGGTGAGCTCATTCTGCGTAGATAGGACCAAAAGAAATAATTAAAAAGCTGAATGTACTTCAGGTTAACTTTGACATCGGGTCATCAATTACCTCAGCGCCTCCGTGACCATGGGTACCGCAAAATACCCGAAACTTCGGGAATTAAAAATAAGTAAATAAACACGATAAAATAAAAAAATAAAAAATAGTTTATTCAATGTAGTGTTCGCGTAAATAAATATAATAAATAATTATGTTAACCATACGATCTAAAGCTTAACATTACAGAGACCACCTGTTTAGGTGGTAGGTGTTTTTCATCGAATGAATTAGTCTGAAGTGTAGCACATGGCGTCCTATATTAAGTTAATCGTTTCCCGTTTCATCCCGTTCGTAAACTCAACCTTTCTTTTACGTTACACAACGCGAACCATATCAGAATGGCGTAATATGTTTACATCGCGTTTTTCCTGTTTTTTGTTTCTTCTCTCGGATAAGTTAAATGATGGGCAAAAAATTGGAAGTTAACTTGTTTAACAGTAACAACATACATATCCTTTGTATTACTGAACATTGACTAAAATATTATAATTTCATGTTTAATTTCAGAAATCACCAGGTGATCAGTTCCTTCAATAGAAAAAAAGGTTGACATGGTGGCTCCTTGATATTAGCATATAAATTATTATTATATAAAGAACGTAAGGATAATGTGAACCTCTCTGTTGAGAAAACTGTAGAAATGGCTTGTGTCGAGCTCGAGCAATTTATTATTGTAAGTGTTTACAGGCGAAGTGTAAGGCGTCCCCCCACTAGATGGAGTGACGACCTGGTAAGATATGCAGTAAGTCGATGGATGCAGGTGGCTCAGGACCGTGCTTTGTGGCATTCTTTGGGGGAGGCCTATGTTCAGCAGTGGACTTGTAAAGGCTGTAATGATGATGATGATGATGAAGTGTTTACAGACCCCCATGTGCTACTTTGAAAAGATTGTAGAAGAAGTTTTGCTCTAAATGTGCAATTAGGATGGGAATGAGGACGATGATGGTTTATGAATTGGTATTGTTACCAATCATCATGTCCCCTCTGCTGACGTTATTTTTAAATTATCTAACCGCTATCCTAAGGACCGTGTGTGAACCCCGGCCTCTGACTGATTAGCGCGTATCGGTCGATGTTTTGGGCTGTGAGAATGTACGCAGTGTGTGCTTCTGGAACGCTTCGTACCCGCTTACGGGTGCGACATGCCTCATCTGTTATCCTATTTGTGTTTGTCCCATTTGGTGTGGGTGTAGTATCAGTAAATGATGTGTCTGCGACATTTGGTTCGACAGAATCGAGTGAGCGTGGTTGTTCTATTAGTACGTTACGCGGTCTACGGAGAGTCGGCGCGAAGTTCGGTATCGGGACGTAGTTGGCTGCGTTTGCCACTAGCGGGTTCGGATGGGTTTCTGAGCTATCAAAATATCGCTGAGGCATCTCATTGCAGTATTCAGAGATAGTGGGAAGTTGATAATCACTGAATTCCGTTGATACTACCGATGGCTGTACGAATGAAAAAGTTTGAACTTTCTGTACTTCATTTAGGTGGGACTTATACGTGTGGACGAAGGCTACACTTGCGTAAGAAATGATAGGTCTAAAGTAGGTTTTGTACAGGTGAAATTTGTGTTGTAGAGACAACTTTCTCTTCCTGTTAACAAGAGGGTGGATACGGCCAATGACTGATCGGGTTTTGTTGCGTACTACACTGTTGTGATTCACGAAACTCATACGGACGTCGAACATAACGCCCAGATATTTGGCCGAATCCCTCCAAAGGATGGGGCGGCCGTGTAAAGTAATAACGTTAATTATGGTTCTTGATCCACAATTTTTGGATGTAGGTTTGGACTCCGTTAAAAGTATATTGCTACACTGTTTTTGGGATTTACTTTAATTCTCCATTGGTGGAACCATTCGCCAAATCGATTGGTAGCTTTTTGAAGTTATAAATATTTAGGAGGCTATTCTTATTGTAATCTGATACAAAGAGAGCCGTATCGTCGGTGAAGAGAACAGTGTTTACCACTGGATATTTGGGGATATCACTCGTGAAAAGTGTAAAGAGAATTGGAGACAGGACGGAGCCTTGTGGGACCCCCACCTATAGAAAACGTTTTCGAAGAACGGTTTCCCTCCACTCGACACACTCGATTTGTAAGGAATGCTCGAGTGATGTGTACGAGCCTGTCGGGCACGTTTAATTTATACAGCTTGTAGAGCAATCCGTCGTGCCAGACCTTATCAAATGCCTTTGCGATATCAAAGAGGAGGGCTCCCGTGTTTCAAGATTTTTTTCTTTGTCGGATACGTCTGCTTCTTTCCAGATATGCGGAAAAGAGCACCTCGAGAGAAGCGCGTTGAAAATTCCTATCTCCTGATAAATTAATAGTCGTGCTAAGTAAATTAGTCGTGCCGGAAGAGATTTGATCACCTTGTTGTTAATGCCATCTGGCCCAGGAGCTGATTTATTATAAAGGCTTTTTGTGGTTTCAGTGACTTCATCGAAAATAACAGGATCGAGTGGATCACCCGCTGGCAGTAACACAGACCTAGGTTCGACTTCCGTTTCTACCTCTGGTAGGTAAACGGGATCGGTTGGTATGCTAGATAGGGTATACCCTGTCTCTCTATACTGTCTACTAGGCATTCAGCTTTCGGCAAGATCGGGGCGGTCTAGCCTCACGAGAGGCAGCATGGAATCAGTTTGCTCTGCTTTCAGAGCTCCAGTCAGCCTCCAAAAGGCGTCTTGGGATGGCTCTAATCCTTCTAAGAGGTTATCCCATTTATCGTTTCTAAATTCGGCTATGTGTTCTTTAACATTGTTTTGCAAAAAACGTAGCCGAATTTTGTTATTTTCCGTGCGATAACGGTCATAAGATATTAGTGCGGTGTTAGTCGCTCTAATCAGTTGTCGAAGGTCTGTCGAAAGCTTCGTGTCACTCGACACACGAACCTTACGGGAGCAATCTTTGACTGCTGAAGTGAGGTGAGTCAATAGCGCGCCCTATTTGCTTCTTCCGGCGAGTCAATCTTGTCTGGTATGGAGTCTAAATGCTGGGAGTTAGTAGACTTGAGTTTGACGTCGAGTTTACGCCAGTCGACGATGGTTTTGGTCTGAGGCACCTCACCAGTAGACCGGCCCAGTTCTAATACGACCGGCCTGTGGTCCAAACATAATTCGACGAAAGTTTAGATCGACTTAATAGTAAGCCGGATATCTTTTAGTAGTGCTACATCAAGGACGTTCGGATGATGGTGTGAAAGAAAATGATAGCGAGTTGGACTCTCAAGGGCGTTAATGTCGAAGTTAAATCTCTCAGTGAAGTCCCATAATACGTTTCCGTTTGTATTGTTTACGTTAGAATTACAACTAATGTGCTTACTTTTAGGTCTCCCGCGAGAGTACGCCGCGAGCGTCTTGCAGTTAACATCTGTGACAGTTTGGTCCGCAAATAAATATGTGCATTGTAGCTAAAAAGTAAATTAATAGTATCTATTTTGCAATTTTCTTAAAGTATTTGATCTTGGCTATCTAGTGGTGAACTCTGTTTTTAATTTCGCGTTGTAACATTCAAGTTATAAACAAATAAATTTCAAAAAATTGTATTCGGCCGTTACGTACTGACCTACGACAACCCGCAGCGCTCTTGTTGCTGTGAGTCACCGTCAACTGTTGCTGGCCGGTCGCCGCGCTGTCGAGTGCATCAAGCTGTGTAGTGGTCGAGATGACGTCACGCCAAGTAAACTGCGCGGGATGCCGTGGTGTTATAATGGAAGACAGCGCATTCATGAGGTGCACCAAATGTAAACAATACTACGATATTCTGTGTGCCAATTTTAATGTAGAAGTATTTGCAACAATGTCATTAGAATTTAAAAAGATGTGGATATGTTTCGAATGCCGTAGCAAAATACCTAAGCTTGATAATTCACATACGCCAGTGCGTCAGCAGTTGAGCCACGACACGACTGCCGATGGGGATTGCTTGGATGTATCGATGCATACCCCGGATAATGTCACGTTCCGAAACGGAAAGCGTCCTGCGCAATTAGTGATAAAGAGCAACCCGTGCCTCCAAAATACAGCCCCTGTAGTACATGAAATAAAACAAATGCAGGACGACTTCGAATCGCGCCTTACCATGAAAATATGCGCACTACTCAACGAGCAATTTAATGTATTTAAGGCCTCGGTATTTGAAAAAATTAGCAATTTAACCTGTAAGATTGACAAATTAGAAGAAAGAATCCTAACAATGGACAAAAATAATAGTGTATCAACGCAGTGCTATGCAGCGGCGGTACAGCACCCTTCAAACGTAGATAGTGGGAAGACTAAGCCGAATGTAAAATCTGGCCCTCAGCAGAAAAGTAAGGGAGCTTCGGGAAAACCTAATCCACCTGCAAATGTCAACGCACCCATCTCTTCTTTAGCGCCAGTTTCAACTTTAGTCTCCGATTCCGTAACTTCAATTTTGAGCGTGAGCCATGAGGCAACTCTTGCACCCCGGCATGGCACGGAGCAAAAAGAGCAAAAAGACCCGGAAGAGTGGATACAAGTGAGACGTAAATCTAAACGCGCGTCATTGCCCGGCGTCCTTCGCGGTACGGCAGCGCCAGGAGTGACGAAATTGCGTGCATCTGAGAGGTGGAGGTACTTGCATCTCTACTATGTCCAAGAGGGTACCACAGTGGAGGAGGTGCGTACTCATCTCCATTCTATTAGTGGAAACAATGATTGCTCAGTGGAAGAACTGAAACCTAGGGGGCGTTACTCATCGTTCAAGCTGGGAGTCCCGTCGAGAATTGCCGACAGTGTTATGTCACCAAACAACTGGGCTGAAGACATCTATATAAAACCGTGGCGTCAGAACTTTCGTGCCAAGGATAAAAGTGCGTAACCTATATTTTTGTTATCAAAACGTCAGAGGTCTACGTACAAAATTGAATACTTTTAGGAATAATGTGACTCAATGTAATTATGATATTATAGCTTTGACTGAAACCTTTTTGAACAGTTCCGTATCTGACGGCGAATTATTTACTTCGGAGTATTTAGTAGTGCGTAAAGACCGCGCAGGCGACGTCGGGTGGGGAGGAGTGCTCCTTGCTGTACGAAACGGCTATACAGTGCAACAAGTAACTAATATAGATACTTATACGCCTGATATGGAACTGCTTTTCGCCATTATTGGTGGAAAAAGTATTGAAAAGTTTTTATGTTGCGTCGTTTATTTGCCTCCTAAATGTAGTGATAATCTATATCTCAACGTCTTGACGTGCATTGAAAATGCTATTATTTCATATTCCTCTCTGAATATCTTAATAATAGGAGATTTTAATTTGAACTCTTGTAGCGTTAATGTTAAGACTAATTTTAATTCCTTTTGTGACTATAGTGGGCTTCAGCAACATAATATTGTGTATAACAAATGTGATGGCATGTTGGATCTCGTCTTGAGCAATTTTAACCCGGAGCAGGTCTTAGTGTCTGAGGGTTCAGAACCCTTAGTACCAATTGATAAGTACCACCCCCCGCTGGAGGTGACACTCAGGTTTCAGTGCGACGCGCTGTCCCAGTCGCCGTCCTCTCCACCACCGGCTCAGCGCCAGGGAGCAGCTCCAAACTGGAATTGGCGTAAAGCAGACTTTCTGGGCCTATACACGGCATTAAAAAGTATAGATTGGTCGGATATATTTGTAATTACAGACGTTGATGATGCAGTTGCGTTATTCTATCACCGTCTTTATAATTGTATCAGTCAATATGTTCCTACTAAATCCCGTTATATGTCGAATTATAAGTACGCATATCCAAAATGTTTTAATGCTAATATTAAAAATAATATACGTAATAAATATTATCATTTGAAACGGTATAAGGCTGAAGGTAAAGAGTTTAACAAGGAATTATTCAAGTACTATAGGTGGCATGTTAAAAACTTGATTGACAATGCATATAAGCAGCACTTACATCTGACAGAGCAAAATATAATTAACGATCCAGCCAAGTTCTGGGAGTACGTTAAGGATAGAAAGAATCACAGGCAGCTTACGAACGTTTATTCGTCCGGTGGTGTTGAAGTTTTTGGGCAATCCGCAGCCGACGCTTTTGCAAACTATTTTAGTTCGGTGTATCAGGACGAGGTACCTGTACTGAACCATGTCGATGCGGTACGTGCCGCAGATAGTCAATGTGATTCCACTTCTATTACTATAAATATTGTTGACACTACCAAGCTGAAAGAAGCTGTAAGGCGCCTAAAACCGAGATCGTCGGGTGGCCCTGACGGTATACCTGTTTTTTTAGCAAAGGACTGCATATCCGCTTTTGAGAGTCCGCTCTTGTACCTTTTTAACTTGTCACTGACTCACTCTAAGTATCCAGACATTTGGAAAGTTTCTAGGGTAACTCCGGTTCCAAAAACTGCTGGTGAAAACGACTTTTCGTCTTTTAGACCGATTGCAGTCTTATCAGTCTTTGCAAAATTATTTGAGATTGTCTTATGCCAGCAAATTAATAAACAAACTCAAAATTTATTGCATGATAGTCAACACGGTTTTCGAACAGCCCGTTCTACCACTTCTAATCTTGTGGCTCATCTTGACTATATATATGATGAGTTGGATGCTGGTAGGCAGGTAGATACTGCGTACTTCGACTTTAAAAAAGCATTTGACCTGGTTGACAATGATATGTTGTTACGTAAATTGGCGGTGATAGGCTTTGCCCCAAAACTTGTCGAGTTTTTCTCAAATTACCTACGTGATCGGCGTCAGTTTGTTAGAGTGGGTGCATTTGAGTCTAGTGACTATTACACAAGATCTGGGGTAAGTCAGGGAAGTACGTTGGGGCCATTGCTTTTTCTTATTTTCATTAATGACTTACCGAATAACGTGGTTTCCTCAAAATGTCTGTTGTTCGCGGATGATCTCAAATTAAGCCTAGGTGTAGATGGGCCGTCTGACTGCGAAGCATTGCAAAGAGACATCAGTGCGGTTTTGGATTGGAGCGTATTAAATCGTCTTCCCTTAAATGATAATAAATGTAAAATAATAACATTTACGCGTAAACGCTGTCCACTAAATGAAGAGTATAATTTATCTGACACGCCCTTAGAAAGGGTAAGCAAAATACGTGACTTAGGATTATTATTAGACGCTAAACTTGACTTTCATAACCATGTGATTACTGTATGTAAAAAGGCCAGTAAAATGCTTGGCTTCATTATTCGCACTTCTTCACAGTTCGACGGAATAGGGGTCGCTTTGTTACTTTACAATGCATACGTTCGTAGTAAGCTTGAATACGGTGCCATTGTATGGAATCCCTATGAGGAAAAATATATTTTGATGATAGAGAGAAAACAGCGCAAATTTGCACGATGGCTATATAAGCAGAATTACGGTTATTACCCCTATCTATATCCGTCCTTATTTGTTACTGGTATGGTGGGTTTGAACACTCTTAAACTTAGGCGGACTATGCAATTAATAACATTCTACCTAGCAATCATCCATAATAAAATAGATAGCCCGACGATATTAAGCAGAGTGGGGTTATTGGCTCCGAAGCGGCTGGGCTATGATGGTGAGGGGACGGTGGCACCGCGGCGGCGGCCTCGTCTTCTGTGGCGGCCGCCGGCGCGCACCAGGTGCGGCGCTCACGCGCCCACTACTCGCGCCATACGACTTATTGGAGATATGCTCGCACATGATTATGAGACTGACTTATTTGCTGATAGCTTTAGGCAACTATGTAATAAAGCCCTTCTATTTTTGACATCCAATTTTGACATATTTTAATATATTAATTTAATCTTAGGTTAGTTAATTTGATAATGATATTTTGTTTACTCTATTTGACATAATATAATCTATTTGGCATGTATTTTTTAATCTATTTGGCATGTATTTTTTATTTTATTTGGACATGTATCTTAATCAATTACTTATTATTTAAAAGTGTAATTTGTAAATTAGCATGCTGACGTTTTGGGCATACTGTAAGCCAGCATGTACACTGTTTAAAATAAATAAATAAATAACAACGTTGGGGTCTAGATATAGTAGAGCCAAGATGTCAACTTCTAATATATGTTTCTGCGGTGGCAGATAAGTCGATGGATGCTGATAGCTCAGGACCGTACTTTGTGGCATCCCTTGGGGGAGGCCTATGTTCAGCAGTGGACTTGTGAAGGGCTGTAATGATTATGATGATGATGATGAGATAAGTCGATGCAATTATGACGGGCGGATGGCACGTAATAGACCTACGTTTCTAAGTTAGCAAGCGGTGGAGTATTTATCGGTATACGGTACGTTCAGCCTATCATTACTTCATCATCATCATCATTACAGCCCTTCACAAGTCGACTGCTGAACATAGGCCTCCCCCAAGAAATGCCACAAAACACGGTCCTGAGCCACCTGCATCCATCGACTTCCTGCATGTCTTACCAGGTTGTCGCTCCATCTAGTGGGGAGACGCCCTACACTTCGTCCGCGGGTACGAGGCCGCTACTCGAAAACCTTTTTTTTCCATCGTTTGTCGATACTTCGAGCTATATGGACGGTCCATTGCCACTTCAGCTTACTAATCCATTGGGCTATGTCGTTGACTCTGGTTTTACTGCGGATATCCTCATTTCTAAGTTTATCACACAGAGAAACTCCGACCATAGCCCTCTCCATAGCTTGCTGAGCAACCTTGAGCTTCATCATCCAGCCAGCAGTGAAGAACCACGTCTCAGCTCCATAGGTCATCACTGGCAACACGCACTGGTTGTACAGTCTCGTTTTGAAGTTTTGAGGTATACCTGACGAGAAGATGTGCCGTAATTTCCCGAGCGTTGCCCAACCGATTTAAATCCATCGATTGACCTCTCGGTCGAAGTTGGACTTACCTAGTCAGACTATTTGTCCCAGGTAAACATACTCGTCAACAACTTCGAGCTTAGTGCTCCCAACAACTACCGGCATAGGAGTGACATGGACATTAAACATGATCTTTGTTTTGTCCATCTTCATCTTAAGACCTACCCGTTGGGAGACACTATTGGAGTCATTGAGCAAAGTGCTTAGGTCCTCCAGAGATTCTGCCATAATGACTTAATCGTCGGCAAATCGAAGGTGAGTGATGTACTGGCCATTGATGTTGATACCGTATCCTTTCCAGTCCAGTAGCTTGAAAACGTCTTCCAATGCAGTGGTGACGAGTTTCTTGCCCTGTCTTACACCTCTCTGCAGCAGTTTATAGGTTTCGTACTCTGATTCTGTACACGGATAACCATCGTAGCCCTACTGTATAAACAATTCAGCACTTCGAAATACCGATAGGCAACTTTCACCGATGAAGGGACTGTAACACCGCCCAAGTTTCAACGGAATCAAAGGCTTTCTCATAGTCCACATACGCAAGGCAAAGTAGCAGATTGTACTCTTATGTCTTCTGTACAATTTGCCGAAGGGTGTGTATATATAGGGTGACCATATACATGGTCTATGGTACTAAAGCCTTTTCGAAAACCGGCTTGTTCTGGAGGCTGGAAGTCGTCGCGTCTGCGTCCGAGACGATTCGTAATGACTCTCGAAAACAGCACGTAGACGCGGCTCAAAAGGAAAATCGGTCTGTAGTTCTTCAAGAGAACGTTATCGCCTTTCTTGAAGAACAAGACCACCGCACTTCTGCTCCACGCTTCCGGAGTAGTACCACCTTGGAGGACGGAATTAGAAAGCTTCTGAAGGACTCTAAGTACCGGTTTTCCACCCGCTTTCAGAATATCATTTCTTACTAGGTATAATTAGTTATTTTGGGATCGCGCAACTTAAGTTTCAAGAAGAAGCACTAGCATGACATCGACATCATGATTGCGTATAAAGTACACGATTTCTTCCTTTTGATCTCTGATGCCGTTTGCATTAAAGAACGCGACAGTCAGAGAGCTAGGTTTAGTTCTTCCGGTAGCTAGTACTGCCATTATTGTTTAAAAAGGTGATTGTTTAGGTGCATTGGAATGAACCAATCGCGTCGATAAAATTTATATGCTCAATGTTGGCATTGAGCTTATCTTGAGTGTTTTTGGCCTCGCGAAGTTTGCGGGCCAGAGAAGTGACTTCAGAAACATTAATGTTGCTGATGAAGCTGCAGACTGACAAGAAGTCAGCAGCGGAGATAAAAGGTGCCTGAAGGGCGGTTTTGGGTTTTTGAGCATGGAAAGAGGGCTCCGTCCGTTAGGCGACCGCGCTTACAATCTCCGGAGTCTTAACTCATGCGTTCGTTTTAGCTGCTGGAGGCACGGAATGACTTACGCCTTGCCCGTAAGCCCCTTTAGCGGGGGCGGGTTTGGTGATAGCCTGAGGGGGCGTGGGTTGCCACACAAAGATCAGTGCGATTGAAGGGACAGGTTGCCGAGGACGGGACCTGCTAGCGCTAGCCGCTTATCCGCGCCGGTCTACTTCTCCGCGCCTTTTCCTGCGAGGCGCTTTGGTTCACCAGCGATAATTCGCTGAATGTCCCACTTTACCGCACAAAACGCAGCTCGGAGAACCATCTGACTCGGGCGTTTTAGTGCACTCGGGTGTACCGTGGTCGCCTAGACATTTAGGCATCTAAGCCGGACAAAACTGTTTTTGGTCCTGTCAGGCCATAAAGTTAGCATCGTTGGCATTGACCAACAATGCCCCTGTTTCAGGGGGCTTCTACTGCAATCTCCGTAAGATTACAGATTCGGCGAACATTGAAAATTTCTTGACCTTCCGGAGACAGGTCCAGGATGACTAGGCAAATGTTTAGGTACTTTTTTTATCGGTGGGGTGGTGCATTCTGTGCATTTCCCTAACCGGAAGGTTCTGTGGTTTAAGATCAATACGAAAGTATTCGGTTTTGAACTCCTTGGGGAGCCCGCGAACAACAACGCGGAGGTTTCGTTCCTCCGTAAGGGCGTAGGTGTGCAAGCCCAATTTCTGAGCTTTTAGATGCGCTGTTAAAGTGCGGAAGTCATCCGTCATCGATACATAAATGCGAATGCCCTGGCCACCATTGTGGTCTTTGGGGCAGAAAAATTTCTTGAAATCTATCCATTTGGATAAGTTGCTCCAGCGGGATTTATCTTGTAGGATAATCGGGGACAGCGGCTATTCCTTGCGCTCCGTAGCGAGTTTCGAGTTCACGGGTTTGATCGCGACCTTGGCAGTCTTAGGGCGCCTTCGGTTTTTTTTAGCCATAACGAAGGGGCCGTGTGAGACTCGTCGCCTTTTTCGCGGCGGGACACTTACGTTTTTTGACCGAGACCAGGATGAAGCCGTCGTCTTATGGCTACGCGGGTTTTGCTACATCTAACTCCATCTCGGAGCCCGACTCGGCGTCCGAGTACGCCAGGGATAGCCCACAGGTGGAGAAAGCAAAAGGCGCGGGAGACACGACGTCATAGACAGTGTCTACGGACACGGGGGTCGTAGGTCTGGTGCTCGGCGATATGGGATCGTCAACAAGCACGTTCGGACGTTCAGCAGCGGGCAAATCGTACTGCGCTAAAAAGGTCGCCCAAACGTCGGGGTAGATGCGATTTTAAAAGTCGGTGAGTTCGGCTATAGTGACAACCATCATCTTGTTAAAGGCTTAAAAAATACGTGTGTTTGGGGGAAGGGTGTGCTTAAAACGAGCACCTATACACACAGCGCGTTGGTACGTTAGGATGTATACCTAGCTGTCGCCTAACGCGACAAGCGAACACTGAAATTTAAAACAATAGATTAGCTGCCTCTGAGGCAGCGGTGTGTAATAAATTACTTACAGTTTACTGAGTGTGGGGCACTACACTAATCACAACACAAAGGGACAATGGACCGGCAGGCCGGTGCAACCTGACGGCGGCAATGACGCACAAACACCAATGAAGCACTGCCGAGAAATAATCCGGTGTTGTATTGTTTACACAAAGCACTACTGACCTGCACTAGACCCGTATTAATAAACGTTACTCAGCTGAAATACACGCACTTGAGTACAATCTTGAGGTTATGATATTATAAACAATATAAATAATAATAATAATAAACATATCTCAAGATGCGGCTTAGGTCTACGATATCACCTGAGTGAAGCACTGATTAATAAACTAAACCAATAATTTTAAAAAGCTGAAGGTAGTCGGGCTAACTGTGACACCGGGACGCCAAACATCTCAGTCCCTCCCTCCTCTCTCCGTGACCATGGGTTGCTGTAAAGCACCCGAGACGTTGGAAATTAAAATAGTAAATTAAACGCGATAAAGTCTGTAAAAATAGTTTTATGCAATGTGTAGTGTTCGCGTAAATATAAGAAATACTTGCATAATTGCGGCTTGGAAAAATTACCTCGATTCTTGGCGTCCAATGTCTTAAGAGTAAATGCTATCTGTGTAAGTACACCGAGGTCAATGTAAACACTGCTCTGTAATGTAAGCACACACAGTCACACAGACGCAGTCACACACAGTGATGAAACAGTGAAACAGTCACACAGAGTAGAGATTGTCGCCAAAGAATTTTAAATGTTGCCAACAAATAATTACTGACAGATTGACGGAATGAACTGTGAATTTTGTGCGCTTACAAGTTTTATTTTTTCAAATATGTGGAGTTTATGTTTATACGGCAAAAAGCATTTTTTTTATATTTTGTAAATTATATACGTGTAATTTATATATTAATGTGCAGTTAAAAGTGAAATACGTGTTGCTTAATACACAAACCTAAAAAATTAATTAACTACGGTCCAATGCCGACCACTAGGTGACCACTGCTATGAAATAATGTTCTTAGATTATGAAATAAAGTAACTTACATTTACCTTTACCATGAAACCCGTTTATCAAACAATATTTCCCTAAACGTTCTTTAGACATTAACTTTAGGTACTTAATGGATGCTCAATGACTATCACTGCCACCCTAATTGCAAACGTAACTACCAGTCTATAAGACGATTTTCAATCGATTTCCTTCATCCTGGCCACGTAATTACACTTACATAATACCTTCAAAAGGAATTAGTGCGCTATTTGTTCCATGGCACTAATTCTCTTTTGTGTTGCCATTACAGAGTGAACTGAAGAAACAATGAAGTAATTAGTAAAGTGAGATATACTGTTAAATTCAACCTTGTTTGTAATTTTAGGGCCCGAAGGTATATTAAATAATAATATTTGTTGAATAACTATAGGATAATAAGAAGATTGAAAAAGTATGTCGAAAATAGAGCGAATACGCAAGGAAAGGTTAGTTGTTAAAAATAGTAAAAGTGTGAGAGCGGATGTTCAACTTGCTCTCTTGCTCACGCAATTGAGTTTAGAGAGAATTAGTGGCAATAAAACAGCATAGCTGCACTATACGTTCAGTATGGGCAATTACATTTAGAACACACCGTAATACGTCCCCACCACAGTCACAGACCAGTGTAACGTGAGGTACGTAATTACATGATAACACCAAATTATGCAAACCAACATCAACAGTACTTATCTCAGTGTAACTCAGGGCAGCCTCTCAGCAACACCATCCTCCTCGCCTGCACTAGAAGAATTACTACCACGAACAGAATCACGACACTATCTTAGTACTCGTTGAATGACTTATGCTGAATCTCTCGCGCTCTGCACCTACACTGAACTTTATACTACACAAACGAATGGAAGGGGGTTCTCAAAATATCCTCAACTCAAATCCGCCACCATCAATATGACGCTCCAATAAAGTGACGCAACCTCTCGCTCACTTTCGATCCAACCGGTATTTTAAAGACGCGCATATAAGTATATTTAAAAATTAACAAAAATAGTTAATAAAAATTCACAGCAATCCAATGCGGTAGAGCAATAGGTAAGAAAACTTAAACCAGAAAAGAATATTTTTTTTTATAGGATAAGTGTGACAAACGAGTACACAGTCCACCTGATAGTAAGTGGTTGCTGCGGCCCATAGACATTTACATCTATCCTCTATTACAAATCAAAATGTAGATGCGTTGTCACCCGTGAGGACTAAGATGGAATGCCTCATTTCAAGTAAAAAGGGCCTCCGGCCACCTGCACTCACCAAGCGAAACGCAGAGGTAAACCTCTACTTCACACTGGTTTTCTGTGAGGTCGTGGTACCACCCCGGTTCGAGCCGGCCCATCCGTGTGGCAGCAAAAGCTGCCGCGTGGCTCTACTACTACTACGTGGTTTTTATTCGAAATAGATAAAGGCAGATAATCGGATCAAGTTTGCACGTTTACCGCTAAAAAGAACCCCTTTGTCGTATCTCATCAGTTTAAAGGCACTCCCCTTGTTGCCTCAGCCAGTATCGGGATCCTTGGTGTCGACATATCGAGTGACGTGCAGTTTCGTGTTCACTTGGAAGAGAAGGCCAAATTCGCCTCTAAAAAGCTTGGCGTGCTCAGCAGAGCAGGACAGTATTTCATGCCGGCACACCGCTTGCAACTTTACAAGGCGCAGGTTCGGCCTCACATGGAATACTGTTTCCATCTCTGGGCAGGGGCTCCCCAGTGCCGGCTCCGTCCACTTGACCACATCCAGCGCAGAGCGGTTCGTATCGTCGACGACCGAGTTCTTTCCGATTGGCTTGACTCATTGGCACTGCGTATAGATGTTGCATCTCTTTGCGTATTTTATCGCCTCTATCACGGGAAGTGCTCTGAGGAATTGTTCGGACTAATTCCAGCCGCCCAATTTCACCATCGCACATCGCGACAAAACTCGCGATACCATCCATACCATCTGGATGATTCGCGGTCCACCACTGTGCGCTTTAGAAGAAGTTTTCTTCCTCGCACAACTTCCTTGTGGAATCGATTACCACCAGCGATTTTGCCGGACAGATACGACTTAGCGACCTGCAAGAAAAAAGCCTACTCCTTTTTAAAAGGCCGGCAACGTATTTGTGATTCCCCTGGTGTTGCAGTTGTTCATGGGCGGCGGTAGTTACTTACCATCAGGGGAACCGCATGCTCGTTTGCCCCCTCTCCTATAAAAAAAGTGAAGCTCTAACTGGTGTGGATCTACTGATCTATTAAGATCTGATCTGACCACCACGCTTGGCAGGCGGAAAATGTTTCACATTCATATTTAGTATAGCAAAGCTGCATTATATTATAGTTTGTAGTATGAATGGGTTGGTTTAGCCAGGGAAGGACTAAGCTCTCATTGAATACCAGCGTATAAGCTTAATACTGTTTCGTATGGTGAGTGTAAAGAACCGGCTATCTTTTTCACTGGAAAAGAGGCATTCCGTCTTAGTACGCAGGGGTGAGAATGCATCTGCATTTTGATTAATAGGATAGATGTAAATGTCAATGAGCCACAGCATCTATTTACAGTTAGATTGACTGAGTGCTTGTTTCTAAGACTTATTCTATAAAAAAAAATCTTAGGCGACGCTTCCAATCACCAATCTGGTGCTTTTCTATCTTTAAAATCCGTATTCTTATTATTATTTATTTAGTAATTTATTTGGTTATAATCAGATGGTGATGATGATGATTAGATCAGAATTTAATCAGTGAATGCTTTTCTGCCTAGCAGTCCGTCTGGACAGGTACCACCTGGTGAAATAAACGATATATTAAAAAAATAGTCATCGATCATCAAAGTAAAGTGCGCGTTCTTGCGTGCACTTGATAACTCTGCGCGCTACTGATGGCGTACTTAATGTTGCCAGCTTAACTTACTTTTTTTCCTTCATTTAATCTTACAAATAGAATTATATAATTATATCAAATTACATAAATGACGGAATTGATTACCAAAGCTCAGTTAAAAAGCTGTAATGGTCAGCTTAAACTTACAAAGACGTAATAATTTTATAAACCCTATATTTATTGTTTAAGATCCGCATAATAAATATATTTTTTGATTCTAACTTTCGTAAGTTTGACACTACACTACACAAGTTTCTATGGTAAAACTAACTTTAATATAAATTATTGCTTAAAAACAATTTGAAGACGTTAAATTTATGCTCTTTTTTACAAATTATCTGAGTGGACGTAGATAATATATTGATTTTGGAGGTTTCGAATCGCAACCGAATTGTATTTATTCTGGAGTGAGTCAATGGAGCAATCGCGGTCCTTTATCATTTATGTTAATGGTTAATGATCTTCTTACGGTCGTTGAGGAGGCACAGTGTTTGCTATTTGCCAACAATCTTAAAGTTTATTTTGTTTGCAAAGGGACAGAGTCGCACAGTGGGGTATGACAAAAAAATTGAGCTTAAATGTGAATAAATGTTGTGTCATGAGTTATGGTCGCGCAAAAACCCTAATAATTATACTTATCAAATGATCGGCCTCGTAATCGAGTTACCCATATTAGAGACTTAGATGTCGAGATGGTCCCGGAACTTAATTTTCGTAATCAAATTTTAAATATTTGTAAAAAAGCTTTTAGGAATCTCGGCTTTATCTTAAGGCAGTGCATGTGGCATATTCGAAATTAACTTAATATTACAATTTTATGCTCTCGTAAGAAGTCAACTTGAAACGAATGCCATTATTTGGAATCCACATGAGCAAATATAGTGTCATGATCGAAAAAATTAAAAAAAAATTACACGCTTTTTATATTTCTAGCAGTACGGAATCCCTCTTTGTTTTCCACTGATGTATCCGAGTCTATTTGTACTAGGTATGGTCGGTTACAGCCGCTTGAGTGTGAGGAGAGACATCGCGCTTATTACATATGTCTGTAACGTATTACGTGGATGAATACATCACCCAGATGTGCTCGCTGACTAAAGCTACGTGTACCTGATAATTACGTGTATTCTCGTTGCGGCGCCCCGTTACTCCTCGTGTCCGTTGCTAGGACGAAGTTGCTTCAAAATGCACTAATGACACGATCCATACACTACGTTAATATCATCTCACAGTATATTGACATATTTACATGTAGTCAGATGAAGTTCACAATTGCAGCATAAAAAGGCGTTAAAAATTGTAATTTTTTAATTAGTGTTTTATTTTATAATCATATTGAACCGCCTCTGTGAGGTCCTCCCAAAAATAAAACGAAGGAATTCGAGTATAAGTTGTTTATTAAACCCTGCAGAACTTACACAAATGCTAACAGCCTATACAATGCATGGGAAAAATAACTACAGCGCGATTTAACTTGACTGTGGCGCCATCTAGTTGTAACTTATAGAACTGTTATAACAAACAAAATAAATCAAGTTACTCAAAGATATCGCCCGCCAAGGACATCGTGATGTCCTTCAAAAATAACTGTAATCTGTAAGTTTAACTATACATTCATATGAAAGATGAAAGTTGCAATCTAATACTATTAAGTGTAAATTAACAACTAATAATAAATTAATTTGGAAGGTAACACACTTTAGTAATTGGTCTCTAAACAATAGAGTTTTTGCACTTCAATTTTGCACTTTAGTCTTTGTGTTAGTTGCCATCTAGTTAGTAAATTAACATTTGAATTTAATTAGCTCTCCTCTGGAACTATAGTTGGCGATTCATTTAGGAGAAAATGTCCAGGGGTCAATGGCAAGAGATCTGTCGGATCATCACTCATGGAAGATATTGGTTGCGAGTTTAAACAGGCCTCGATCTGCGAGGTCGCTGTAGACATTTCCTCGTATGTTAATGTAGTATTACCAAGAATACGTTTCAAGTGAAATTTTATTGATTTCACTCCAGCCTCCCAAAATCCGCATGGAGTTCCATCATTAGCCAGGACATTCTTAATCTCTGATTCTAAATTTTCGGTACTCTTATCAAATAATTTTCTTAGTTCTTTATTTCCAGGTCCGAAGTGTTCTCTTTTAATTGGTTGTAGGTAATATTTTCCTTCAGAAGTTCTTCAGGTCCCATCCACCACAAACTAGACTGCAGGAGTTGAGTTGGAGAGACTCCTCGAGAAGCTAGGATCTGCGTCTGCAGAATTTTGCGTCGACTCTACGTGGCTCCAGTATCTCGTAGGTAAGATGGTAAGTATTTCAGAAGTTTGAATAGCTATGAATGTCTTCCATTTTGAGGGGTGACATTGTAACTAAGCTAACACTATGGTTGAGTCGGTATAAGCATGTATATCAGTGATAGCTACACTGAGACACTCAGCTGTTTTGCGAAGTAGTTTCATCAGAAGTACGGCTCCACATAATTCCAATCTCGGTATGGAACTCCCTAAATACTACCCTAAATACTCACTTAGAAACCATCAAGACATATCATAACATAATGATTACAGGAGATATTAACATAAATTTAATTCCAAAACCTAATGAAGGATGCAATGAAAATAATAATAGATCTTTCTATTTAAATATGTTAACAACACATGGAATACTCTCTGGTCATTCTATACCAACTAGAGGCGAGAGCTGTCTGGATCATTTTATGTTAAAAATAGACCAAAACAAATTATCTCCGTTTATAGCAATCTTAAATACCACAACTACTGATCATTACAGCATATTTATGAAAATTAGTAAAGTAAAACAAAAAACACATTGTTCTAAAAATGTAGAATTTATTGACTATAACGATGCTCTCACCACACTTATGCAGAAAAATATCACAAGTTTGTTATTTTGTGAGGATCCTGATACATTGGTGAAAACATTAATAAAACGGCTGTCTGAATCTCTAGAAGAACATAAAAGTTTAAAAATTCTTCCCAAATCCCAACGCACTATTAAGCCCTGGGTTACCTTAGGCATTTTGCGATGCATTAGGAATAGGAACAAAATGCAATTAAAACTACGTTCTGAACCACACAACGAAATTTTAAAAATCACTTACACAAGATATCGAAACCATTGTAATAATCTATTAAAAAAATTAAAACGAAAATACGAAAAACTACAATTAGCTAAAGTAACGAAAAATACAAAGTTATTATGGAAAACAATTAAAACTATAACTAATACAAATTCTGAGAAAACATCAAACAATAATTTATTAAATGCTAAATCTACTCTGGAGGACTCTGTGAATCACGTAAATGATTTTTTTGCTAATATTGGACGAAAGTTGGCTGAGGACATACGAATCAGTAATTCCGATCTCCAAAACGAATATGCATTGCCTAGACTTGCATCTCAACCTAGATCTTTTGTTCTATTGGATACTGATCCAGTGGAAGTTGATGAAATTATAACTAACCTCAAGCCCAACAGCGCTCCTGGCTGGGACAATATTTCTATTCAATTTATCAAACTAGCTAGAGCACACGTAGTTCCCGTAATTAGCCATTTAGCCAATCTTTGCTTTCATAAAGGCGTATTCCCAACACCTCTCAAAAAATCTATAGTTACGCCGGTGTATAAGGATGGGAATAAAGATGACGTCAGCAATTACAGGCCTATTTCTGTATTACCCGCCATCTCAAAAATCATAGAAAAACTGATAAACCTTCGTCTAATAAACTACTTAGAGAAATACAACATTCTTTCAGAAACTCAATTCGGTTTTAGACGTGCAAAATCAACAGAGGATGCAGTCTTAGCTTTAACCTCCTTTATCATTAAGGAATTAGACCAAGGACAAAAATGTCTCACTGTTTTTCTTGACCTCAGAAAGGCATTTGATACTGTTAACTTCCCCATCCTCCTGCGTAAACTCGAAGCAACTGGCATGAGAGGGGTCCAGTTAAAATTATTTGAAGACTACTTGCGAAATCGGAAGCAACAAGTGAAGATTGGGGACCATATAAGTGGAGAAGCTGAGGTTCTTTTCGGTGTTCCTCAGGGGAGTGTACTGGGCCCCACCTTGTTTCTCATTTACATAAATGATCTCACGAAGATGAACTTAGAAAATGGTCGGGTATTTTCCTACACTGACGACACTGCATTGGTCTTCACGGGTTCAACTTGGGAATCAGTTTTTAGGAGCGCTGAACTTGGTCTTGGATCGGTTAATAATTGGCTACAGCATAACCTCCGCACTCTTAATGAATCTAAGACAAAATTTATATATTTTACGATCACCAATAGAACACAACCTGCTAGCAACATTTCTCTAAGAATTCATCAGTGTAGTTATAAAGATACTGCCAACTGTTCTTGTGCGGTGCTTGATAGAGTCCAATCTATTAAGTACCTAGGTGTTGTTTTAGACCAGCGACTAAGCTGGCATTCTCACATTGACTACACCAGCAACAGAGTAAGAAAATTAATATGGATATTTAAAAAACTTAGACATGCCACAACAAAAAAATTAATCACACAAATTTATATCACTATGGCACAATCTATAATAGGCTACTGCATCCCCGTTTGGGGAGGTGCAACAAAAACAAAATTTTTGGAAATTGAAAGAAGTCAGCGCAGCCTCCTTAAGGTAATGTACTATAAACACTTTAGATACCCCACTGAAGAACTCTATAAATTTTGTGAACTCCTGTCTGTGAGAAAATTGAACATTTTATTGACTTCTCTAAAATTGCACAAAACATTACCATTTAGGTCTGAATTACTTCTACATAAGAGAAGAAAACATAGAGTTGCAATAGCCAATATTGTAAAAACTAAATTTGCCAAACGTCAATACTCTGCATATTCTGTATATATTTATAATAAGTTAAATAGACAATTTGGTATTTTTCAATTAAAATCCTCCGTATTAAACGAAACTGTAAGTAAATGGCTTTTAGAAATGACGAATCATGATATAGAATTAATGCTTCAAGAAACTAACTAACCGAATTAAAAATACACTCACTCACTCACACACACATACACACCCACACACACAACCACACACACACACACACACACACACACACACACACACACACACACACACACACACACACGCACGCACACACACACACACACACACACACACACACACACACACACACACACACACACACACACACACACACTTACACACACACACACACACACACACACACACACACACAAACTCCGCATGTTTGCACACACTAATACTATTAAGATTATTGTTTTTCTTTTATTATTATTATTTTTTTTTCAAATTTTAAAACTATCAATCTTAGTTATGGAAGAGCGGGGCCTCCTGGCACAAGTATATATAATACTTAAAAGGTTTGGCCCCAACCTTTGATTGTAATAAAACAATTGTCATTGCTATTGAAATAAACATTTTTTGATTTGATTTTTTTTTGAAATAGTCTTGATTGGTGTGACTCAAGTTTTCGCTGTAACAAGGCGAACAGATTTCCGTCAGCTTTGACAACTCGTAGGTAAACGACCGCTGCGTAGGCCCTCTCTGATGCGTCGCTATATCCGTGGAGTTCAATCTTTCGATCATTGTTGTTTGTGTTTAACCATCTGTTTACATATATGTTTTTTTAATTTGTTCCACGTAATTGCAGAAGTTTAGCCGTTCGATCTATACCTCGCTTGGAACCTCTTCGTCCCATGTGACTCTAGCCAGCCACAACTTTTGTATAATTATTTTAGCTACCACAATAACCGGTGCCAGCCATCCCATTGGGTCAAACAGTCGCGATATTTCACCAAGAATAAATCTTTTTGTTAAAGGTTTGTTTGAAGGTCGTAAGTTTATATCGTACTGAAGATTATCTGATCTTATTCCACCGACTCCCTAAAGTTTTTATAATAGTTTCTGATTTCAGTATGTATGTCTCGTCTGTTTTGGAATCATCATTTCCCACGTGTTCTTCAAATTCTGTTTTGTTATACGCCCATTTTTGCAATTGAAATCCTCCTGCCTTCATTAAATTTGTCATTTGGTAATGAATTTTAAAGGCGTCCTTTAAGTTGTCAACTCCAGAAAGTAGATCGTCCATATAAAAGTTTGTTTTTGCAATTTTAGAAGCTATGGAGACATTATGTTCTTCGTCAACAGCCAGTTGCTGAAAAGTTTTTGTAGCAAGATAAGGTGCCCTAGCTGTGCCAAAGGTCACTGTAGTAAGTCTAAATTCTTTTAATTCGCCGTTTACTTGCCATAGAATTTTTGACAGTTGGCACTTTCATTGGTAACTTTTATTGGTCTATTCATTTTTACACAATCTGCCGTGAAAGCGACCTCAGATTTACGCCATCTTATAACTATTTGTCTCAAATCTTGCTGTAATTTAAGACTAATTAACATGTTGTCATTGAGGGATTTACCATTAAGGCCTTTGCATGAGGCGTCAAATACTATTCTAATCTTGGATATTGCCTTCTCTGGTCTTATCACAGCGTGATGTGGCATGTAAAATGAATTTTGTGTACTCTCATTCTCACAATTTGTTATTTCTTCCATGTCGTTATGTTTTATGTACTCCATTAACACTCTTGTATATTCTGTCTTTAATTGTTTGTCTTTGTCCAGTCTCTTCTCTAAGTATTCTAATCTCTTTTCTGCTATTTGTTTAGTGTTGCCGTAGTCAAAGTTCTTTTGTTTGAATGGGATTTCGACTATGTATCTTCCTTCGTTGTCTCTTGTATATGTTTATTCAAAATATGTCTAACATTGTTGTTCTTCTTCTATTAATTGATTTTAACTTGTGTCACCAGATTCAAATTCCCATAATTTTTGTAAAATAGCGTTGTCGTCTTGTTGTGTTGAAATGTGCATGTTTATTACATTATTTTTAGTCTCATTAGTATTGGTTAAATTGAACTCTCCACATAATATCCACCCAAGTCTTTGTTTTCTGTGCCAATGATGTATTTATAGACCCAAGTTTTACACCCTCCAACATAATGTTACTGTAAACTTCAGCTCCTAGAAGAATATCTATTGTAGATGGTATGCCGTAATTCGATGTTGCCAATTAACAGACACAAAATCGATAAATAGATAGAGATTTGTATTCGATTCATAATTTCACAAAAAAGAATAATCTTTGATTCGATTTAAGTTCTGAACGCCTTTTAAAATATGCTTTGTTTTATTTCTTATACGTGATAGAGCCATGCTGCAGCTATATTAGTAGTATAGTTGTAGCACGAATAGGTCGGCTCGACCGGGGAAGGACCACGCTTTCACAGAATACCAGCGTAAAATGGCAGCTTAACACTGCTGTGTTTCGAATGGTGAGTGTCGAGAACCGGAGACCCTTTTTACTGGAAAAGAGACATTCCATCTTAGTCCTCACGGGTGACAACGCATCTGCATTTTGATTCGCAAACAAGGATAAATGTAGATGTCTATGGGCCACAGCAACCACTTACCATCAGGTGGACTGTGTGCTCGTTTGTTATACTATCCTATAAAAAAATATATAAATTCCGCTTTAAATGTATTTTTAAGAACAGATAAGAAAAACAGTTAAATTGTGCAGCAGGGTTTTTGTTATGATCTAAAGAGTTCACGGCAAATCAACTAGCAATTCGCTTATTTAATTATCATAACATCATAATAATTATCGAAAAATAATATTACCATTATAATAATGACACCATAAAAATCGATTGAAAAAACAGAATCAACTTTTTAACTAGATTTGTGATTGGCAACACTTCATTTTATTCACTAATTAATGACTTCCGGATTTACCTAATTTCATTTTAATCTTTTCGGTACTTTTATTTTGTGCAAAAATATTGCAATCTTTTTTGGACATATAAATACCGAGATTAATTACCATAAAAAAGGAAGTATTTTTTTAACAAATGCAAATTGTTGGGCGTTTCAAGGCCAGAATTGGGCATGTTCATTTTGAATGCGCTCAAGCTTATTAAGCTACTCCTCGGTAATGTCAAGATAACATATGTCAGCATAGTCAAGGATAGGTAGAAGTAGAGACTGGGCGAGCGTAACTTTAGTTACTATGGGAAGAAAATCACGTAATCTACATAAAGAGCTTAAAACAGCAAAGATTTTTCTACTAACCTTATTAACTTGTGAGGTCCAACACATACAAGAGTCTAGATACAACCCCAGGTTTTTAACCTTGTTACTGTGAGGGATTTGAGTGCAGTCTAGTAAAATAGGAGGTAGGGAAGACCAGTCAATTTTTCCAATTAATCTAGAACTACCGATGATAATGGCCTGAGTTTTCTTAGGATTAATCGTTATACCATTACGTTTGCTCCAATTCAAAATAAAAGTCTGATCAGTGTTAATAGTGTCAACTGATTTAGACAAATCTTTAAGAGGCGATTGAGTATAGATTTGGAGATCATCAACATACAAGTGGTAGGAAGAGGACAAATTATGACTTATAGAGTTAATGAAAGTTGCAAACAGGAGGGGAGACAACACGCCACCTTGTGGTACGCCAGCCGCTGTAGTAGTCCAGGTGGAAAAACATCTTGCACCTGAATGCGCTGTCGGTGACCAAACAAGTAACTTCGAAACCAGTCAACTACAGTTGGAGATATGTTGAGAAAGCGCAGGATGCCCAACGAGATATCAAAATCTACTGTATTAAATGCATTACTAAAATCAAGTACCGTAAGAATGGTAAGCTTTTGTTTCTCCATACCATACCGGATATCATCAGTGATTTGTAAAAGTGCAGTAGTCGTACATAGTACGACGGCCAAAACGGAAACCGGATTGCAAAGGATTTAAAAGATTATGTTTTAATAGATAGATGCTTCATTGATTGTGCACAAGACGTTCAAGAACTTTGGAAAGGAAAGGCAAGATAGAGATAGGGTGTATAATCAGAAAAACTAGACGGATTTGACTTTTGCGGAATAGGAACTACAAATGCATCTTTCCCAGCTGAAAGAATAATAGAAGAATTCAGTGAATTATTCAGGATGAAAGTGAATACAGGAATTTGAATGGATGAACATTATGGCTTTCATAACATCACAACTGTAAAATTGACTAAAATTAAAAGCAGAGGTGTCCGGAGCGGGAGCTTTTGAAAGAGAATCCAAAGTATTGTGTTTTGCATTATCGTTAATGCAAGACGAAGGTGAGAAATGCAAATTAAGTTGATTGAGATCAAAGTTATGGTGAGTAAAATTTTGTCGTAATTTCCCAACTCCTAAAGACTTAAGAAAATTCTAGACCCTAGCAGGGTCAGGATCTTGTACTGATTCATGGATATAGCGTCGTTGTGCTTTTCTACACAGATTGTTGCAACGACTCCGTACTAATCTATACTTCATTCATTCGATACATTCTCTCGATTCAGGTTGCTAGGAACTGACTTGTATTTCGCTTTGGCACAATTTTTAATGTGGATGATTTTATTTATATCATCAGTCAGACAAGGAGAGGGAGGATGCTTTACGCGCAATGAACGAACAGGAGCATGAACGTCATAAAGCTGAATTAACAAAGAGTTGAAAAAAGCTACCTGTTCATCAACAGTAGAAGCCTTGACGACTACACTCCAATCAATCTTTCGAGCGTCATTTAGAAGCTACTTCAAGTATAAGTCACTAAAGTTACGCTGAAGTAGGATCCTTGACTTAGCTTTAGGGGGACGGATTTTGTAAGACAAGTATAAAAGATCATTTTTTTTTATAGGATAAGGGTGACAAACGAGCGCACAGTCCACCTGATGGTAAGTGGTTGCTGCGGCCCATAGACATCTATATCTATCCTCGTTTGCGAATCAAAATGAAGATGCGTTGTCACCCGTGAGGACTAAGATGGAATGCCTCATTTCCAGTAAAAAGGGCCTCCGGCCACCTGCACTCACCAAGCGAAACGCAGAGGTAATCTCTCTCACGCTGGTTTTCTGTGAGGTCGTGGTACCACCCCGGTTCGAGCCGGCCCATCCGTGCGACAGCAAAAGTTGCCGCATGGCTCTACCACTGTTGGAAATCATGATAGGAAAAAGAATCAGCAGCATATTGCCCAAACTTATGAACAAGGTCAAGTGAAGACACAAACATTATGTCGAGGAGAGAAAGGGCACAGTTCGGGAAAAAGTGTGGGGCAGAAGTAGGAAGAAGTTTTAAATTTGCTGCTTCTATAATAGATTTTTGTTTTATTGATCTGGCGTTGGTTTTCAAAAGACAAGTATTAAAATCACCCATAATTATACCATGAAAATAGATAGGTGTAAGATTTTCAAGAATATTTTCAAAGTAATGAAGTAGTCAACAGTGAGAGAGGAGCTGTAAAAGACTCCGACAAGTAATTTAGTATGACCGAGAAGAACTTCGATAAAGAGAAATTCACCTTCGCCTTCAGTCTGAGAACCAGTTGAAATCTGAATTACTGAATACAGTATATGAGAGCGTAGATAAATAGCAACACCGCCACCACCCCGATCAGTACGGTCGTTACGAATCAAATGAAAACCTGGAAGCGAGTAGGATGTTGATGGAAGACATGGTTTTAACCATGACTCCGAAACAATAATAGCGTGTATATTTTTGCTATTAAAACTTGACAACATGTCGGGGTAATGAGCAGGAATATTTTGAGGATTTATGTGAATAGCATTAAAGTTTTTGCTACATTCAGTAAAAATTGAATCTAACATAATATTTAAGGGTGTAATGCTTTCAAAGCTATCAATGCTGCTTAATCCATCAGAAGCAGAATTAAAGGCGAAGGAATTAGAACTCCGAACACTATCATCTGAAGAAATTATATTAAATTATACCTGATTACTAAATGTATGTATATATGTATAAAATATGTATATATATATATATATATATATATATATATATATATATATATATATATATATATTGTTACAAATAGAAACACAAATTGACTTTTTTAAAAATATTTTAATGGCCTTTGGCCTAACAAATATTAACTAACTTAAAAGCTTAAAACAAGGTTTAAAATAATGACGCTAGTATTCGAGCAAAGCTTCCGCACTCCGTGATGACCGTCGGCAAAAAGGGGCGAGTGACGCCAGCCGCCCTCCTATATAGCCCAGCGCGGCGTCGTCAGACCTTCTCTTCTAACACGGCCTCTCCTGACGGGGCTGCGTGCTCGAAGCCCTCAGCAGGAACTCGTGGATGGCTCAGCAACACGCACCGCGTCCCGCGGTTGTTCGACGTCACCATCGTCGATCTCTGAGAAGATACACACAATCTAAGAGACACTTATTTATATCGCGTATTAACAGTTGATCAAAATTCATATAGTTCATAAAAGCGTCAGATTATGTACCCAATTAGCCAAACAAGTCAGTCAGTCAAAACAGTCAACATGAACAGTTATCAACGCCACACAAAAGCGTTTCAAGTCACATAGGTTTTACACAGGTCTTTTCCCACGCAACCGAATACCCCGCACATACTTGCGTGTGCAAACAGGATTTACATCAGTCTCTAGCAGGTCACCCCAGATACCTAATAATGGCTGGATTTACACAGGTCTGTTGTCGCCTGCGCCACCGACTCACCCCAGAAACCACCAGTGTCAGGGTCAACCCAATACCATGCGCACAGGATTTATACGGGTCCCTTCCACTGAACACAACACGTAACGTAGTCAAAATCAATAAACACGGGCTTGTTTGGTACATAATCTAGCTCAAGAATAGGGAAAGATTATCTTCTCGATTGTCACAGCACCAACACACGACCAAGCGCATTCGCCGCGGCACCTCTGAAGGAACTCACACGATCGCGGTACGTGTAATCAGATTTGCGATTTCTGCAGAAGTCCCGTATGAGAGCTATAAACAATGCATACATCGTTTGAGTCATTATAAAATAAGCTAACGAATTACATACGAATCAGGACAGCTCCCTTCGTAACACATTATCAATTCTATTTTGAAATTGATGTAATCGAGCTCCTCCTACTTCAATACACATAAGTCGTTACAATCACAAAAGCAAACCTTTATTTGACAAATATTTTACTTTACCCACTTAAAACATATTTAACATAAATCCATAAAAATAACATAGCTCTTGACACATTTTTTTTTTCACCCCACAAGCTCTACGATAACATGCCTCACTTAAGTGACCCGATAAGGTAAGTTTTGGGTGAGTTTAAGTGGAGAGTCGAGAATACTGCAAATTAAGTGGTTTATGTAATAATTTATGTCCCGTTTGGGTTCACATTCTTATCACAAACATAGTTTTAACTTTTGGATAAGAAATATAGCAAAAAATATAGAAATACGTGGGAACTGATCGAGCTCCACAAGGCACTTGACATAATATGCGCCTTTGTTTACTCCAATATTCCAGAGGCCTGTTGAAAGATGAGGGGTTATTAGGTATGTAAAATAACAAAGCAAATATAACAGCAATCGTACTACTAGTACCTTCAAAAAATGCAGCAACGCATCAATTTTATAATTGCTCGGTCTAACCTGACCATCTCTTATAATCCTACCCAAGTATTCTATTTCGTTAGTAACAAAAGTACATTTCTTTAAATTAATTGAAAAACCTGTTTCAGTTAGCGTTTTCATAACGGAATCTAATAAAACGAGGTGTTCGTCAATCCCGACCGTCATTATTAATACGTCATCTATGTAGACCATGACTTTTCCGGCATCGATAAAAGATTTAAGCGTTTTAGAGATAGTCTTCTGATAAAATATAGGCGCGTTCGCCAAACCGTAGGGTACCTTGCAATATTCATACTGCGCCTCTGGTGTAACGAATGCGGTCTTATGAATCGACTCTTCTGCAACTCTAAGTTGATGGAAACCGGAAACCATATCCAGAGAGCTAAACCAGCGACCATTGCCTAGCCTGTCTATATAGTCGTTGATCAAGGGGAGAGGATATCTAGTTTTAACGGTTATTCGATTCAATGCACGATAGTCAACGACCATTCTATCAGAACCATCCTTCTTTTTTACGAGCAAGATCGGACTAGCGTATTCTGAATCGGACTCGCGAATAATTCCTTTATCGAGCAGATCCTTCACTATAGTGCGTACTTTTAATTTTTCGCCATGCGATAATTTGTAGGGTCTATAGTACACGGGCACATTGGTTGTTAATTTGATATGCATCTCACTATCTTTCACCGTTGTGGTCGCGGTACCACTTAAAAAGAAATCGGAATACTTGGTGAGGATCTCTAGTAATCGTTCTCTATTATTTCCAAATACCGACGTATTAACTTGATCGGACAAAGAAATCAAATTTACTTGCAGAATATCGTTTACAGTCGCCTCACTATGAATTATACGTTGGCTATCACCGGTCCTAACATATGTAATACCTTTCCTGTTTAGTACGTCTGTACCGATAATGACTGGCACACTCAAATTATTCCCACCCACCACATAAAAATCAATTTCTATCGTTATATCGCTAAACTCGACGGGTAATGTTACAAATGATTCCGACCTTATTTCCATACCACCCAAGCCGCGTAGCAACTGATTCGTAGGCTTTACTTGACACGGAAAATGCTTAACAACATTTTTTGACATTAAGGAAACACATGAACCACTATCGATTAGTACGTCTAATGGTATTCCCGATATGACCGCAGTCGTGACGTCGCGATTTTTATAACTGTCCGTGATTTCGCGACAAAAATTGACACCATTATTATTCCGAGAATTTGCGCGTTCCTTAGCAAAACAAGTTACCTCGGAATGACCTACCTTTTTGCAAAACCCACACTTTAACGGATCGCTACGAGATATCGTCGGTAACGCGATTGTTTTTTCGTTACTATAACTCGGGAGTGTATTCGACCGTTTGTTACAATTAAAACTCCTATGACCAAATTGATTACATTCGTAACACCTTATTGATTTTAAGTCTTCGGAATCATATCGACGTTTTATCGGTTTGCGGTTCGAGTTACTATTATTAGAGGGTCGGTCAAATCGATTGAGACCATTAGAATACACTTTCCTATTATGGCTGTTAGAAGGTTTAACAAAGCTCGATAAAAACTCCACTATAGAGTCAGGTGATAATTTGGCGTTAGCAGCCATAGCACGAATTTGTGGACCTGCAATTCCACGAATGATAATAGCCGTAAGCAGCTCGCTACTGAGACCTTTAACTATGCGTAACCTGAAAGTGATTTACGAGCATACTCAGCATATGTGGAGTATTTATCTGACCCTGTCCGCATCACATCATAAAGCATGTTCGCGACATCGACAGAACGTGGGCATAGCGCTTTTAGTTCTGATTTGAAATTGGACCACGTGCGAATACTGCTTGTCCATTGGCTAAGCCAGGTGCGAGATTCTCCTTTAAAACAATGTCCGACACAAGCAAGGCATTCTCTGTCGTCCCAATGGTTCGAAATACGGGCTCTTTCTACCTCATCACACCACGTGTCGAAGTCATGAACATTCGGATCAAAATCAGAGACAAAATATCGGTTAGATCTGACCTGAGTACTGCCGATAGCGGTCAAAAGACGCTCTACGGCGTTCGTCACCACGTCTTCAGACTGCGTTGATCCCACGTTGCCAGTGTGCGGAGTCAGCGGCGGCGTCCCCACTCGCGAGGGCACAGGCGCACGCGGCGGTGTAGGCATCCCGAACACCGATGCCGATGCCGATGCCGATGGTGTCGTGTTTGGCAGCTCGAGTGCGCACCTAGGGCCCGAGCTGGTCGTTGCAATGGCTTGCGTCTCCACTGACGCACGGGGCTGCTCCTCCAGCACGCGTAGCCTCCTCAGGATCTCTTCCATCGGATTGGGCGAAGGAGTTTGCCCACGGCGTTTTTGTTTGTTGCGTTTATCGTTGCTAGGCATCTCACAGACAAAAACTGTGCCCGAATATTAAATAAACAACTGAAAGGAAACTAAGTTTTCCTTTATAAAACCAGAAATATAGGCGTACAGCGGCTTTTCAGCCTTCTGATCCCACTTCTGATGTTACAAATAGAAACACAAATTGACTTTTTTAAAAATATTTTAATGGCCTTTGGCCTAACAAATATTAACTAACTTAAAAGCTTAAAACAAGGTTCAAAATAATGACGCTAGTATTCGAGCAAAGCTTCCGCACTCCGTGATGACCGTCGGCAAAAAGGGGCGAGTGACGCCAGCCGCCCTCCTATATAGCCCGGCGCGGCGTCGTCAGACCTTCTCTTCTAACAATATATATATATATATATATATTATATAGATTTCTTTCAATACTGCTGGCACGTAGTTTACTTATTTATTTTTGAATTTATTTGATATATATAACGGGAATGAATAAAACTATGAAATTTTAATAATGAATTAAATAGTTTAAATATGTAATATCAATTATAATATTTTATCTTAATTTCATTAATATTAATTTAGTCATAAAATTTCTTAAGAATTTAGGATTATTTATTAATGTTGTATTTCTTTTAATTAACCAATCAAAAGCCAGAGGTTCATGGCTTGATTAATACGGTGATCACAACAATTAATCAGAGCGAGGTTCGCTGGTGAAACGCCTCGAGCGGAGTCGTGGTGCGACTGGATAAAAAATGACAAAAGAGGAGCGGATAGATTCGGCGTGGGGTACAGTTTTGTTTTTCTGTGTGGTGTGTGATGGTGTATGTCTGTGTCGCATTACGAACTCGCTGCTCTTTAATTAGTTTTAATATTTTTTAATAAAATTAAGTTAGTGTTATTTTCTGTAAAGTTTAATTTAAATTTAAATGTGTAAAAGTATAAACAAGTTTATTATTTGTGTTGTGTGTTGTGTTGTGCTTGGATTTACCCAAAATGTCGCCCACAAGACCTGTTGATAATAGTGGCTTCATCGAATGAGACTTTTCTTCGACATCAGAAGTGGGATCTTTGCAAGCACGCCTTACATCATAAACCACAAGTTAATATCAAGGACTTTACGCTGCCAGAATTTCATCCTTAAAATGAAGATGCTGATGCTTAAGCTTGTTTAGAAATATGTATGACCCAGTACCAAATACAGGGAAGTTGATTGATAATTATTATTAGTAAAGCTATGAAAAGTTTTGCTGCTACACAGGCTCATAGGCCCACAGGCTGCTTATCCTAATATGTTGTGGGCAGAATTTTTAGATTTTTTTTCTGCTCGCTTTGATACGATAAATACATGGGCAGTTATAATTTCTAAAATTTTCAATGGTAAACCGCATGATGGCGAATCACTTGCTTCATACTCGGCCAGATTATTATCCTTACTCACATATGTCTCGATGGACTAATTTTATTTTATTTAGATAGTATATTTTATATAGATGGACTATTTTATTTAGCTGTATCTACAATTCTTGCTCATATTGGTCAAATTGAACCACGCGTATAACGCAATATTATTACAGAAGAAATAAATAATCGCTATAAAATGCAACGCAAATTGATGGCATTTTCTTATCGGAAACAGACGGTTCAAGAAACAAATACGAACAGAGATACTTATATACCGGATATGAAACGCTCAAAATTTTCAACTTTTGCAATAAAATGTTATGCTTGCAGAAAACACAGATAATATGAATGTTTCAGTCGAAAAATGAGAAGAATAAACCTACCTCAATTTCTGATAATCTTAATCAAAGTGAAACAATGATCAAGCATGTAATCAAGTGCTACATATGTGGGGTCGAGGGTCACATGGCGTCGCGATGCTTAAAACATGATCGTCTGCAGGTAGTAGTATACAGCAACAGGCAACAACGTCAACGAATGTGGAGAGGAGAGTTAATCTGTGCGGCTTGAAACCTGTCACCGGAGTTATTCACAGTTTGGTGAGAAATTTCATTTCGTTTTGATTCTGGAGCTGATCTTTCCCTTATTACAGAAACTACAGCCAACAAATTGTCTGGAAAACTACAGCATGCTATCATCACTATTGTTGGTATAGGCAAGTCTCAAGTAATATGTAAATCACATTTTTTTTAATTGTAACTTTTTGCAGCTACACTGTAGAAATATTATTTCACATTATGCCCAATAAATATTTGAATAATTATATTTTAATAGGAAGTGAGTTATTAGGGATATGTTTTATAGTAGAACTTTCATCCGATAATCTAACAGTTAAGAAGTCTAGCGTTGTTAATATTTGCGAAGTAGGTAGGGCTGTGACTACATTTGATAATATCGACACTGATATTGACCATCGTTCTATTTATAATTTAAGGGAAATTTTCATAGTTTTGTAAAGTTGTTTGTTGAGGGAACGCCAACTAGTAGAGTAAAAACGGGAGAATTAAAAATAACATTAGTAGACACCAATAAAATTGTGCAGAGGAGACCTTATCATTTAATTGTGAACGTGAAATTGTTCTTAATAAGTGTAATGAACTTTTAGTAGCGAGTGTGATTCGTCCAAGCAAATCTCCTTTCTCTAGTCCAATTATATTAGTTAGGAGGCGTGATGGATCAGACCGCATATGTGTAGACTATAGAGAACTTAATACTAATACATTTGGAAAAATTAGCGGTGGTGAATTCAGTTAAACATTTTCGACATTATTTGTACGGTAGATCATTTACAGTATGATTGTAACTCATTGAAATCATCAAGAACTAAAGTTGATCTAACACCCAGTGTACATCGTTGGTGGGCATTTTTTGGGCATTGAAGCCTTTGATTTTGGGGTAGAATATAGAGAAAAAGAAAAAATAGCCCATGTCGATTTTCTTTCTAGAAACCATCTTTCAATACAGAACAAATTAATTGTAAATAATAAAGTTATAAAAAAATGTAGAGCAAAAATATATTAATATTGCTGGGTTGTCTATAAATTGATTGCAAACAGAGCAAAGGCTTGATGATCCTGAATGTAAATATGTATATTATTTATAAAATTTAAAACGATGACATAGGTTTAGAAAGTAGCCGGATTTATAAAATACGATCTAATGATCTGTACAGTAAAATTCAAAGAATAATCGAAATATGTGGCTCCCTATTCTACCCAAAGCTTTTCGTTGGTCAGTTATAAATCATATTCATAATTCCATCATACACTTGGGATGAAAAAAATTTTTAGAAAAAACTTACCAACGTTATTGGTTTCCTAACATGGCAAAATATGTTAGAAAATTTGTTGAAAACTGTATTACCTGTAAAGTGGCTAAAGGAAAATCTGGTAAACAGCAAATTGAATTACATCCAATCCCAAAAGTTAATATACCGTCGCATACAATTCATATAGAAGCTACTGGCAAGGTTAATAGCAAAAGCAACTCAAAAGATTACGTATTTGCAGCATTGACAAAAACGGTTTAATGCCAATAAAGCAAAAGTTACATCATTTTCTGTAGGAGATTATGTCTTGATTGAAAATCATGAGCGAAGTCAAACCAAATTAGATCCTAAATATAAAGGTACTTATATAGTAATTGAAGTTTTAGATGGTGACAAGTATAAACTTAAAAATTTAAATTCTAACTGCACTTATAAATACTCTCGAGACCGTTTACGCCCATAACCCCAATCATATATTCCCACAGAAATGGATTTCTATTTATCAGATAGTGACTATCGTAAGATTTGGTCTCTATTTCATTTTTTTAATGTAAGAATTTAATAATATAAAAGTATGATTTGCCTAGATAGCGGAGTGTTATGGCATGGGAGGCTGCTTTAACAGCAGCGGCTGATTTGACAGCGGAGGCTGCTTAGACAGCGGAGGCTGCATAGACAGCGGAGGCTGCTTAGACAGCGGAGGCTGCTTTGACAGCGGAGGCTGCTTTGACAGCGGAGGCTGCTTTGACAGCGGAGGCTGCTTTGACAGCGGAGGCTGCTTTGACAGCGGAGGCTGCTTTGACAGCGGAGGCTGCTTTGACAGTGGAGGCTGCCTTGACAGCGCAGGCTGCTTTGACAGCGGAGGCTGCTTTGACAGCGAATCCTGCTTCGACAGCGGAGGTTGCTTTGACAGCGGAAGCTGCATTGATAGCGGAAACTGTTTTGTATGGGGATTCTCCTTTTAGAGCAGAAGTTGATAATATGTCAACATTGGCTGTTTGGATAGTGGAAGCTACTTTAAAGTAATAATAATTATTTATGAATGAAGGCAGTAGTTTATCGTATAGTTTTCTTTTTCTCTTTGTAGATCAAAATAATACTGATCAAAAATTATCACACGAGGACGTGTGAAATGTCAGGAAGGCCGTAACGGAAATGAATAAAACAATGAAATTTTATTAATGAATTAAATAGTTTAAATACGTAATATCAATTCTAATATTTTATCTTAATTTCAATAATATTAATTTAGTCATAAAATTTCTTAAGAATTTAGGATTATTTATTAATTTTGTATTTCTTTTAATTAACCAATCAAACGCCAGAGGTTCGTGGCTTGATTAATACGGTGATCACAACAACCAATCAGAGCGAGGTTCGCTGGTAAAATGCCTCGAGCGGAGTCGTGGTGCGACTGGATAAAAAAAGACAAAAGAGGAGCGGATAGATTCGGCGTGGGGTACAGTTTTGTTTTTCTGTGTGGTGTGTGATGGTGTATGTCTGTGTCGCATTACGAACTCGCTGCTCTTTAGTTAGTTTTAATATTCTTTAATAAAAGGGGAATGCCCAATTCTGGCCATGAAACGCCCAACAATTTGCATTTGTTAAGAAAATACTTCCTTTTTTATGAAAATTAATCTCGGTATTTATATATCCAAAAAAGATTGCAATATATTTGCACAAAATAAAAGTACCGAAAAGATTAAAATGAAATTAGGTAAATCCGGAAGTCATTAATTTGTAGATAAAATGAAGTATTGCCAATCTTATAATGGTAATATTATTGTTCGATAATTATTATGATGTTATGATAATTAAATAAGCGAATTGCTAGTTGATTTACCGTGAACTCTTTAGAACATAACAAAAACCCTGCTGCACAATTTAACTATTTTTATTATCGGTTCTTAAAAATACATTTAATGCGGAATTTATATTTTTTATAGGATAGGGTGACCAACGAGCACATAGTCAACCTGATGCTAAGTGGTTGCTGTGGCCCATAGACATCTAAATTTATCCTCGTTTGCAAATCAAAATGCAGATTCGTTGTCACCCGTGAGGACTAAGATGGAATGCCTCTTTTCCAGTAAAAAGGGTCTCCGGTTCTCTACTTTCACCATACGAAACTCAGCTGTGTTATGCTGCTATTTTACGCTGGTATTCTGTGAAAGCGTGGTCCTTCCCCGGTCGAGCCGACCTATTTGTGCTACAACTATACTAGTAATATAGCTGCAGCATGTCTTTATCACGTATAAGAAATAAAACAAAACATATTTTAAAAGGCGTTCAGAACTTAAATCGAATCAAAGATATTTTTTGTGAAATTATAAATCGAATAAAAATCGTTATCTATTTATCGATTTAGTGTCTGTTAATTGGCAACATCGAATCTGACAGGTAGGCCCATGTCATCGTTATCAAAACTAAATAGTCACAAGTTGACTTCGGAATTAAAAAAGAACTAAGAAGAAAGATAAAAAGACTAAAAAGAATTAAGGAAAGAAACGAATAAGCTTTCTAAGTGGACTCCGATAATTCTTCTCACCTTATTGAACACGGCCTGAAAATGGATCCCGCTCCCACTTCTTACCTCTGCACGAATTTGGACTCGATATCCACTGTTAACGATGACCCAAGTTTTCACACCGGCCAGAGTTCCTTCCAGCTCTCAGTAAGTCATTCAAAAGGACATTTACGCTGTGTCAATTGCGATTAAAAACTTACTAGGTACTAACTTTGTTGTTAAAAAACTGTTCTTGTGAAAATAAAAAACCTTTATATCTTAAAAATCCGGACGTTTTTTAAACCAATTTCTTAACCATTTCATTCTTTTAATTGCATATTATCATTCCCATCATCTATGAACGGTGGGCATTCTCCTTTAAATAGTGTTATTTTCTGTAAAGTTTTATTTAAATTTAAATGAATAAAAGTATAAACAAGTTTATTATTTGTGTTGTGTGTTTACCCAAAATGTCGCCCACAAGACCTGTTGATAATAGTCGCTTCATTAAATGAGACTTTTCTTCGACATATATATATATATGAAACAAATCGGCCCTTAGTAGGCTTGAAGTTATCCAAACAAGACGTTTACGTGTTATCACAGGCGCAATGAAATCAACTCCTAAAAATGCTTTACAAGTAGAATGTGTTGACCCCCGCTCTATTTACGAAGACAGTTTCTAGCTGATAGATTTATCTCAAAAACACTACAATTAACATCTTACCCCTTACATTGTAAACTAGAATCCTTGCTACTATTAGTTGTAAACAACTCCTATTGGTCTAATAAAAGCTGGCCCCCTATTCTTAAATCTCTAAATAGATTAAAAAATATTGATTATCCTGGTGTTACATCCCCAATTCTACCTTATTTTGAAACCAGCTATGAAGCTATATTACTAAATCCTAAAATCACTCTGAATTTTAACATTAATAAAAATTCTCCAACTGCAAACAGAACTTTCTATAACCTTGTGGCAAAAAAATGGCCTGATTGGCTTTATATTTTTACTGGTGCTTCCAAATTGTCTTCATTCAAATGTGTCGGTTCTGCAGTCTGGATTCCTAAATATAAAATTGTCCTTAATTATAGATGTCCTCCTCAGACTTCTATTTTTACAGGGGAAGCTGTAGCCGTATATGAGGCTATATCCTATATTTTTTCCCATAAAATTCCTAAATCAGTTTTATTTACTGATTCAAAAAGCTGCCTAATTTCGTTACAGAGCAATATATTTAAAATGAAATCTATCTCCCCATTGATACTGAAAATTAAATAACTCATACTAAATTGTAATAAGAGTGGGCTTGAGGTAGAGATTGTGTGGATTCCTAGTCATTGTGGCATAGAAGGAAATGAACAGGCATACTCCTGGGCCAAAGGAGCTGTAGATACTGGCTGTCCTGCTCATTTAATGAATTATTCTCATGATTTAATGTCATTAGCTCAAATTGAATTAAAAAACTCTTGGAACAGAGAATGGAGCATATCCAGACATAGTAAAGGTTGCTACTTTGGTAAAATCCAACCCCAAATCCCTCCAAAGCCTTGGTTTTTTATATTTAGGTTCCTGAACAAACAAATCACATCTACAATCTGCCGTTTAAGGCTCGGGCATGTTTGCACTCCTGTATTTCTAGCTAAAATTAGAATCAAAAATCATTCCCTCTGTGAATGTGGTCTAAATGAAGGTACCCCAGGCCACATTTTCTTCAGTTGTCAAAATCACCCAATTTCTTTATATGACATCCTTCCCAAAACAATCCCTCGACCAGTTAATACCAATTCCCTCTTAACTATCCCCGATTCCATATATGTCAATACGATCTCAAAATATATTCGAATGTATAATATTAAACTATAATTATTGTGTACTAAATTTAGCTTAACCTAATTCTATATTCCCTGCCCAGGCTAACACCCTCCTATAACTAGATTTTTACTCTATATTGTGTGGTCCACAATTCATGTATTTAGAACTCCTTTTCCACCGGAAAGCCTCAAGACAAGGTGTGACAGACCGAAGACCGGACATTGGCAGAATTATTGTGACATTACCACAATACCAAGGGCCATATAGATAAAAAAAACTACATACCTTGTAAAACTTATAATAATAAACATTCCAATGAAACATTATACTAAGAATTACATACCTTACAGAAAAAAAATTATAACACTAATAATAAACATTCCAAAGAGAGATTATTAATCATTACATTTTACTATCTAATTAACGATTAACAATGTCAAATAATGATGATAGAAAGCAAACAAGAAAAAAAAGTTATAACAATAAGGATTACAAAATTAATAAAATGATGATGTTAAATAAGAAAGTTCATTTTTTACCGACATTCTTAGAACGCTGTGGTGCACTCTTATCTTCGGGGGCCTTATTTGCCTCAACCACAATTGGATTAGCGGGTGGGGCAGAAGTTGAACCGTTGCATATTTTGTCAAGCTCAGGCAAGGTCTCAAGCTAGTGCCTTGAGCTATCAGGAGTTAAAATATTAATAATTCTATCCCTGGTCTAACATTCGGTTACGCCATACTTACGCCTAGCTTCAAGAAAAACACTATGGCGTCTCCTTGTAAGAAACTCCGACTGAGTTATACCTGTGCCCTTAAGTTTGGTTTTGGAGAACCAAACCTTGTTTCGCATCAAAATATCGCTGAATTTGACAACCACAGGCCTGAAAGATTTATCGGAAGGGCGTCCCAGACGATGACAGTGGCTTATGGATGTTTTACTGAAACCTGACCCTTGTAGTTTCGTGCTGATAAGTGTACTTATGATGGTGGCAGTATCCTCAGATTTTTTTTCAGGAACTCCATGGAGTAGGATCATCTTCCCGCGGTGACGCATTTCACTACGATCTAGCTCTCTTCCCAGAAGATCTACTTGGGTATGCAAAAATGTTAAAGCAGCCAAGATGAATTTTCTAAATGCATTAAAATCACCAGGTAGGGAAGATGCAGTTGAGGCAGCAGAACTAGATTGTTGCAGTTCCCATGGAAAGTCATCCATTTGACTTTGAAATGACTTTGACATCTCAATTAGTGAACCTTTCAGTGCTTCCATGGTGAAAATAATTGTACAGTGCAGTGATGTTAGAGAAAATACTTGGAATTAAGTGCTGGTTGGTAGTTATTTATTACATGTAAATAATTAACATGAAACTCAAACTGTAACTATTTTTAAAATATATTTAAATCGAAGATGTCAAAAATGTGTACTACTCAAATCACCTACCCTCCAATAACCTCATCTCAATCAATACTCAATCAATAACCTCACCTCAATCTCAATCATCTTGTCGTTCGCTATTTTCAGGAGTTTTAGTGTTGTTGTACTCTGTATGAATGAGTGCGTGATAGCGTTTTCCACAAATGCGACATCTTGCCTTTTGTTTACATTGTTTCACTACATGTTTAGGTATTAAACAATTGAAACAAAGGTTGTTTCTCCCAATGAATATTTTCTTGTCTTGGATGGGTATCTGTATAAAACCTTGACATTTATATATGTAGTGATCTTCGTTACAAAGAACACAACTCTCTTTAGGCGCATTGTAAAATACTCTTTTATCTGTATTTGTAATTGTAGGTTTCGTTAGTGTGCGTGAAATTAATTTTATTGATTGTATCCTTCAAGTGTCCTGAATCTCGACTCTAAATATATTTTAAGTCCTTCAAATGTTGGCAACGTCTCGTTATCATTTTTGCTAATTTCTTGTTCCCAACCCTTCACCGATTCACTATCTATATTGCTTGTCAGTAGGTACATAATTACGGGATCCCAAGAATGTGTATCCACTTTTACGCCCTTTAATCCACTCAAACATTCCGTTCTGTCTAACAAATTCTTGATAGGAATCGCATGTTCACTTATTATAGTCTTAAGTGTCATCATCTTTTGTAGATATGAATTTATTATAACTCTTTTGTTGCTATATCTGTCCTTTAATTTTATTTAGGCAGAGTCATAGTTGCCTTCAGTTACAGGTATGTGCTTAAGTAGAATTGCAGCTTCTCCATTTAAGTTCTGTTTCAGTAAGTTTAGTTTGTTTATTTTACTAAGACTTTTGTTGTTATGTATGAGTGAAACAAATTGATCGTAAAATGGAATCCATTCACTGTATCTTCCATCAAAGGTTGGTAGTTGTATTGGAGGAAGTTTGATTTGTTGTGACGAAATTTCAAATTTTTTGTTTTCAGCACTATCTCTTGAGTTAGTTAGTTGGACGTGGATATTCACACAATTTTTCTAACATCGTGTCCTTTGTACACACATACTCATCTTCTACTTTTTAATATATGTTGAAAATGGTTTCATCTTCTGAATCTTCACTCTTTGTGTATTCCATTAACTTCAAATGATTATTCTGAAATTTTTCCCACAATTAGTCAAGTAATGTCATATTTATATCTATGTAGTTCCATAATAAACGATTCTTAGATGTCTTGTTAAAGTTACTATGTGATTTTTCTATTTGTACTTTTAAACTAAGTTGTAATTTTTTAAATTGTTCATAGACACTGTTTTCGTCGGTTTTTGCCATTTTTGACAAACTTAAAAACTGTTTGTAAAAATTCTAAGTCCAATTAACTATTTTAATTTTTTTTACACTGGTAACATTAATATTAATAACGTCACTTGAGTTTGACAGCTAACGTCACTTGTTTGACAACGTCACATTTGGCAGTTAATGTCACTCGATTTTGACAACGTCACTTCGAATGTTAATGTCACTTGATTTTGACAACGTCACTTGAGCTTGACAACGTCACTTCCACAGTTAGTGTAACTTAATTTTCACAATGTCACTAATAATATTTCACTCACGCGCTATTTGTTACTCAGTCACTACTTGTACTTATATTTGTTACTCGGATGATTCCTACAGTTACCTATCCTATCTAATTCTCGAACCGGCTTGGGAGGACCATGAACCGCCTATATGGTCCTCCCAAAAATAAAACGAAAGAATTCGAGTATAAGGTGTTTATTCAGCCCTGCAGAACTTACACAGAAAAAAGGCAAACAGCCTATACAATGCATGGGAAAAATTACTACAGCGCGATTTAACTTGACTGTGGCGCCATCTAGTAGTAACTTGTAGAATTGTTATAACAAACAAAATAAATCAAGTTACTCTAACACATATTAATATTATTATTTATTATGCAAAATTTTATCATCATTATTTATAAGTCAGTAGTTTTCTTATATTTAGGTTAGTTATAGCATCGTATTGGTTAATATAACTGTAATGAAGTTATAATTATGTAATAAAAAAATAAACTGCAAAATAATAAATCAAGCTAAATAATTACAAAAAACACAACATGCTCAATAACTGACGTTGACACACGTTGAGTGCCGTTGCTCAATTTATTGTATAGAAGTGAAATTTACTGTAATAAATCAAGCTTTTCCTTTGCAGCGTCCAAATCGGGAAATGTATAAAAACCTTAAACATATAAAAACATAGAACAAATGGCCCACATTTGTACAATGGAAAGTAAATTCTTATTTAAAGGAGTGAAAACAAGACAAATTTGTACGATACTTGATTTACTTTTTCATTGAGTTTATTTATCATGATGTCTGTTTTTATCTAATATACAAAAAATAATGTTTGTTTGTTTATTCGTATTTTACGCGCTGCCATACCGTTCATCAGATTGTGGTAAAACTTTGTCAACTTATTGCTTGCACTTATTATGACTTACACGAAGTTTATGGGTATAGTACAATTAACCCTCTACTGCATGAATTATGAAGGAAATAATTTAAAAAATATTTGATGGTTTAAATATCCACAAACGCCCTATTTAAGCACAAAATTTATAACAAAAACGAAATTTAAAAAAAGCACTTATAAAAAATAAAATTAATATTGGTAAATCCAATTGGGCATACCTTAAGCGCAATAAAATAATTACGTATAACATGATTATACGGAATTATTAAAGTAGTTTAAATACATTTCGACAGCACTATCGGCTTCAACACCCTCGAAAACCATGAAAATGACACCCATGATAAAAAAATTGATACCTATTGCAGCCGCCATCTTGGATTTACATTTCGACAGCACTATCGGCTTCAACACTCTTGAAAACCAGAAAATGACACCCGAGATGAAAAAATTGGTACCAACTTCAGCCGCCATCTTGGATTTACATTTCGACATCACTATCGGATTCAACACCCTCGAAAACCATGAAAATGACACCCAAGATGAAAAAATTGATATCTATTGCAGCCGCTACCTTGGATTTACATTTCGACAGCACTATCGGCATCAGCACCCCCGAAAATCATGAAAATGACACCAATAATGAAAACATTTATATCTATTGCAGCCGCCATCTTGGATTTACATTTCGATAGCACTATCGGCTTCAACACCCTCGAAAACCATGAAAATGACACCCATGATGAAAAAATTGATATCTATTGCAGCCGCTACCTTGGATTTACATTTCGACAGCACTATCGGCATCAGCACCCCCGAAAACCATGAAAATGACACCAATAATGAAAAAATTTATATCTATTGCAGCCGCCATCTTGGATTTACATTTCGATAGCACTATCGGCTTCAACACCCTCGAAAACCATGAAAATGACACCCATGATGAAAAAATTGGTACCTAATTCAGCCGCTATCTTGGATTTACATTTCGACAGCACTATCGGCTTCAACACCCTCGAAACCCATGAAAATGAAACCCATGATGAAAAAATTGATACCCATTGCAGCCGCCACCTTGGATTTACATTTCGACAACCCTATCGGCTTTAACTCTCTCGAAAACCATGAGAATGACACCCATAAGGAAAAAATTGATACCTATTGCAGCCGCCATCTTGGATTTACATTTCGACAGCACTATCGGTTTCAACACCCTCAAAAACCATGAAAATGACACCCAAGGTGAAAAAATTGATATATTTTGCAGCCGCCATCTTGGATTTACATTTTGACAGCACTATCGGCTTCAACACCCTCGAAAACCATGAGAATGACACCGATGATGAATAAATTGGTACCTAATTCAGCCGCCATCTTGGATTTACATTTCGACAGCACTATCAGCTTCAACACCCTCGAAAACCATGAAAATGACACCTATAATAAAAAATTTATACCTATTGCAGCCTCCACCTTGGATTTACATTTAGACAGCACTATCGGCTTCAGCACCCTCGAAAACCATGAAAATGGCACCCATGATGAAAAAATTGATACCTATTGCGGCCGCCATCTTGGATTTACATTTCGACAACCCTATCGGTTTCGACACCCTCGAAAAGCATGAAAATATCACCCATGACAAAAAAAAATATACCACTTACTTTTAGTACGTACTACTATTATTTATTCTGTGCTTTTAAATATTGTAATAAAAAAAATCTCTTATTATTATTATAATCAAGTATTTAAGAAATTTGGTTATTCGAATATTGTGTATTTGTACAGCGATGTTTTTGAGCCGCTGAAAACAACCGAAACAATGTCCACTCACGACGGCGACTGAAGCCCACAGAACACAATTACTCTCTACTAAACTAAAACTTCATACTAAAAAACGGAAACACGTGTTTACGAGTGTACACGAAAAGCGCTACGTTGGACGCCCATATAAAACTTTTTAAGCGGGAATTTCAAACCTTTGTGTTTTGTAACTTTAAAACTTTTTATTTAAGGCTTATTCGAGTAATTTTGGCTCAAGCCTCACAAACCTATGGGGTAAATTCCTATATTTTTGAGAGGTTGCACCAAAATTACCCGAATATACTTTAGATTAGTATGTGGGATAAAATAAAACTATAAATCAGTATAGTTATGTATTTTTATTTTCTGGAAGACAAATTGTTTTATAAACGACACATTATTATTGATGTTTTTTATTGTTTTTGTACATAATATTTCCACGCTGGTTACTGATGTATAACAACGTTACTCTTCACGAGTTATTCTTCACAGAACATTAACGTAAACTTAAATCAGCAAAATTCTCATGGTGAAAACTTAACTCAGCCCAAATACATGATCTGAAACAGATAAAATTCGAGTTAATATAGTAATAATCCCTACAAATAACGATCAATACATTTAAAATGCTCAAAGACTTACCACAATATTGTTAAAAAAAATTATTTTACTACTGTAGGAAACCTGCAGAAATTAATTAGATGATTTTGTGTTTTTTGTTTGCACAACGCTTAATTTATTTTCGATTCTGATCACACATCGTGAATAATTTTTTTTAATAATAAATTTATAGTCAATATCTCTTAGAGTCAACATCTCACAAAAAATATTTACAGACTCAATCGCGAAGAAACGACTACAAACGAAAATGAAGTATTCTGAACCGATATTAACAGAATTGCAGCAAAAAGCAATCACAAATATTAAAATCTAAACCTATTAAATAAATTTTAATAAATTTCAGAAAATATTTTCAATATGAAAGACGTTGACAAATAAATGTAATTTTTTTCTTCTTTTAATTCATGGCTTCTCTTGATAGAATTCTGCTAATATTAAATAATTTAATTTAAATAAATTAAATTGTGCAAATCTCACAGTAATATGTATGTAATTATACTTTAAAGAGCAAACCAAAAAAAGTTTAACACATAATTAACATTTTTAGTTTCTTTCGATGTAATATGAATTTGTGTATCTAATTTTTAAAGGGGCAATCTAAAACAACATGAAGGAAAGAAACAGCGATATTTTTTCTCGCTTTATTTTAACAAGCCCAACACGAACATTGACAAAATCATGATTGTGTGCAGATTTTTCAGCTTTCATACAAAGTTGCCTCACCCTGCTGAAGCCGAACTAAACTTAATACAAAGGTACTCTGTGAACTAAACTACTCTTTGGCTGTAGATCCCCATTTACAGAAACAATTTATATACGAGGCAAACAAATCAACGAAAATTTCGCCATTTTGGAGCCGAAAAAAATTAATTATAGCTAAACAAAACAAAATTACACTGCCATTTACATTCAGTGGCTTCCCACATGATAGATGAAGAGATTAAAAAATAGATTGAGTTAAACAATTGATATTTTCAAAAGTTATAGTGTTTACAAGCCACAGGGACATGATAAATCCACACCATAAGCCACTAAAACCCTTTTTTTTATTAAAAAATAGCAATTAATCGATTTAAAAAAAATATTAATAAGTTCAACAATCATTTATCTTTCTAACAATGTGCTTTTTATATCATTTATATGTATAATATGATTGCTAGATACGATTTTATTCGATAAAATGTTGGAATTTTAATTTTTAGGCGATAGTAGAACATTACCTTGCGCTTCGCTTAAGGTATGCAATAAAAAAAAATTGAACCATATATGGTTTCGTATGCATCCAAACAAATTTTAATCCAAATTACTACAGACATATAAGGTTTCGTATGAAATAAAGAAAGAATTAGAACTTTTAGTTTTTAGTTACAATATAAGGGATCACATTTATGTCAATCATGAAATGTCGATAAACAGTTTCGCTTGTCGTTGTAACACAAGAAAACCATACATTTCCTACACTTCGTGTAAGTTTTTTGGCCACAAACTTGACATTTTTGTCGCGTTTTTTGCCATTCAGGCATATGGTCTATTTTATCGCTTCTCACAGCTTTCTCACTTCTTTTTTTTTGGGGTGAGTTGGTGTTTCTGGATTGGATGGAGCAGGACTTCCGTGACTGGTAATACTTATCGGCGTTCCATCTCTACTGTGATTTACAGGACGCCCTCTTTTTCGTGCCATTATAGCTTTACCAGATTTGCGTAAGTGTTCTGAAATGGCTTCCTTAAAATCAAATAGAGACCCCAATACACACCCAGCATAGAGTCCAGTAAATCAATACACTTTAATAGTTATACACTTTAATAGCTTGTGACATAAAAATTACCGTGCTAATAAATTGTTCTATTTTCTGTTTACTTATGTTAGCAGGCTTATTAACATTGTCTTGAACAGATTTTAAATTGGATGGATGAATTATATTTTGTAAAAAATCTTCAAAAAATGAAAATAGAAAAAAATCTGATGGTACTTCAAGCTTTTCAATAAACTCCGGTAACTGTGTGACTCCTGTAAATTTGAAATTATTTACATTAAAAGCTTCTAATTTTTTTAATTCCCACTTCATTTTAGTGGGCTTATTTTTTTTTGACTTCACTATTTTCTGTGTGGCCGGTGGAGGGTTAGGTTCGTCATCAGAGGACTCACTATCTGTTTCGGGGATAAGAAGAGAGAGATCTTCTGTGACGTTGAAATTGTCTAGGAGGAACATTTTGACTATCAGAGTCGGAAGCTAATTCATCATTACTTAATAAGCCTTCACGAGGTATAGGATTAACGTGCTTATAGGAGCTATAAAAGCGAGCAGGATCCATTCTGCAACCAAAAAACACAATTACATGCCTATCAAACACAATTACATGCCTATCAAACAAAATATTCGAAAGCTCATACGAAACCATATCTGGTTCCCTCAAAAATAGTTAGATTAGGTTAGAATGCATACGAACCCATATATGGTTTCAAAGAAAAAGCCTCCTAATATGATACAAATTCGTAAAAAGTAACAAACAAATAAATTATACCTAAAATTGAATAATTACAGCACTATATTTTAATATTTTATCAAATTAAACTTACCTGCTTCATGTAGAATTTCTATTTTGAAAAAGGAGTTAACTGTCACTGTGTTCAAGTTCACACTCGCGTTTAGAAAAGTGAAGTTATAACCAAATAGTCGTTAGAGCAGAGACAACAAAAAATGTTTTCAACACACTAAAGATAATGGAAAAGATGCGTTTAGATAATGCTCATGCACAAATACGCGAAAGAAAATTATTGAATGTGGCGTACCATATATGGGTTTGTATGCGGTAGAGGGTTAACCGATTCGTTGCGGCACCAATTTTCGACAACTTTTAGCTGTGGCGGCGAACAAATATTTCATGGCACGCCTGTTGTGCCATCAGCCATGTGTAAAAGTAATGTTCTTTTTTATGCTTTTTTTACTTGTTTAGACCTAATTAAGTTTATTTGACATCAAACAAGTTAAAAATGGAAGAATACTTGTTTTTAGTGGGTAACTACATGTTTTTTACGTGTTTTCTTTAAAATTGAGAGTGACTTTTTTATGAAGAAATTACAAACATTTTGTACTATTTTTTGTTTTTATAAAAAAATCATTTATATAAGTAGGTACAGCTAAATCACCCTGGAAAACTTGGTTTTTATTAAATTTAATTTTCACCTAATAATAACATTTGTAAATATCAAACAATGAAGAACCTTAATTTGGAAAAAAATAAAGTTTATGATTCATTGATATTTACAGACGTTAAATATTATTTAATGTAATACAAATGTAAAATCAAAGTCGATCTGAAAACGTCTAATTAGTAAAAATAGCAAAACAAGTGTATTCAAAAGGAAAAAAATGCCGGCGCTATACGGCAGCGGATTGACAAAAGATTATTTATTAGCGAACTTTTTTATGCATGAACGGTTTCGAACTATTTCAAGCAAAAATAAACCTTATACCATATCACAAGAGCACAGGGTACTTCGTAGGTCTATTCGGCCATATGATAGTAATAAGACGGCAGTTCAACCATTTAAGCAAAATAAAACAATAAGACAAACGCATTGTTTTCTTTTAACCGAAGACTTGTTTTCCAGAAATTTATTAACAACTTGAGTTTGTGAGCGATCGCAATGAGTGCTATTATTTGTTACTTATTAGACTATTTTTCCACAACATGATTTAAAACCCACAAAATCAAAATAGTACCATGTACACGTTAAAAAAAGGTTGACAACCCCTAAAAATTTCAAATTTTCAAAATATCTAGGAACGAAGCTGCAGGCGTGAACTACTTGCAAAATAATAAATATTTTGTTCTTGATAAATCTTCCAAACAATTTGAGCGAGTTATAAGGATTTTAAAAAGGCACGACTCGCGTGTCATACGCCACACACAAAAGTAATCGATAACACGCCTGGCGTGCCACCCGCACTGACCGGTTAACTTACTCTAGGTGGCGCACGCGTCGTATTGAGAATTTATTTGAGAGTTAATGATCATTATTTATTGTATTACAATTTTTAATTAAAAATAACTCTTCCGAATTTAAAATGACAATACCACAATTATTTCTTTTGCGGCAACAATGAACTGAGTACCAGCTAGTAGGTTACAAATATAGAAGTAACTATAACAAAAACCTCAAAAGCGTATACACGTATAACCAACGAGTTATTATATTTAAACATACAAAAGTTAAATACGAATAAATTTCAATAGGTGTATTGTCTGCTATTTTCTCTAATCACTGTAGTGTAACACAGGCTCGGCACGCACTTAACTAAACACGTCCACTCTCGCCCGAGGCTCTCGTGTAACTGACGCGGTGCGCTCGAGACTGTGACTTTTATATAAATGTATGTTTGTGTATTTGTGCAAACACTACACGGGGAATACTGTATTACAGTAAAAATAATGAAAAGACGTGGATTTTGATAGTCGTGCGCATTTAAATAAATAGACCAACAATATTTCGAAATTTTATACATCAATTAATTTATTAAGTATTTTTGCAATTATTAAATAATTAGATTAAAGTATTTTAATAAGAATAATTAAGAATTAAGTTATTATAAATTTATATAGGTAAATAATAAGTGTTCTGTATAAGCAAAAATGCCTAATAGTTGTAGTATGCATGAATCATTCTAGAGAAAGTAAGGATATTTCCTTTTTTTTTGTACCCGAGAGATCAAGTGAAGTAAGTACCTTTTTACGTATTATATACAATAATACTAGGTAATAACATTGATAGGTAAGTGAGAATGTGTTAGCAAGGTGCGTCGCCGAATGATGAACTCGCTCTCACCTACTTGAAACGTTAGTCAGTCTAACTTTGACAGTGCCGTAGATGGCAGGATATCCTACGTAATAAGGCTAAATGTGTGACTTTATCCACCCACATTACTATAAAGGTAGGTTGCTTCCTGGGGTAGGATTTAAGTTAATTTTTGCGAGTCGCGACCGCAGGGGTAAATACCACTGCATTATGGTTGGAATACAATCACCAGGTGGTGGTGGTAGGATTGGTGCTGGTGGAAGTGGTGCTGGTGTTGGTGGATAGTGTTGGTGGAAGTGGTGCTGGTGTTGGTGGATAGTGTTGCTGATGGTGTCAGTGGTGGTGGAGGTGGTAGTACCGTAGGTAGTGGTAGTAGGCAGTGGACCAACATTGGCCTTATCAACACCACCATCATCACCACCATTACTATCACCACCACCGCCACTGCCCACGACTACCATCACAGCCACAACTACCACCACCACCACTTACACCAAAACTCTTTATTTCGAACAATTAATGAATATGTTGTTACATTAATATAAGTTATAATTAATAGACATGTTGTCTTATGGTATACAACATTTTTATTTTTTCCTTAAGATTTTTACATGCATCAGGTGACAGCCCTATCAGAAGAGGTATAGATTCTCGACGTTGTTAGGAAGCTTCCCCTCTGGTCCTCTTTACTCTGTGTTGTTGTCGTGCAATACTTGTTTGACGTTCTGAAGCTCGGCGGCAAGATGTTTTCTGCCACAGATCCCTCGTGCTCTCTAAAACAAAGATTTTCGCACGGTAGCTAATTGTGATGGATGATGGTGCGATTCACCATTTTAATATCGGTTATTGAAAAGGCAAAGTTAATATTTTTTTTTTATAGAATAAGGGTGACAAACGAGCACGCAGTCCACCTGATGGTAAGTGGTTGCTGCGGCCCATAGACATTTACATCTATCCTCAATTACAAGTCGAAATGTAGATGCGTTGTCACCCGTGAGGACTAAGATGGAATGCCTCATTTCCAGTAAAAAGGGCCTCCGGCCACCTGCACTCACCAAGCGAAACGCAGAGGTAAACCTCTACTTCACGCTGGTTTTCTGTGAGGTCGTGGTACCACCCCGGTTCGAGCCGGCCCATCCGTGAGACAGCAAAAGCTGCCGCGTGGCTCTACCACTGTTTGATATTATATATTTATTTCTTATTTTTTTTCTATGAGATTCTTTGACAGTTTTAGGTTGTAAACAGCTCTTATGGTCTTCTTCTGCACAACAAAAATAGTTTCTAAATCAGCTGCGTTTCCGCATAGAAAAATTATATAAAATATTATGCCATGGAAATAAGTGAAATAAACTAATCTAGCTATCTTGACACTAGTGAGACTTCTAGTATTTTTTACAGCATAATTTGGAGAACTTAGTCTGCTTTCTCGTTTAGATATATGGAGGCAGCAATGAAGTTTGCGTCGAGAGTGATGCCAACTACAGTGGATAAACAGGGATCAGCTCTTCCTCATTTAAAAACATTCAGGTATTAAGATTTTTAACATCATTTGTTGTAAACTTTATACACTTAGTTTTATTGCCGTTTAAATGTGGATTATCAACGATAAACCAATGCACTAAACCTGACATAGCATTATTCGAAACAAAATCACAACTTACCATCATGTGAGATTATAGTCAAGCAGTAGCTTATTTTTGCCCGAGAGTGAAATGTGTATAGACATGAATTATACCAGGTTATATAAAAAGGATCAGATCAGAAATATTTACATAAAGCTCAAGAAAATTGGGATAACTTTTATAACCTGAAACTTATTAATTATTTTATATTTGACTACATTTATTATTACATTGTCCTAGCTTTTCCTCACCTAATTCACTAGCATGATTAAGGTGTTACAAGCAAGTTCCTACGGGACTCATCAACAGTGAAATGTTTGTTTCGCGGAGGTGAAATTAGATTTAGTCTCAAAGTTTTCCAAACTTCAACGCAGACAAACTTCCTTATACGAGTATGCTCTTGGGGGAAATAAACGTCCACAAAATAGCTTATTATTGCAAATACTTTATGTGTATTAATAATATTGATGATAAAAAAAATCTCGTATTACGGTCGACAATAATTTTTTATACAAAAATAAAGTGGCGAACGTACTTGTCGTCCGCCGAATGTTGAGTAGCTACTGCAGTTCATGGACACCTACTCGTACAGACAACTTGAAACAAAGAAGGCTACAGAAACGTTATCATCTCTGAGGACTGAGATGGTATGCCTCAGAGTCTATAATTATATTGGCCCTTTATATTATTTAGACGGGAACAAAGGAGTGCAAGCAGCTAATTGGCGGCAGAAATAGGTTAGGGGACGGTTCTTATCTAGACGTCCGCCTGCACATAAAAGGAGCATCATAAAATAACCTATGAGTAAACAATCTATGAGTGGGGCCTATGTTCAGCAGTGGACTTTTATAGACTGTAACATATGGATGGTCACAAACTATAATAATCATTTTATTTATAGGCGAACAACGAAAATTGAAGTACCTTTTAAGGTATTTATTATAAAAAGAGGTGCCATTAAGTGTAAATAAAAAATTATGCCATATGAATAGAATAGAATAGAATAGAATAATTTTTTATTCAATATTGATTATTACATAATTCTTATGGAAAGTTATTTTTTATTTACCACTGGTTCGGATTATGTGTATGTTGCTTATTTTATGAGAATTAAAGTATAATTATTAACAAGCACACGTAATTTATCTATACAATAACCAATTATATGAAAGCATTTTTATCACATTCATGGTTGTATAAGAATGAGCTTAGAACTTCTTATCTTCACTGCAGGGGAAAATATTATAAAATCAATTTACAAACAAGTACTTAACGCTGTTTTCACACGCATGTTCTAATCATTAGATGTTAAAGCTTCTTCTTATCAATTTATTCCGCAAAGCAGCCCAAAACACGCATGCTCAGCGTGGTCAGTCTACGTCCACCAGTGGACTAAAATGTTTTTGAAGTATGCAAAGTAATACTGCTTTCTTGTCATTATAAATTATCTATCCCTTATTCACGAAGATTCAGAAGTTAAACATCTAGCAGATTGGACTTTTCACGGGATAGTGTAAAGATGTGAGATGATGATTAATGAAAAAAGTTTGCATCTGTTACTTGAATTCTAAAAGACTAAGAAAACTCTGTTATACGTTATATATGAGCACACTTTATCAACGTCACTTGAAGTTGATAATTTAAGCTATTAGAATTACATAGTTTTTTATTAGTTTTGAATATTGTATATTTTTCAATGTTATGTAATATATGGTTAATAATAATTTGAAGTTTATTTAAGATAAGTACCTATCTAACTTTGGTTCGTATTTGGCTAAAGTAACTGTCGTAACCAACCGCGCCTGCGCAATGCACAGCTGTGGAACATTTTTGTTTATGAATTGCCGGTCTAATAGTTAATATCTTTGATTATACCACGAATTTGAAAAAAGTCAGGTACAAATCCGCCAATCAACTACTGTCATAAACCACTGCTAACAATAATTTAAAGTTTGCATGTAACGGTAAATTGGAGCATTACTACAGTTTCAAAAAGTTTCAAATCGCACACATGTTCTAAGGTCTTTATTTATTTTTATTTTTATTCTATTTTATACAAACACATCAACACAGTTTAGGCATAACTTAACAATTCATAAATTCTAAGGAACATGTCAATATTTTCTGTACAATAGAACTTTATTTAACAATCATTTTTTTTAAATTTTCATGCAGAGAAAATACGCAGGTATAAATCATGAAAGTTTAATTTTAAATTAAAATATAAAGTAAAGTAAAAACGTTTTAAACGCGGCTATTAATTAAGAGTTAATAATCAGTAAGAACAGCCATGGCTGTTGACATTAAAAACGCATCTGCATCGGTTGGGGCATACTGAGAATGAGGTTGTCATTATCCTGGTGAGGAATATTGTCCCAGGTCCAACTGAGATGCATAAAAAACTTTCTTCAGGAAAATCCCTCAAAATTTTTCTTTGGAGCATATTCCTAGCATGCTCAATGGGATTTAAATCTGGGGATTGGTTATTCTAGGGCCGTGACATCATGTTCGTGCAACCAGGCTGTTGCCACTCTGGCCATGTGTGAGAGGGCATTGTCGTGCATAAGCAGGATATTTTGACCCATTTTTTCGATGTGGCAAGACTATTAGTTCTAGCACCTAATTACGTTTTTAAGCCATCATAGTGCACTGTATCCAAACGGGGTCCGTACTGCTACCAAAACGAATTTCTGCCCTCACCATAATTGTACCACCTTAATATGAATGAACTTTTTGTGGGTGTTGAAGCCGATTTGTACGACCAGGAACTTTACAAACACGTACTATCCTCGAATCAGGATAAAAACCAAATTGCCAACCAAACCATCAGTGAAAAGTACCAATAACCATTGATAAGGTTCCTACTTCACATGTTCTCTAGCCCATTGCAGTATTCACGCACGATGTCTTCTTCTTAGTACTGGAAACAGAAGTGGTCTACAAACATGAAAGTTGACTCCTCTTCACAGTTATGTTACTCAGAAGCACCTAGTTTTGTAGCCATTGGACCAATTTCCTCGCCGTAACATTTGGTTGTCTTCTCGCAGCAATTTGCAAAAAATGGTCTTTTCTGGGTGTAGTAATGCAGTTTGGGTCTGGAAGTCCCACCTTCCTGTTGACACGATAGCGCGGCAACAACCTCGAAAGCACATTTTGCCTGGTGCCCATTGCCGCAGCGACGTCACGTTGGAAAGCACCAGCCAGCAGTATTCCCACTGCTCTTAACATTTCTTTTCCAATTAAATGTCGACATTTCATTGAAAAAAAATTGTATTACATTAAAATATTAAATTATCACAATTTAATATCTTTTTGACTCAACCCCAGTTGAGTCAAAAAGATAGAGAGAAAGAGAAGATCTTTAAATACCAGTTATCAACAAAAAAAAACATTTAATCTGAGTACAAAATTCGTTCCCTCTAGTTACACTCAATTTTTATCAAAAACACATTTTTTTTTCTTTTAATTAATTTGGATCAATCTGAAATAAATGACGAACACTTTGATATTAAAAAAATTTAAAAGTGGCCAGTACTTTAACAGGCCAGTGAATTGAATCATATTTATCCAATATAGATTACAGTACATAACCACTGGTTCGCAAAAAAACAGTTGTCATGGGAAGAACCAGCAAGAAACACAGCGGGATTTTTTTGAAAAAGCACAATTTACAGTATAATATTATATACATTCATTTAGGAAGAGCATCGTAGCGATCACCTCAATCACAGGGGTTATTATCAGTCATGTACTCTTTAGTAGTATAATACTCTTACTAGACAATTTGTGCTTAGCAAATAATTGAAACCTTTTGATAGATAAGGTCTGCATATTTTTGGTACTTCGTTGTAAAAGCGTATACATGCATCATGAACGAATTACTGACTCTTTGCAGTCGAGTAACTGGTATAAGTAACATGTGCTTGTTCCTAGTATTTACAGAATGTACATCACTATTTTAATAAAATTATTTTTGTTTTCATTATATACATTAAATTCTCGTAAATATATTGAGAGGCCAAAGTTAATATATTAATTTCTTTAAATTTTTCTCTAAAGGATTCCTCCGGACCTAGGTTATAAATTGCTCTTTTGGGTCTCTTTTGCAAAACAAAGTTAGTACACAGTCGCATTACCCCATAGCAAGATTTTATATGACATTAAGTAAAATAAACTAATCTAGCTGTTTCAACACATGTAAAGCATCTAATCTTTTTTACAGTATATGCGACAGAACTTAGTTTGCTAGCTAGTTTAGGTATATGAAGCTTAGCGTAGTTGACGTAATACCGAGAAAATCAGTGGATTCAACAAGGCCCAGCTCCGCTCAATTTAAAAACACACTAGTGTTCACCTGTTTAAAATTAGGTGTAGTGAATTTAAAACATTTCGTTTTATTACGGTCCAAAAGCAAATTATTGTCATTAAACCAGTGTGCTACTTTTGATATAGCATTATTTACTTCGTCATATTTCAATAATTACCGTTTTACACAGAAAATTCCATCATTTGCTGTAACCATCGGAGGCAGATCTCAGCCTTGGTTTGGTTGCTCCTGTAAGACTGCATTACGCGGTGAGCAGGAGTGTTATCAGGTCTGGGCTGAGGCTTCGGCGGCTCGGGATGTAATCACCAGCATGCTTAAAAAGAAGTGTAACTTCGCCTCCAGATCCTTCAAAAGAGTTATTGCCAAGGCAAAAAATGAGCACTATGGCAGAATTGCCGAGAAATTAGTTCGCCTTCCTTCGGGAACCCGTGCATTCTGGTTTCTCGGCAAGGCTGTTTAACGGAATTTCTGTAATCTATCACTACCATCTCTGCACAGGGATGACGACTCAATAGTCCACGGCGCAAAAGAGAAAGCCGACATTTAAAGCTCCCTTTTTGCGTCCAACTCTACTCTCGATGGCGGGGGGAACACATCGCCGACCATTCCACAGTGGGAGTACACTATGCCTGATGTGCGATTCTCACAGTGCCCAGTACGAAAAGCACTTTTGACCCAGAACATACACAAGTCGAGTGGGCCTGACGGAATATTACCAATTGTGCTGAGGACGTGCGCTCCAGAGTTGGCACCGGTTCTAATGTATCTTTTCCGGTACTCCTACTCCCTAGGCTTTGCCCCGAATTCCTGAAAGATAGCTTTCGTGCACCCAATCCCTAAAAAATGTAACTTTTTGTAATAATAATTATGCCAGCTCATGAGATATCTTGATGCGCACCAGGTGATTAGTGATGATTTAACAGTGGTAGAGCCACGCGGCAGCTTTTGCTGTCGCACGGATGGGCCGGCTCGAACCGGGATGGTACCACGACCTCACAGAATACAAGCGTGAAGTAGAGGTTTACCTCTACGTTTCGCTTGGTGAGTGCAGGTGGCCGGAGGCCCTTTTTACTGGAAATAAGGCATTCCATCTTAGTCCACACGGGTGACAACGCATCTGCATTTTGATTTGTAATAGAGGATAGATGTAGATGTCTATGGGCCACAGCAACCACTTACCATCAGGTGGACTGTGTGCTCGTTTGTCACGCTTATCCTATAAAAAAGTGACCGCCAATACGGTTTTCGTTGGGGTCGATCAGCTGGTGATCTTCTGGTCTACCTGACTCATAAATGGGCGGAGGCAGTAGAGTCCAAGGGGGAGGGATGTAGTAGATGTATGCTCTGATTTCAAGCCTATCAACGCTGGTGTTCCACAAGGATAATTCTACTAAGGCTGTTTCTCCTGCATATCAATGATATGTTGCAAACTGAAAACATTCATTGCTATGCAGACGACAGCACTGGTGATGCCTTATATACCGGCCGTGCCAATATTTCTTGGGAAAACGTCGCCGAGTACCGGGACAAACTTGTGTCTGAAGTCGAGTCTTTGCTGAACAAAGTCTCGGATTGGGGGGTATAAATCTAGTCCAGTTCAATCCCCAGAAGATACAAGTTTGCGCGTTTACCACTATAAAGAACCCCTTTGTCGTATCTTCTCACTTTCAAGACATCTTGAACCTTGCTGCCTCAGCTAGCATCGGAATCCTTGGCGTCGACATATCGAATAGTGTGCAGTTTCGATGGTTCAGTTGCGGTTGTTCATGAGCAGCGGTAGTCACTTACCATCAGGAGAGCCGCATGCTCATTTGCCCCCTCTTCTTTAAAAAAAACACTAGATTCGATACTAGCATTGAAAATAATAGCAAGTTAAGGTGCGTAGATGTGATATCTATTATAGACGTAATAACTTTAACAGAAATTCCCCATAGGTCTGCTGTTTTCATGTCAATAGTTTGGAAATATTTTACAATATCACCTGATAATATTCTATGATATGCATATTCTTTTTTACAGACATTTACATTTTGTTTGATTAAGAGGCCGGTCCTTAAAAAACGTGCAAATAGGCAGTTACGGTTTTAAGAATATTAAAGAACCGACTTCATTGAAAGACACCATAAAAATATCTCAATTAGTTAATAGATGCGTCTTCACTTTCACTGTGTGATATTTATAAAAAAAAGTCTTTATTTTTGAGAAAAAACAATCGTCAATAACGGTAAAAACACTTAAAACGGCCTTTTCTTTTTAAATCTCTAGGCTATTTCGTTATTATTTTAGAAAATATTTTTGATTAAAACGTAAGCCAAAAGTATAAATAACGCATTCATCGTTCATTTTTTTACTAATTCCAATCAAAAAGCAATAATCTAAGCATAAATATCATTAATTTTTTAGCAGAAATCGTTCCCCGTTTTCCATATATTTTATTATGAAGCGTTAGCTTTTCGTAATTGGATTTATATTAGAGAACACGGGTGAAAAAAATTCAGTACCATCTCAATTTTCGATGAGACTGCACGTCCGTTCGTAGTCCGATTTTGACGAGTCGAGTCGCTACATCTATTGTTAGACATGGCATCAAGATGGGTCGCGAGTATCGAACACAACTGCTAAATTATTTGTATTCTTCGAGTAAGTAGAGTATGAGTAGGAGTAACTAAGTGTTACTAACTAGGTGGATGAAGTAAGGGACGAGTAGTCCCGCCCACTGCGAGGTGCACCGCGTGAATCTTGCCGACGCTCGACATAAAATGTACAATTGGTCCAGCGCGCCGTTGTCCGCCTTCCCACCGCGTTTCCGCGACGACTGGTGATTCGAATCCCATCAATTATAAACATAAACATTTATTTTCGTATCTAAAATATGTACATATTTCTGTTTTGTTGTTTTAAAAATATTATGTACCTACATATTTTCGTGATGTTATTTTTAAAATATGTACATATTCTATTTTTAAAATAATCAATAATTGTTATTTTCTAGAAAAGATTCTCGAGAAATTTTGTAACATATTCATCAAATGAATAATAAATTAATTCTTAGATAAAATGGCTTTGGACCAAAATGGTCAATCATAAAAATGGCCTATTCTCGAAACGGCAAGTTGTAAGAATTGTGAATTTATAAAAACAATCACTTTTAATCCTATAGACATATTTTTCTTCAAAATTAAGAGTAAAATAAACCATTATGAACAAATTTTACTATAGCGCTAGCCGCAATATCGAAAATTTTCCCGATCGAATAACCTTTTTGCATAAAACAGCAGTTTTTTTGGGATTTGTGGGTTATTTGAAGGATACACAAAAATTAAACAAGCTAATTATTTTAATTTAATTTTATTATTTTGATGTATTTACGCATACGGAGCGAATTTTAATTATATAAATTGTGGAAATAAAGATCATTCAGTCAGCATTTTTCTGTGCACCAAGGTATATTTTTTGCGTCTTTGGCTACAGCTCTCAACTTATTGCACATATTGCGCAGCACATGGTATCATCTTTTTGAACGGTATGATTCAATTACAATGCTTTATAATTATTTCCATATAATCGCCATGACCAATAGCCGTCGGCATTTACGTCTATTAGAGGTATGCCATCTTTGCTCAATGTTCCTTCAGCTATCGCTGCATCACGCTCAGGCATAACTGTTGCCGCCATGGAATTAAAAAATTTGGCTTCCATTTTCCATAAACTTTGTTTTAACTTGAGCATAAGTAATTTTCGTAAATAGGGGTATGTCCATACATGCTGTAATTTCTTCAAATTGCGAAATAACGATACCAATAGAAGTAATTCCTGTAACGGCGCCAACATTAGTGTTGACATTATGTGTACTTAATAAACCTTCGCTTGTGACAATAAAGACGTCTTTACACATATTGAATTTAAACTTGAATCTGGAGATCAAGTCAATCATTTTTCCTCTATGAGTGATATTTGTGAGAAACCATAATTTAACAAAGAACTGTGACCGGATATAATTTGCAGCTGCTGGATAAAATACATTATGTCAACGACTCTTCGACCATGAACTGGTGGGTATATAATATTATCTTCTTGAACTTCGGTCTAAATTAAAAATATTTACCCTAATTTACCCTAAATTAAAAATATTTTTATAATTTAAATGAATGTTTTGATACAAATATCATTTAATTTGATTTTCTATATAATTTTATTATATTTAATTTTCTTTTTCTATTATTGTAATTATAATTATTATTATGGGGTATTTATATAGTTTTCTCATCTGGTTGGGCTGTATAAATATATAATTGAAAATGAAGATGATAAACTTACATAAATATCAATAAAATAAAATAAATACATAAAAATTATTATTACCCTTGTTCTTTCTTTGACATGAAAATGTAATTGTTAATTTAATTTATTTATTGATGTAATCTAATAATATAATTTAATATTTTATAATTGCTACGCCCGAACCGGGTTTCAAATGCGTACTATTTTTTTAAAACACATCTATTGTTACCATTTGATTGCAATAAAGATTATGAATTATGAGATGAACGCGTGATGAATGTGTAACTTGTACGAAGCACCAAAAGTAATTTATTTATGTCCAGCGTGCCTATTGGGAATTGCGCGATGCATCTGTGTGATTAGAAAATATCAATGTCACACACAGTCTTAATGAATAGGCGACAGCAGGGAAGGAATTGAGTGACTTTATGGTCAAGATCGGAATGTTATTAAAAATATCCCTATACCGTGTTGATGTGTGTATTTAAGGGAAACATTTAATATATTATAAAGGGGAATGGGATTTTTGGGCCTGAAATTAACTAATTGATTTATACTTAAAAAATTGGCCATATTTTTCTTACGTAAAATGCGAAAAAGTAGCTCTTTTTACAATCTAGATTTCGAAAAAACAATGAAATAAGAAATAAGTTAGAAAATCGATTGTAGTGTAATATTAATGTTAATAAATAGATTACCATAAAGAATACACTAGTGAAATTCTCGTTTCTGAACGTTATCTTCCAATATAGTACTTCTCATTTTGGAATTTGACAGCTCAAACTTCAAATTATTTACTTAAAACAAAAAGAAAGATTTTCGATTCGATTTGAAACGAGCGCAACATAATCGATTCTCGATTAAATTGAGCAATTTAATCTATTTTTGGTTATTTTTCTGTGTTAACTAGGAAGGTAAAAGAATTGCGTACATATCTACAAAATAATAAAAATATAAAAATAAAAAAAAATACAAAATATCAAAATTTTAACAAATAACAGTTACAACAACAATTCAAGTAATCGATCTCAGATCGATATACCTAACATTCGCTTCACTTAGTTGTTGTTGTTTTAACTTTTGTTAATCGTTTCACCATTTCGTTTCATTATTAACCACAGTTTTTTTAATGATTTTATACTGATCCTGATTTTACATCTTGAAGTAATTATAGTGAAAATATCCTGTTACAGTGTAATAACAGTGAAAAATCACCTGTTACAGTGTAGGTAGTAGATAATCTCACTTTTACTTATTCTACAATAACTCAGCTCCTAGATTGACAAATCTTGCCAGACTTTCAGCTATGACTTGTTTATATATACGCTTTCAATTGGTCCTACTTTCATCTTGTTAACACTTGGGCCCAAGAATGTATGGAGACGTCTCCTTCTCTTTTATATGTAAGAAAGATAAATAAAACATGAACCAACAGACTTTCCACGGCTTAATTAATTAAACAACAACTAACATCAATAATTAGCTAATTTATACGATACTAATAATATACTTACCTAAAGATATTTTTTTAAGAAAATCCTATAAAATTCGAAGGAATCGGAATACAATGAATACTAAGAAGGTATCTATGAAATTCCTAACATTTTTCCCGCAATTGCTTTTTGGGTCCTCGAATGTGTAATAAATAATTCATTTAATTCGTTCGCATAAAATGTTTTTGGTATATGTATCTTAAGAAGTAAAAAGTATTTTTAAAATTTTATTCGTGTTTTTTTAGCGCCATCTATTTTTGTGCTTATCATGAGGTTGTTTTAGTAAATATAACTATATTTCTCATAATACCATATCTATATTAATAAAGTAATTTATATATTAATATAATAAAATAAAAATAATTTAGTATATTAAGAAGTAGGTATATATTATAATCTATACCTACTTCTTAACCTGATAACTTACTCATACACTTACGTACAACATATATAGAATATTGTTCACTTATTTGTTGATTGATATTATTGTGTAAATCTAAATACTTATTTTTATCTACAATACTAAAAACTATAATAATAATTTAAAAAAAAAACTAAAAAAAAAGAAAAAAAAACTAAATCTAAATAAAAGAGTTCCACACTTGGATTTTTATGCTTTGCGACATTCTCTAAATAATAATAATAAAACATGCTTCCCAAAAGCGCCAAAAAACAAAATTCACGAAGAAGTCACAGATGAGAAAACAGTGAATAGGGCTTACTTGAGTCAACGTCATTTAATTATTGTTTTATCAGAAGTGTTTTAGTATTGTTTAGTAACATAATAAGGACATTTCTGTGATATTCGTACACAATATTTTGTTAATGAATAAAGAGTTTTATTTGGTTACAACACTTTTAATTTTTAGCTTTCATTTTACTAGGTGGTAGGACTCTTTTGCAGCCTAGAAGTTCATCTGAGTAGGTACCACACTTGAATCTACTTCTGCAACCAAGAAGTAATACGTGAACTGTTGTGTTTCTGTCTAAATATCATAAAGAGTCATAATTATAGCTTTTATGGCATATAAGTCCACAGTACGGACATCGCAACTGGAGCATCTTTGTTTAAAGCTAGTTGCAGGTGTCATGGGCTGCAGAAACCACCAGCTATCATTTGTGGGCTATAAGTTCGTGTTTTACTTGAAGTTAAAAAATAATCACGAGGATAGATGTAGTGTCTAGAAGGTGAACTGCGTGCTCCGTCGTCATTCTGATTCGATTAACAAATACAATACAACATGTAACAATCGCATTATTTGTGTTAAAAGTTTTAAATCTGTTATATTCACCAACGCATTCCTGTGGAAACTCGTATCGTAACTTATGGCAGTTAATATCTGGGAACATTCAGAACATAACTTTTACACTAAATCTAATTTTGCTTCCGCAAGCCAACACTTTATTGTTGATGTTTCCTGGAGGAGTTGGGTATATAAGGCGTGATTGTAAGGAGCATGGAAAGTGAATCAAAAACTATAATTAATTATATGATTGATCTAATTTTGCAAAACATATTATTGTCTTAATTAAGTTCATTTAATTTAATTGTTCAGTTAATTTTCGTCTTTAGGGGTATAGTACCTATAAAGATCGATTTGTAAGTTTTAAACGTTTTGTTTATATGTTAATTATAATGCATGTTAAAGGTCAAAGACCTTATAACTAATATGTCAATTATAAACCCAGGTATATTTTGCTATATAAACATAATACAATACAATAATATTACTTAAATGTATGATTCACTTCACGGCCTGAGAATATTAAGTTTACTGCGGGACCTCTGACTGACAAGGAAAGATATTATACAGTACAATAAATACATTCCACGGCGTAAGCCGCAGTCATTCTCAACTTATTGTAAAAACATGCGCGCACACACCACATATCTATCTAAAATCTCCTGCGTGTGTGTCTGTCGCTTCTTGCGACACCTAAGGAATGATATGGGGTAGTGGATATTCTTACACCGCCACGACACGGTAAATAATTTCTTAATTAGCCCACAAATACGTTCACTGCTGGAAATTATGATCGTCTCTCTTTGTATCGAGGATATGTGGATTCGATTAGGTGGATTAACGGTGGCTATACCAGACGTCTAGCATTTTTGACGCTGCTCCTATCATCGATCTGTACACTTTTTTGTCTATAAAAAACCATAACATTTTTATTCTATTTCCTAAAGTCGCCTCTTACGATATCTAAGAGATGAATAACTATTACAGCCAATAACTTATATAAAAAAAATCTGAAATAAAAACAGCTGGTGATCTCCAAACTGCTGAACAGATTTTATTGAATCTTAGTCAGTCACCTCTCAACCAAACCATCCGTTTGGGCACTACGATGCCATAGACTAACACACAGATACGTTAAACATATAACACGCCTCTGTTTGATTAGGGGGTTAACCCACTTTTATTAATTAAAGTCCACTGCTGAACAAAAGTCTCCCTTATATATTGGGTCATTAGGGGAATTTTCCATAGCTGTCACGCTCGGCAGTCGGGCAATAATTTTTTTTGAGTTTAAGGAAGATGCTGCTGCCCATCTCATGTTTAAATTTTCTTTCTATTTGAAATCCGTAACCTAAATTTAAAACTACGTTATAGATAAATAATTCATGGGATGAACACCTGCCAACCTCAGAGCCAAGCTTATAGGTCAATCGTGTGCGCTTTATTGGGTAATCCATTAAGCTGACAGCTTTTCAGTAGTAATTAAGTTCACTATTAGATCTCTCCATATGTCATAACATGAATCCTTGCTTTTCACTTGGTAATTTAATTAGCGGGTGGTTGATTTAATTAGGTCTGTTAAGTAACTGTTTGTTAAGTGTAGAATATTTTTTTATCTTATTTGATATGTTATTCCGCTAAACATAGACGTCTTCCATTAATTGCCACAAAGCACGGTCCTGAGCCACCTGCATCTAACGACTCCTTGGGTGTTTCATCAAGTCGTTTTTGGAACGAGTCTGCTACATGTAAACCTTTTACCCATCGGTAGTAGGTTCTTCGGCTATATGGCCAACTAATGCCTATTTAGCGTGATAATCCGTATATCCATTATTTTCAATGTTTAGTTTTAATTTTAACTAAAACAGGTGGTAATGCATCTACATAAGTCATATTTACTTTACTGGATGTAGTCTTGCAGAAAGCACGTTTAAAAGCATGTTTACGTTCCTTTTTTTATAGAATAGGGATTTAAAGCGAGCACATAGTCTACCTGATTATAAATGATTGCTGTATCATATAGACATCTATATCTATCATCGATTAACCATCAACATGCAGATGCGTTGTCATCCCTGAGGACTAAGATGGAATGCCTCGTTTTTAGTAAAAAGGGTCTCCGATTCTCTATACTCCCCATACAAAATACAGAAGCATTATTTTGCTGTTTCACGATGGTATTCTGTAAGAGCATTTTTCAGCCCCGGTCGAGCGAAGGGCCCACCTATTCCTGCTAATATTATACTATAGCTGCAGCATGGCTCAACCTCGTATAGCCATGCTGCAGCTATATTACACATCAAATTATTATGCTATCAGAATAGTGTCCATAAACTGGCAACGTTTCATTCCTAATTGGTTGTATTTAAACTATGGGTAGGTAGCTAAGAACGATCTCGATTGACCTTTCAAACGAAACAACTAATTAAAAAATTAATAAATAAAAATCGGTTCATCCGTTCAGGAGCTAAATATAATATAGACAGGCACACATATATACAGATACACACTCTTTTCTTTTTTCTTTTTTTTTAAACTTTACTAGGATTTTCTATACTGTGGGATTACAAACATAAATTGCACTAGGACAAACATCCAGACCTGCAACAATATTTGTAGGCCATACAAATACTTCTTCCGCGTGGGATTCGATCCCTCGGCCCCCACCACTGCAACTCAATGCTAAGCCACTGCGCCACGGAGCCGTCGAAGCTACAAACTTATAAGACCCATCTGTTTTCATCGGGGGTTAAAATAATAATTTTAGTATTTTATTTAGCATATTTTATCATTGAAAGCACTGACAAAACGTACAAATAAAAGGTGTTACATCCATTCATCAAATCGAAAATTTATTTGTGATATCTAGAAATGTAGGAAAAAATGAAATTATTTATTAAATACATTTGGGCACGAAGGGAACAATTGTGGACAAGAGAAATTTTTCGTGTAATGAATTTATTTTCGTAATTGAATTGTATCTAGGGATAAGACGTGTTTCATTATTTGAGACGGTCCCTTTATCTACGTTATACCCATAAATACACGTTACCGTTATTAAATTATTTTTTACAATGACAATAAGCCTTCAGGTTGGTCCCTTTTAAATGTCTTTTCTGTATATTTTTTTCGTTGTGTCGTAGCAGGGGGAGCTAAGGGGCCACTGACCTGGGCGGCAGATTTTAGATGGCAAAGTAATGGGAGAGAAAAGAAAGCTGCCGCGATAGGAAAATACGTGCTGTTCTTATCGTCGATACTTAGTCAGTAGCAGTGGAACAGTAAAAAAGGAGCTAGAAATACTGCTTAGTTAATTATATTATTTTCTACCGACTTTAAATAGGAGGAGGGTACTCAATTCGACTGTATGTTTTTTTATGTGTGTTACCTCATAACTTTCTTCTGGGTGAATCGAAATCGATGATTCTTTTTTAATTGAAAGCTGGTACTTCACATGCGGTCCCATATAAATTTGATCAAGGTCTGGCCAATACTTTTTGAGTTATTATTAATAATTTATATTGAAGTCGGTTGTACAATATTAATTTATAAATTAGAACCTGTAAAAGTCCACTGCTGAACATAGGCCTCTCCTATAGATTGCCTCATAGAGACGATTTTGCCATAGTTGCCACGCTTGGCATGCGGATTGGCAAATTTTTATTATTTTGAGTTGTTATCTGGAAGATACTGCTGCCCATCTCCTGTTTTAGTTTCCCTCTGTCGCCTCTTACGACACCCACGGGACGTTATGACGTCACACGTCGGTTCTTTAGTCAAATACCCACAAACAGTGGTGTATGAGTATATGCCTTCTTTACATTCTTCATTGCCTGAAACAATGAAATTAAAGCAATCTTTTAACTCTTTGGCTAGAGTATATAACAAAACATGGCTTCTAAGCTCATTACAAATAGCGGCCAGCTAATTATTTTTGTTAAAAAGTGGCCTTCGCGTCGCGTCGCCCGGCGCGCGAATAAAAAGCTTCGGCAGACATGAAAGTTGCGCTATTTAATTGGGCATAAGCGTTTCGCGTCAAAAACTTCATGTTTTAGGTTTCTTTCAAGGGCGATATCGTAACGATGTAAGCAGATTATTTGCAGAAAATTACGGTTTTAGAAAGATGAACATAGTTAGAACATAGTATTTTTTATTTAGTGCACTTTAGAGCAACATCATAATTTTTAATGATTGTTTATTAGTGTGAAGACAATCCCTCCGTAGTGTTTTACGAAAATATACGTCATAGTTATCTTTCAAGTCGAATACAACCATCATCAAAAGTTAAAATACTTACTTTATTTTATTATAACGGAATATATAGTCTTTAAGTGCAACGCAATGCCTAAATTATGAAAATATTTTGATTTAATATAAAAAAAACAATACTATAAAATCACCAAAACAGGCCACTTAAATGTAATTTTTTTTGTTTCAAACTTTGCGCGTTATGTGTTGGTGAGATACAGACATACATCATGTTGACTCGCTTTTTTCTCTCTCACTGCCTCATGCCCCGTCGCGGTATGCATTGAATTGAAAAACGATTGATTGTCGTTAATTCGACGATCATTTATTATTTCATTCGATTACTAGTAATCTGTACAGTAACTAACTTACATGTTGTTGTTTAGATAAGTACATTTACTAAAATGCAAAACTCTAATGAGCAAGTTCTTCCACTAGTCAATTTTTCAATCGATTGTAAGTACTGTTGTTTTCAATAAATTAAGCGACATATCAAGCGATGTTATCAGATATCAATTGATGTATTATAACTGTTTGATTATGCATGAATGTGTGCTTTTTCTATTGTATGAAGCCGTTTTTAAGGGCTTTTTGAAGAGTATGCCTTGTGAGTTGATAAGATTTATTACTATTTTCAGAATTAAATTAAGATGAGTGATTCAGAAATTTCAGAGTATGCAACGGAAGCTTATTGTTCGTTCATTTGATCAGTCCCAAATAATAATTATGAAACACATTGCGCATTGTATCAAAAATACCATTTTATCTAATGGCGATCACAATATCTAAGCACCGACCTCATAAGCTATTATGTGAAAATTATTTTATTATTTTTATGCCAATAGTATCAAAATGATTCGTGAAACTAAAGGCGAGTAGTGTTTTCGAACAGTCACGCACACAGAAAGAATATTGTAGTGTGCGTCAATATTACGCCGTTCCAGAGCGATTGTGTAGATTTTGACTTGTGCATATTTGAATATACGCTCTTAAGCATTTACTTATACTTCAGATTTTATAAATAATAGAGCTATTCTGCAGTTAATATAGTTGTAGTACGAATGGGTTGGCTCGACTGAGCAAGGACCACGCTCTCACAGAATACCAGCGTGAAATAGGAGCTTAATGATGCTTTGGTTCATATGGTGTGGGTAGAGAACCGGAGACTCCTATTTACTGGAAATGAGGCACTCCATCTTAGTCTTCAAGGGTGACAACGTATCTGCATTTTGATTTTTAATCGAGGATAAATGGAGATGTCTGTTAGCTCCAGTGGATTGTCTGTGGGCTACAGTTGGATTCTGTGCTCGCTTGTAACCTAAATTCTATAAAACAACAATACAAACCTAAAGCCGTTTAAATTTCAAAGCGGGCGGAGCCGCAGACAGAAACTAGCTCATAAAGGTGACTTTTCTGTTTCATATAAAAATAAGTAACTTTTACAATAGCTTGAGAAACGCTTTACGTGTTTGCATGTCATGTTTAGCGGTCAATTAGTACAAACGAAGGTTACGTTGTTTATTTTCATGTTAGAACAAACAGTAAATGAAACAATTTAATAGTTCGACTAAAATAGTCTAGATAATGAGGCAATGAGGGCACTAATTTAGTAATTAAGGTCAAACAGTCTGATTAGTTATGTTAACGTGAAATGAAAGAAATAATAATTGTATTGTAGCTTGCCAACAACATTTTTTAAGTATTAATTCATCCATTCCAACGTTATATAATTATATAATATTTAATTTCTAGGAGTCAATCTTCTTTTATAGGATAAGTATGCCAAACGAGCACACAGTCCACCTAATGGTAAGTGGTTGCTGTAGCCCATAGATATCTATCTACATCTAGTTTCGATTACGAATAAAAATGCAGATGCGTTGTCACCTGTGAGGACTAAGATGGAATATCTCGTTTCCAGTAAAAAGGGTCTCTGGTTTTCTACACTCATCATTCGAAACACAGCAGCGTTAAGCTGCTATTTTACGCTGGTATTCTGTGAGAGCGTTGTCCTTCCCTGATCGAGCCGACCCATTCGTGCTACAATTATACGACTAATACAGCTGCAGTATGGCTCTACCACGTAGAAAAAGCTCGCCACGAAGACATTTGAACGCCACTGCCCACTTAACCGTTTATTACTATACTCGCTACTGTACTTGTCGAAGTGTAAATCGGCCCTTAGTGATCGGGTAACTTTTAAACAACTTGATCTATTGAGGTCATATTTAATAAATTTATTTTGTTCTTTCATAGCTTTGCTAGATCCGAAAGGTGGCACTGTAGTCGGGTTTAAAAATATTATATTTATGGTCTCATTTTTTTAAATTCGTCCATCAATCTATGAGGAAAGCCTATGTTCAGCAGTGGACTTTTATAGGCTGTAATGGATGAAACCGAAAAGATTACAAATTGAATTCGAAGTGAAACTTATTAGGCTGCAAAATGAATGGGCAAAAGAATATCTGCGAGATCTGCTTGTCAATATTAAATGATAATGCTATACAACTAAGAAGTCGCGAGCTGGATACATCGTATCGCTGACCTGAACACTAATTTTAGCTTCCATGGTCGCCACTGTAGCCAGGAATAGCGGGGCGCCGGGGACTGGGGGCCGTCTCTTTGTTACATTCATTCATAGGGGGGTATTTGCCATAGTTGCCACGCTTGGCGAGCGGATTGGCAACCGCAGTTTTTTTTTTATTGTAATTTCGGCTACTATCAGGAAGATGCTGCTGCCCATCTCCTGCCTGTTTCCCTTTGTCGTCTTTTACGACACCCACGGGAAGATATGGGGTAGTGGATATTCTTAACCGCCACTACACGGCATAGAATAACAATACAATAAAACAATGTTATATGACATTGTCGTTTGTCGTTGCTGCCCCGCGCGACGCCTCCGTCGCATCTCATGTTATATAACATTCGTTTTATAACATTCAGCCTTTACATTACTGAAACATGTTATATAACATGTTAACATATTTTACTTACATTACTGAATAGCAAGTTAATTCCAAAAGTTATCAATTTATTTATAACACCATTCAAATAATTACAATCACCATATAAAAGTTATCCATCAAATAAATTACAACAAGGTAGAGAATAAGAATAATTTAATGTTCAGTCGGGTTATAACGTGTTCACTAAATAATTTAAAATTAAACATTTTGTACAGCCGACTTCTATATAACTTATTAAGAATAACTCAAAAACTATTTATTGGTCTGCCCTTGATCAAATTCATATGGGCCCACACGAGAAGTACCAGCTTTTAAATAATAAAATCATCAAAATCGGTTTATCCAGTAAAAAGTTATGAGGTAACACACGTAAAAAAAAACAAAGTCGCATTGAGTACCGTCTCCTTTTTGGAAGTCGGCAGAAAATAAAATAAACCTATCAAACTATTGCATAGGGTGTTATCGAAAATACGATCTTAATTTTATATACAAGTACACATTACATACAAGTAGCATATTACCTGTAATACCCGAGTTGATAGGCAGACTCCAAAGAGCAGCGAGCTTGATCCACGATTAGCCAAAAATTTAAATATGGGTTTGAATGGAAAATTGTGAAATAAGTCCAACGCATTTGTATTTTGATCCTTAATCAAGGATAGATGTAGATGTCTATAGACCACAGCATCTACTTACCATCAGGTGGGCTGTGTGATCGCCTGTCAATCGTATTCTTTAATAAAAGTGATATGTGGTTAACCCATCACCTACACAATAACAGTCCCAATTTCATTCCGTCGCCATTTTGACAAGATAGGTTAGTGACACGGTAGACACATTCTTTTTTTTTACATGTTCCTCTTGAACACAGTAAGAGGGCCTATAAGGTGACGTATGGAAAATGAGGAAGAACTGGTAGCCTCCGACAAATGTCAGTATAACCAATTTGTATTTATAGCTGTTGAAAAATATGCAGACTAGACAAGCCTCAAGGGTGAGAAGCATCTGTACTATAATCTCTGTTCCCTCTACAAACAGGGTACCGTAACGTTACAGCCTATTAAAGTTCACTGCAGAACATAGGCCTCCCCCTTAGATTGCCTCATACCGTGGATATTTGCCATAGTTGCTGTTCCGTACTGGAACAGATTATTAATATATTATGTTTTTGGTTTCTTTTTTTCGTATATAATAAATAGTACAAGGCAACACAATCTTGAAGATATTATTTTTTCTATATTTCTGTTAAATTCATTGGGTTAGCGATCAACTGTTCATTCATTCTGAATGCAGCCATAATCTTGCGGGTTATGGCTCTCTGTGCGACACAAGCCACATCGATTGGCGGCAATTGTCAACAGTCTAATTAAAACCACCGACGCGCGCGCATACAAAATTTTTCGTTTTACTCAAGCTCATCTCTCAAGATCTCTTCCACCTGGAAGTGTTGTGCTTGTAACCTATGGACTCTTGTGCGATACACTCCGCTGAAATTTGATATTACTATCATTGCAACGACTGCCCCGAGCTCCTTTAGCCAGCCCCTGGATTCGTGGTTGCAGGGAGATTGTAGCGGTAAGTCGCTAAACCCAGTAGAATATCGTACAGTTGCCATGCTTGGCAAGTGGGTTGGCAACCACAGTTTCTTAATTTTAGTAGTTATTAGGAAGACACTGCTGCCCATCTCCTAATTTGTTTCCCTCTGTCGTCTCTTACGACAGGTAGTGGATATTCTTACACTGCCACTACACGGTTTACGTACAACCTACAAACAGGGTTAGTACGTCAAATTATCCCTGATCTGCCTACCCTAACACGTCCAGCTGTTAACGGGATGATGAGGATGCGATTTTCAAAGCCCAAATTATATGTCTATTTATTACAAACAAAACCGTACGTTTTAACAAACTGTTTTAAATTCTTATTAAAGTAATAAGATTTGGTTTACGCCAGACGTAAAATACCTGGCAGCAGTGTCAGAGATACGAGACCTCTTGTAATACGAACGTCAAAACATCTACTAAACCTGACGATTACCGTAATTCTTCCTGTGACGGTAGAAGTCGCATATCCAGCCGTGGGCTTTTGTGAACTCATGAATAATAAATCATGTTCAAAATTAAACTGTTTATTGGCTGTTAATGATACGGTCTTCAAGGGGATAAATTTATATTCTATACATTTATCACAAACAAAACCATATACAAGATTTTCTTTAAGTAGTAGGTACTGTTTAAAGAAAGTCTTGTATTACTCAGAGTCAGCTAGTCAGTCTGCAGCTATATTATGGTTGTAGCACGAATGAGTCGGCTCTATCACCGACAGACCACACTCATCGAATACCAACGTAAAATTGCAGCTTAATACTGCTGTGTTTCGTATGGTGAGTGTAGAGAACCGGAGGACCCTTTTACTGAAAATAAAGCATTTTACCTTAGTCCTCAGGGGTAACAGCGCATCTGTGTTTATTTTTTTATAGGATGGTAAATGTAGATGTCTACGGGCAGTATCCACTTATCATCAATGACTGTGGGCTGGATTGTCACCCTTTTTCCATAAACAAGTTTATATTTATACCTTGCGGTGACTAAAACAGTGGTTTGTTACAATGCTTGTTTATTAATCTATTGAAAGCAATCATTCCACTCAATAGATAAAAGTTGGCCTTATTCACAAGTGTTATATGAAGTATTCTATTTAAATGAAATATCGCCGATAGGTAATTATGTTACTTTAAAATGTTTATTACTTATAGCCGTGTTGTCCAATTTTGTCAGGTTGGTATCGTTAAAGGAAACTATTGCAAACGCCTGGAGAATTCCACGGCTCCCAACTCACACTGCCAAAGTTACAAGACGACAATAGGAAGATTGATTTCTTACGCTCCCACCAGATGACTACCTTCTTCTTATATCCCTCTCTCGTTGTAGAAGGGATTTGCTTTAATCGTCATGCTTGGTAGGCCGATAGAAGATCGCAGACTAGATGTTTTGCAGCTTTGACGCTGCCTTTCACCGTTCTGGCCATTTTACGTGTGACGTAAATTCATCATCGTCATCATTATCATCGTTAGAGGCCATGATAAGTCCATTGTTAGACATCGGCCTACCTCAAGGTATGTCACAAATTACGATTCTCAATCAACTACATCCACCGACTTCCTTTCTCCGTTGCTTTTCGGGATGCAACTTCATCTAGTGAGAGTCGCCTAACACTTCGTTACGAGGCTTCTATACTCTATAGTCGCCTCTTACGACACCCACGGGACGAAATAAGACGACTTATTCTCTTGAGCTGCTACCGCACGCAGTTATATCATTAATTAAATTCTATTCATGTGTTTATCTCTCTCTCTCACACACACACACACACACACACACACACACACACACACACACACACACACACACACACACACACACACACACACACTACACAAATTATCACACCACCTTCCGTAACATTGTTTGTTTTAAATTAACGTTACGTTACTGCTTCACTGCTTGACAAAAGCGCTACTACGATCTCGGCTCGACTGCAAAGCTCTCACTTGAATAATTTTACTTCTGTACAAAGGTTTTAATTACGCTCTTCCACCGTCTGCGTACGAAACAATTCCCTCATTCTACTTTCGACGTTTCTTGACTTTCACAGAATGATTTTCAACGGTTTTAGAAAAGCACGGTAGCAATATTTAGTATTTTAACATGAATACATCTTTAATTTTGCATCCAGAATTCAGAAAATTGATGATAGCTGATGATGAAATCGGGGGATACAGTTTGGTGTTGCAGCTACATATCTATCATCTACATACAAATTTTAATTACAATTTAATTAATATTAAATTGCTTTATTGGATAATCCACTAAGCTGACAGCTTTTCAGTAGTAATTAAGTTCACTATTAGATCTCTCCATATGTCATAACATGAATCCTTGCTTTTTACTTGGTAATTTAATTAGCGGGTGGTTGATTTAATTAGAAGGTCTGTTAAGTAACTGTTTGTTAAGTGCAGAATATTTTTTTATCTTATTTGATATGTTATTCCGCTAAACTCTTTTCCAGTAAAAAGGGTATCCGGTCCATAATCTGGCAACGTTTCGTTGATAATTGGTTGTATTTAACCTATGGTTAGGTACGAGTACCTAAGAACACTCTCGATCGACCTTTCAAACGAAAAAAAATAAATATCCGTTCATCCGTTCTGGAGCTATGATGCTACAGACAGGCACACAGATACACACTCTTTTCTTTTTTGTTTTGTTTTTTTTTTAACTTTACTAAGATTTTCTTCTATACTGTGGCGGCAGAATACAATCATTAATTGCATTAGGACAAATATCCAGACCCGTAACAATTATTTGTAGGCCATACAAATACTTGTTCCGCGTGGGATTCGATCACGCGGCCCCCAGCACTGTAACCCATTGCTAAGCCACTGCGCCACGGAGCCGTCGAAGCTACAAACTTATAAGACCCCTCTGTTTTTGTCGGGGGTTAAATTAATTATTTTAGTATTTATTTAGTATATTTTACCATTGCAAGCACTGACAAAACGCACAAATAAAAGGTGTTACATCCATTCATCAAATCGAAAATTTATTTGTGATATCTAGAAATGTAGGAAAAAATGAAATTATTTATTAAATACATTTGGGCACGAAGGGAACAATTGTGGACACGAGAAATTTTTCGTGTAATGAATTTCTTTTCGTAATTGAATTGTATCTAGGGATAAGACGTGTTACATTATTTGAGACGGTCCCTTTATCTACGTTATACCCATAAATACACGTTACCATTATTAAATTATTTTTTACAATGACAATAAGCCTTCAGGTTGGTCCCTTTTAAATGTCTTTTCTGTATATTTTTTTCGTCGTGTCGTAGCAGGGGGAGCTAAGGGGCCACTGCCCTGGGCGGCAGATTTTAGATGGCAGCGTAATGGGAGAGAAAAGTTAGCTGCCGCGATAGGAAAACACGCGCTGTTCTTGTCGTCGATACTTAGTCAGTAGCAGTGGAACAGTAAAAAATTAGCTAGAAATACTGCTTAGTTAATTATATTATTTTCTACCGACTTTAAACAGGAGGAGGGTACTCAATTCGACTGTATGTTTCTTTATGTGTGTTACCTCATAACTTTCTTCTGGGTGAATCGAAATCGATGATTATTTTTTATTTGAAAGCTGGTACTTCACATGTGGTCCCATATAAATTTGATCAAGGTCTGGCCAATACTTTTTGAATTATTATTAATAATTTATATTGAAGTCGGTTGTACAATATTAATTTATAAATTAGAACCTGTAAAAGTCCACTGCTGAACATAGTTAGGCCTCTCCTATAGATTGCCTCATAGAGACGATTTTGCCATAGTTGCGACGCTTGGCATGCGGATTGGCAAATTTTTATTATTTTGAGTTGTTATCAGGAAGATGCTGCTGCCATATCCTGTGTTAGTTTCCCTCTGTCGCCTCTTACGACACCCACGGGACGTTATGACGTCACACGTCGGTTCTTTAGTCAAATACCCACAAACAGTGGTGTATGAGTATATGCCTTCTTTACATTCTTCATTGCCTGAAACAATGAAATTAAGCAATCTTTTAACTGTTTGGCTAGAGTATATAACAAAACATGGCTTCTAAGCTCATTACAAATAGCGGCCTGCTAATTATTTTTGTTAAAAATGGCCGTCGCGTCGCGTCGCCCGCCCGGCGCGCGAAGAAAAAGCGTCGCCAGACATAAAAGTTGCGCTATTTAATTGGGCATAAGCGTTTTGCGTCAAAAACTTCATGTTTTAGATTCTTTTCAAGGGCGATATCGTAACGATGTAAGCAGATTATTTGCAGAAAATTACGGTTTTAGAAAGATGAACATAGTAAGAACATAGTAGTTTTTATTTAGTGCACTTTAGAGCAACATCATAATTTTTAATGATTGTTTTTTAGTGTGAAGACAATCCCTCCGTAGTGTTTTACGAAAATATACGTCATAGTTATCTTTCAGGTCGAATACAACCATCATCAAAAGTTAAAATACTTTATTTTAAGCGTTATTATGACGGAATATATATTATATTATAGTCTTTAAGTGCAACGCAATGCCTAAATTATGAAAATATTTTGATTTAATATAAAAAAACAATACTATAAAATCACCAAAACAGTCCACTTAAATGTAATTTTTTTTGTTTCAAACTTTGCGCGTTATGTGTTGGTGAGATACAGACATACATCATGTTGACTCGCTTTTTTCTCTCTCACTGCCACATGCCCCGTCGCGGTATGCATTGACGTCGTTAATTCGACGATCATTTATTATTTCATTCGATTACTAGTAATCTTTACATTAACTAACTTACATGTTGCTGTTTAGATAAGTACATTTACTAAAATGCAAAACTCTAATGAGCAAGTTCTTCCACTAGTCAATTTTTCAATCGATTGTAAGTACTGTTGTTTTCAATAAATTAAGCGACATATCAAGCGATGTTATCAGATATCAATTGATGTATTATAACTGTTTGATTATGCATGAATGTGTGCTTTTTCTATTGTATGAAGCCGTTTTTAAGGGCTTTTTGAAGAGTATGCCTTGTGAGTTGATAAGATTTATTACTATTTTCAGAATTAAATTAAGATGAGTGATTCAGAAATTTCAGAGTATGCAACGGAAACTTGTTGTTCGTTCATATGATCAGTCCCAAATAACAATTATGAAACACATTGCGCATTGTATCGAAAATACCATTTTATCTAATGACGATCACAATGTCTAAGCACCGACCTCATAAGCTATTATGTGAAAATTATTTTATTATTTTTATTCCAATAGTATCAAAATGATTCGTGAAACTAAAGGCGAGTAGTGTTGCGTTTGAACAGTCACGCACACAGAAAGAATATTGTAATGTGCGTCAATATTACGCCGTTCCAGAGCGATTGTGTAGATTTTGACTTGTGCATATTTGAATTTACGCTCTTAAGCATTTACTTATACTTCAGATTTTATAAATGGTAGAGCTATTCTGCAGCTAATATAGTTGTAGTACGAATGGGTTGGCTCGACTGAGGAAGGACCACGCTCTCACAGAATACCAGCGTGAAATACGAGCTTAATGATGTTTTGGTTCATATGGTGAGGGTAGAGAACCGGAGACTCCTATTTACTGGAAATGAGGCACTCCATCTTAGTCTTCAAGGGTGACAACGTATCTGCATTTTGATTCTTAATCGAGGATAAATGGAGATGTCTGTGAGCTCCAGTGGATTGTCTGTGGGCTACAGTTGGATTCTGTGCTCGCTTGTAACCTAAATTCTATAAAACAACAATGTAAACCTAAAGCCGTTTAAATTTCAAAGTGGGTGGAGCCGCAGACAGAAACTAGCTCATAAAGGTGATTTTTCTGTTTCATATAAAAATAACTTACTTTTACAATAGCTTGAGAAACGCTTTACGTGTTTGCATGTCATGTTTAGCGGTCAATTAGTACAAACGAAGGTTACGTTGTTTATTTTCATGTTAGAACAAACAGTAAATGAAACAATTTAATAGTTCGACTAAAATAGTCTAGATAATGAGGCAATGAGGGCACTAATTTAGTAATTAAGGTCAAACAGTCTGATTAGTTATGTTAACGTGAAATGAAAGAAATAATAATTGTATTGTAGCTTGCCAACAACATTTTTTAAGTATTAATTCATCCATTCCAACGTTATATAATTATATAATATTTAATTTCTAGGAGTCAATCTTCTTTTATAGGATAAGTATGCCAAACGAGCACACAGTCCACCTAATGGTAAGTGGTTGCTGTAGCCCATAGATATCTATCTACATCTAGTTTCGATTACGAATAAAAATGCAGATGCGTTGTCACCTGTGAGGACTAAGATGGAATATCTCGTTTCCAGTAAAAAGGGTCTCTGGTTTTCTACACTCATCATTCGAAACACAGCAGCGTTAAGCTGCTATTTTACGCTGGTATTCTGTGAGAGCGTTGTCCTTCCCTGATCGAGCCGACCCATTCGTGCTACAATTATACGACTAATACAGCTGCAGTATGGCTCTACCACGTAGAAAAAGCTCGCCACGAAGACATTTGAACGCCACTGCCCACTTAACCGTTTATTACTATACTCGCTACTGTACTTGTCGAACTGTATATCGGCCCTTGTTGATCGGGTAACTTTTGAACAACTTATATACAATAAATTTATTTTGTTCTTTCATAGCTTTGCTAGATCCGAAAGGTGGCGCTGTAGTCGGGTTTAAAAATATTATTATTACGATCTCATTTTTTTTAAACTCGTCCATCAATTTACGAGGGAGGCCTATGTTCAACAGTGGACTTTTATAAGCTGTAATGGATGACACCGAAAAGATTACGAATTGAATTCGAATTGAAACTTATCAGGCTGCAAAACGAATGGGCAAAACAACATCTGCGAGATCGGCTTGTCAATATTAAATGATAATGATATACAACTAAGAAGTCGCGAGCTGGATACATCGTATCGCTGACCTGAACACTAATTTTAGCTTTGAGATTTACAAGATTGCTATATACAAGTACAAACATGTGATAACACGTTGTAGCTAATTGAGATTTTGTTGCAAGCGATCGTAGTGACAAGAAAGAGCCACGCAATTTACTGCGGCGATAATGTGGTGTTTTACCGCAACGATTTTGAAGCTCTGTGTGCCCAAAGGCCTTTGGTACTATAACTGCGGTTCATTTAGTGCTAAGTGGTAAACCACATAAGATTGGTCTGACCTTGATCAAATTCATATGGGCCCACACGAGAAGTACCAGCTTTTAAATAAAAAAAATCATCGAAATCGGTTTATCCAGTAAAAAGTTATGAGGTAACACACGTAAAAAAAAACAAAGTCGCATTGAGTACCGTCTCCTTTTTGGAAGTCGGCAGAAAATAAAATAAACCTATCAAACTATTGCATAGGGTGTTATCAAAAATACGATCTTAATTTTATATACAAGTACACATTACATACAAGTAGCATATTACCTGTAATACCCGAGTTGATAGGCAGACTCCAAAGAGCAGCGAGCTTGATCCACGATTAGCCAAAAATTTAAATATGGGTTTGAATGGAAAATTGTGAAATAAGTCCAACGCATTTGTATTTTGATCCTTAATCAAGGATAGATGTAGATGTCTATGGACCACAGCATCTACTTACCATCAGGTGGGCTGTGTGATCGCCTGTCAATCGTATTCTTTAATAAACGTGATATGTGGTTAACCCATCACCTACACAATAACAGTCCCAATTTCATTCCGTCGCCATTTTGACAAGATAGGTTAGTGACACGGTAGACACATTCTTTTTTTTTTTACATGTTCCTCTTGAACACAGTAAGAGGGCCTGTAAGGTGACGTATGGAAAATGAGGAAGAACTGGTAGCCTCCGACAAATGTCAGTATAACCAATTTGTATTTATAGCTGTTGAAAAATATGCAGACTAGACAAGCCTTAAGGGTGAGAAGCATCTGTACTATAATCTCTGTTCCCTCTACAAACAGGGTACCGTACCGTTACAGCCTATTAAAGTTCACTGCAGAACATAGGCCTCCCCCTTAGATTGCCTCATACCGTGGATATTTGCCATAGTTGCTGTTCCGTACTGGAACAGATTAGTAATATATTATGTTTTTGGTTTCTTTTTTTCGTATATAATAAATAGTACAAGGCAACACAATCTTGAAGATATTATTTTTTCTATATTTCTGTTAAATTCATTGGGTTAGCGATCAACTGTTCATTCATTCTGAATGCAGCCATAATCTTGCGGGTTATGGCTCTCTTTGCGACACAAGCCACATCGATTGGCGGCAATTGTCAACAGTCTTATTAAAACCACCGACGCGCGCGCATACAAAATTTTTCGTGTTACTCAAGCTCATCTCTCAAGATCTCTTCCACCTGGAAGTGTTGTGCTTGTAACCTATGGACTCTTGTGCGATACACTCCGCTGAAATTTGATATTACTATCATTGCAACGACTGCCCCGAGCTCCTTTAGCCAGCCCCTGGATTCGTGGTTGCAGGGAGATTGTAGCGGTAAGTCGCTAAACCCAGTAGAATATCGTACAGTTGCCATGCTTGGCAAGCGGGTTGGCAACCACAGTTTCTTAATTTTAGTAGTTATTAGGAAGACACTGCTGCCCATCTCCTGATTTGTTTCCCTCTGTCGTCTCTTACGACAGGTAGTGGATATTCTTACACTGCCACTACACGGTTTACGTACAACCTACAAACAGGGTTAGTACGTCAAATTATCCTCTGCCTACCCTAACACGTCCAGCTGTTAACGGGATGATGAGGATGCGGTTTTCAAAGCCCAAATTATATGTCTATTTATTACAAACAAAACCGTATGTTTAACAAACTGTTTTTAATTCTTATTAAAGTAATAAGATTTCGTTTACGCCAGACGTAAAATACCTGGCAGCAGTGTCAGAGATACGAGACCTCTTGTAATACGAACGTCAAAACATCTACTAAACCTGACGATTACCGTAATTCTTCCGGTGACGGTAGAAGTCGCATATCCAGCCGTGGGCTTTTGTGGACTCATGAATAATAAATCATGTTAAAAATTAAACTGTTTATTGGCTGTTAATGATACGGTCTTCAAGGGGACAAATTTATATTCTATACATTTATCACAAACAAAACCATACATTTCAACAAATAGTTTTATCTTTATAGCGGAAATACAAGATTTTCTTTAAGTAGTAGGTACTATTTAAAGAAAGTCTTGTATTACCCAGAGTTATTCTGCAGCTATATTATGGTCGTAGCACGAATGAGTCGGCTCAACCGCAGACAGACCACACTCTCATCGAACACCAACGTAAAATTGCAGCTTAATACTGCTGTGTTTCGTATGGTGAGTTTAGAGAACTGGAGGACCCTTTTACTGATAATTTAAAATTAAAAATTTTGTACGGCCGACTTCAATATAAGCGACTTCAATATAGGTTATTTAAGAATAACTCAATAACCATTGGTCTGACCTTGATCAAATTCATATGGGACCACACGAGAACTATCAGCTTTGATATAAAAAAAGAATCATCGAAATCGGTTTGCCCAGTACAAAGTTATGAGGTAACACACACAAAAAAAAAGAACATACACTCGAATTGAGTACCGTCTCCTTTTTGGAAGTCGGCAGAAAATAAAGCATTTTACCTTAGTCCTCAGGGGTAACAGTGCATCTGTGTTTATTTTTTTATAGGATGGTAAATGTAGATGTCTACGGGCAGTATCCACTTACCATCAATGACTGTGGGCTGGATTGTCACCCTTTTCTGCCGACTTCCAAAAAGGAGACGGTACTCAATTCGAGTGTATGTTTTTTTTTATGTGTGTTACCTCATAACTTTGTACTGGGCGAACCGATTTCGATGATTCTTTTTTATATGAAAGCTGATAATTCTCGTGTGGTCCCATATGAATTTGATCAAGGTCAGACCAATGGTTATTGAGTTATTCTTAAATATCCTATATTGAAGTCGCTTATATTGAAGTCGGCTGTACAAAATTTTTAATTTTAAATTATTCCATAAACAAGTTTATCTTTATACCTTGGGGTGACTAATACAGTGTTTTGTTACAATGCTGGTTTGTTAATCTATTGAGAGCAATCATTCCACTCAATAGATAAAAGTTGGCCTTATCCACAAGTTTTATCTGAAGTATTCTATTTAAATGAAATATCGCCGATAGGTAATTACGTTACTTTAAAATGTTTATAACTTATAGCCGTATTAACCAAATTTTGTCAGGTTGGTATCGTTAAAGGAAACTATTGGAAACGCCTAGAGAATTACACGGCTCCCAACTCACACTGCCACAGTCACAAGACGACAATCATCATTCATCATCATTACAGCCCTTCACAAGTCCACTGCTGAACATAGGCCTCCCCCAAAGAATGCCACAAAGCACGGTCCTGAGCCACCTGCATCCATCGACTTCCTGCATATCTTACCAGGTCGTCACTCCATCTAGTGGGGGGACGCCCTACACTTCGCTTGCCGGTACGAGGCTGCCACTCGAGAACCTTTCTTCCCCATCGGTTGTCGGTTCTTCGAGGTATATGGCCGGCCCATTGCCACTTCAGCTTACTAATCCGTTGGGCTATGTCGGTCACTCTGGTTCTACTGCGGATATCCTCATTTCTGAGTTTATCACGCAGAGAAACTCCGAGCATAGCCCTCTCCATAGCTCGCTGAGCGACCTTGAGCTTCCTTATCCGACCAGCAGTGAAGGACCACGTTTCAGTTCCGTATGTCATCACTGGCAACACGCACTGGCTGTACAGTCTCGTTTTCAAGTTTTGAGGTATGCCTGACGAGAAGATGTGCCGTAATTTCCCGAACGCTGCCCAACCGAGTTGAATCCGTCGATTGACCTATCGGTCGAAGTTGGACTTACCTAGTCGGACTATTTGTCCCAGATAAACATACTCGTCAACAACTTCGAGCTTAGTGTTCCCAACAACTACCGGCATAGGTGTGACATGGACATTAAACATGATCTTTGTTTTGTCCATGTTCATCTTAAAACCTATCCGTTGGGAAACACTATTGAGGTCATTGAGCATAGTGCTTAGGTCCTCCAGCGATTCTGCCGTAAGGACTATATCGTCGGCAAATCGAAGGTGAGTGATGTACTCGCCATTGATGTTGATACCGTATCCTTTCCAGTCCAGTAGCTTGAAAACGTCTTCCAATGCAGCGGTGAAGAGTTTCGGGAATATGACGTCACCCTGTCTTACACCTCTCTGCAATTGGATAGGTTTCGTACTCTGGTTCTGTACTCGGATAGCCATCGTAGCCCTACTGTAGGTGCTAAAGCCTTTTCGGAAACCGGCTTGTTCCGGAGGCTGGAAGTCGTCAAGTCTGCGCGCGAGACGATTCGTAATGACTCTCGAAAACAGCACGTAGACGCGGCTCAGAAGGGAAATCGGTCTGTAGTTCTTCAAGAGAGCGTTGTCGCCTTTCTTGAAGAACAAGACCACCGCACTTCTGTTCCACGCCTCCGGTGTAATGCCACCATGGAGGACGGAATTAAAGAGCTTCTGAAGGACTTCAAGTACCGGTTTTCCACCCGCTTTCAGAAGCTCCGCTGTAATTCCATCCTCGCCTGGGGCCTTGCCGTTTTTAAGGTGCTGGAGAGCCATTCTAATCTCGCTCAGACTGACGTCCAGGATATCATCGGAATAATGTCGGATAAGACGACAATAGGAAGATTGATTTCTTACGCTCCCACCAGATGACTACCTTCTTCTTATAGCCCTCTCTCATTGTAGAAGGCATTTGCTTTAATCGTCATAGGCCGATAGAATATCGCAGACTAGATGTTTTGCAGCTTTGACGCTGCCTTTCACCGTTCTGGCCATTATACGTGTGACATAATTTCATCATCGTCATTATTATCATCGTTAGAGGCCATGATAAGTCCATTGTTAGACATCGGCCTACCTCAAGGTATGTCAAAAATTACGATTCTCAATCAACTACATCCACCGACTTCCTTTCTCCGTTGCTTTTCGGGACGCAACTTCATCTGATGAGAGTAGCCTAACACTTCGTTACGAGGCTTCTATACTCTATAGTCGCCTGTTACGACACCCACGGGACGAAATAAGACGACTTATTCTCTTGAGCTGCTACCGCACGAAGTTATATCATTAATTAAATTCTATTCATGTGTTTATCTCTCACACACACACACACACACACACACTACACAAATTATCACACCACCTTCCGTAACATTGTTTGTTTTAAATTAACGTTACGTTACTGCTTCACTGCTTGACAAAAGCGCTACTACGATCTCGGCTCGACTGCAAAGCTCTCACTTGAATAATTTTACTTCTGTACAAAGGTTTTAATTACGCTCTTCCACCGTCTGCGTACGAAACAATTCCCTCATTCTACTGTCGACGTTTCTTGACTTTCACAGAATGATTTTCAACAGTTTTAGAAAAGCACGGTAGCAATATTTAGTATTTTGACATGAATACATCTTTAATTTTGCATCCAAAATGGAAGGCAATTCAGAAAATTGATGATAGCTGATGATGAAATCGGGGGATACAGTTTGGTGTTGCAGCTACATATCTATCATCTACATACAAATTTTAATTACAACACTCGCTTTCTAAAGAGCGGGCGGTGGAGGGGGGAGCGCTGCAATTTAGACATTATTTTACTGCGTTATATAATTTCTATTTAGTATAAATTTTGACCTTACGTGCAGCCACACACCGATTTTTATTTAATAACAATACTCGTTTTAAGTTTTTGATAAGAATTGTAAAAATATTTTTAAACTTAATAGGATATAAATACTATACCCGTCGCCGTCAATCCGCGATTGATGGAGGGTGGGAGGTAGAGAGGGTGGGAGGTCCTCTTAAAACTGGGCAGGACACATCATTTTCTTAAAAGGATATGTTTATTTACAAATGTGGTTATAGCCAAAATGCATCCATATATGAAACAACAATCCATAGGCATTAGGGTTGACATAATAGATAGAGAAGAAATAACCATTATTATTTTTAACTAAAACTCGGTCAAAATTTTTTATATAAGCTCGAATTTAAAATGTAACAATTGTAAACTTCTGGTTTGTCTGGTGATGAAATTGCTAACTAAATTTTAGTACATTTTTTTTTAACTAGCGACCTGCTCTGGCTTCGCCTGTGTAGATGATTTATCATCTGTACCGAATATGAATCAACGGAGACTAGCCATCTTCAAAGGATAGGACTATAGTGAACGAGTGTGTATGCAAACACAGGTGTTCTGTTTCTATTCCCTCACCCTCATAGTCAGATGAGACGGTAATCCGACTAGGGAGAATGAGGTGCATAAGAAACGCAACTTAACATGCAGAAAGCACGTAAAGCTGCTCTCCGAGGCACGTGGGTGAAATTCCGCCATATCACTGTCTGTGGGTTGCTGCTTCATACTAATAATATCTTGACATAAAAATGCATTAATTGATTTTGGACTAACTGAGGATCCTTACCCGAACTATGTGATTACTAGTCGTGCTTACGGCCACGAGACAAATGAGGCAGTCGATAGATAGATATGACATTCGTAACTTGATCGTAAATACGTTTAAATTATCATGGTAGGGGCGGAACGCTCTATTGCCTTACCGTATTGATTCCGCCGCCTTGATGCGATCTCGGCCGCGGATTCCATTTCACAAACGATTTACCCATTGAAAATAGATTACTTGTTTCACATTGCATGTGAGTAAACAATTTCGCGGGAAAGGCTACCTTAAAAAGGTAAACATGTAACCTGATGTGGTTTTGTTCTCTCCCCTTCTTCTTTACATTACCATTACCATTACAGCCTATTAAAAGTCCACTGCTGAGTAGGCGATCCATGAGAGGCAATCCAGGCATCCCTATAGATTGTCTTATAGGGGATGTTCTTAATCGAGTAAGGCTGACAACCGTAAATACAGTTCATCTCATGGTGATAGATCTGTGGCCCATAAACTGATGCGTTGTTACCACTAGGGACTTACTTGGAATGCCACGTTTTCAATAAATAGGGTCTCCGATTTAATACACTATTAAACACAGCAGCATGAAGTTGCTATTTTACGTTGGTATTGTATGAGAGCGTGGTCTTTCCCCGTTGTAGGCGACCCATTCGTTTCATAATGCATATAAGTTTCATAATGCAGCTTGGTTTCACCAGGAATTAAATTTCATTTACTTATTTTCCTAAAAAACTATTTTCGTACAAATACATACACACACACACGCGCGCGCGCGCACACACGCACACACACACACACATATATATATATATGTGTGTGTGTGTGTGTTTATATATATATTTACACATACATAGGTGTGTGTGTATATATACTATGTCGTGATTAACATTGTGTTAAACGAGACAAAACACTTTCATATTTTCATGACTTTCATTCATGACCATGTTATAAACATATATGAGAAGAAGATATATAGCACACATATTGACATTGATGACTCCGTGAGGCAGTGGCTTAGTATTGAGTTGCATCATAAGGGGTCACGGGTTGAAATCCCGCACCAAGCAAGTATTTGTATGGCATATAAATAATTTTTCTGGGTCTTGTGTCCTTGTGTAATTTATGTTGTAAACTGCCTCCACGTGTAGCTAACTAAATCGTGTGAGCACCTCCATTATATACTGATATCCACACATGTTCAACTCCCAGTAGGTGGATAGGTCGAATTCGAGGGTGTGTTACAAGGAAAGTCAATAAAAAGGCACCCTTGTACACCAACAGTATATTCCAAAATGTACTCCAAAGGTACAATTAATTTTACATAGTACAATGGTATATGCATCTAACAACAAACCTTATTAGCGCAACAGAACTATGTGCAACGCCATCTATAGAAAAATTTACGAACTATAATGTGGTTTGAGTCTGAGTTTGTACATTTTCCACCCACCAAGGACAAACTGAATTTTGTCCTTAAATATACAAATCCGCCCACCATAACTAAACAAACCACCAACTAAGGTTTTAAGCATATTTAGCTAAACAAATTCATTGGGCAAAAAAGAATAAAATCTATTTTCAATAGCCATTTTAAACAAATAACAAAAAAGTACATAAAATTTTCATTGGGTTACAGGTAAAATACAAATTTTATTTGTGGGGCGCTTTATTAAAGAATTCTTGCACCTAACTGTGACCACCCTCGAGATTCCATCCTGACCTGGATGTTCTTCAACTATTTTACCATAAAGCCAACGACATGGGGGGAGACCGTCCTCCTTAATCAAAACAATATCCCCTATTTTCGGCTGTGATCTTCGGGTTGACCATCGGTATCTATGAAAAAATTGATTTAAGTACTCTCTTGACCATTTGCGCCAAAATTCTTGACTCATGCGTTGAGTGTATTGCCATCGCCTGAGAGAACTTACGTTAGACGTCTCATAATTATAATCTGGGGCCATCACTAAAGGTTCGCCAATTAAAAAATGCCCTGGTGTCAAGACGTCAATGTTCTCATGGTCTGCGTCTAGTCTCGAGAGGGGTCTCGAATTGAGACAAGCCTCAATTTGTGCTAATACTGTTGCCATCTCTTCGTAAGTCAACGTAGACGTACCGATAACGCGTTTAAGATGCGTTTTTGCGGATTTGATACCGGCTTCCCACAGCCCACCGAAGTTAGGCGCGTGCGGCGGAATGAAATGCCAGGTAGTGTTGTTGTTTGCCAAGATTTCAGCTATATCGGGTAAAATACCAGATTTTTCCTGCGAAAACAACCGTTTGAACTCCGCTGAACTCCCAACAAAATTGGTACCATTGTCGCTCCAAATGTCCTGACAATGACCTCTCCTTGCGACAAACCTCTTAAAAGCCTGAAGAAAATCTTGTGTTGTAAGGTCACTTACGGCCTCTAGGTGCACAGCCTTTGTACACATGCACACGAATAGGCAAATATACCCTTTGTACGATCGATGTCCACGACCTTTTGCAGTACGCATTTGTATGGGACCCGCAAAATCAACTCCGCTGCGCAAAAATGGACGAGCCGGAGTTACCCTTACTGTAGGTAATTGTCCCATGAGCTGATTTTGAGTATGTCCGTTGTTTTTTACACAAATGACACACTTTCTTATGTGCGCCCTTACTAACTGCTTAACCCCTATTATAAAATATTTGTTTCTAATGTGATTGATTGTTAATTGTGAACCTCCATGCAATATTTGTTTATGTGCATCAGCAATAATTAACTCTGTTAACTTCGATTTCTTTGCCATTATTATAGGATGCTTTCTACTCTGTTCTAATCTTGTATTCTCCAATCTTCCTCCAACTCTTAAAATCTTTGCTTCATCTAGTATCGGCGTTAAAGTTTTTAATGCACTGTTCTTCTTAATTTCTTCTCCTATATTTATAGCCTTGATCTCTTCACTGAAATTATTTTCTTGATCTTTACGTATGCAGACTTCTAACGCTTCTTTTAATTCTTCAGTTTTTAAATAATCTTTATGTCTTTTACACTTAGGTTTCTTCTTTTGTAAAATTCTTCTGCAATACGCTATTACTCTTATCATTCTCCTTAATGACGAAAATCTTTCCCAAATTTCTTCTTCCGTCTTCACACAATGAACTTTAACAGCTTCTAAATTGGTCTTTATTCCTTTCGGTTTTTTATATATAATCTCCTTTCCTGAAAGAAAACAAGGCCCATTTACCCATACTATTTTGTCCTTTAATTCAGCACAAGATAATCCACGAGAAGCATAATCCGCAGGGTTATTATCAGTACTCACATGTGAACATTGACTCGGGTTCATTGAAGTTAATATTTCCGAAACCCTATTGGCAACAAATACCTTCCAACGACTAGGTAAGCTGTTGAGCCAAGCCAACACAATTGTTGAGTCAGTCCAGGCGTGCAAATGAATATTTTCTATCTTCATGATATTAGCCACATCCACCATCAATCGTGTAAGTTCCACAGCACCACAAAGCTCTAATCGAGGAATCGAAACCTGCTTTATGGGTGCTACCTTAGATTTCGCTGCCACCAATGCCACCTTAACGTTACCAGCCGAGTCGGTCGTACGTAAGTAAACAACCGCCCCATATGCCATTTTCGAGGCATCGCAGAACCCATGCAACTCTCTTTGGACATCAACTGATTGAGTACCTAACCACCTAGGAATCTTAAAATCTTTCATATTCCGTAGATCGTTTCGGAACTGACACCACTTCTCTAAAATTTCTTTTGGTGCTTCTTCGTCCCAGGCAATACTTAGGCTTTTGTATCATAGCTTTTGCAACGATGATGCATGGTGTAATCCAGCCAAGTGGGTCGAATAAGCGCGATATATCTGCAACAATTTTCCTTTTGGTGATAGGTGGTTGCAGTTCTGGAAGAGTGATTTTATACTGAAAATTATCTGCCTTTTTTTCCCAAGTCAATCCAAGAATTTTTGTCACTTCATCCATCCTTAGATTTATCTCATCCTTTACTACTTGCTTCTCATTTTCCTTTTTGCCCTTTCCCTCATTTTCCCTAATGTGTTCCATCAATTTCTCATCACTACTTGCCCATTTCTGTAATTCAAACCATCCTTCTTGCAACAATCCTTTCATCTGTTTATAAATCTCTATTCCTTCCTTTATTGTTTCGCATCCACACATCAAATCGTCCATATAAAAGCTTGTAGAAACCTTATCAGCAGCTAAAGGATACTTCTGACCTTCATCAGTTGCAACTTGTTGAAGTGTTCGTACTGCCAAAAATGGAGCAGACGCAGTACCAAAGGTGACTCGAAGCAGTTTAAAATCTCTGACTTCTTTACTCTCGAAGTCCATCCACAATAGCCATTGGAAATCGGTATCTTCTTCATTTACCTTAATTTGGCGGTACATTTTAACAATGTCCGCTGTTAAACAAATTTTATTCATTCTCCACCGTAAAACTAAATGACGCAAATCTGTTTGTATTGTGGGTCCTACGAGCAGTTCATCGTTAAGTGATACTCCATTTTTACCAGTTTGAGAGGCGTTGAAGACGATTCTCAACTTGGTCGTTTCTTTATCCTCTCGAATTACAGGATGATGAGGGAGATAAAGTGACTTGTCTTTTTTGGTATCTGTTTCCTCAATTTCAACCATATGTTCCATCTCTAAATATTCTTCCATCAACGCTTTATACTCCGCTTTTAATTGTTCATCCTTCTCGAGTCTTTTAACTAAACCTTTTAATCTTTGCTCTGCTATTGATCTCGAATCTCCTTTTGTACAAATAGGGTTATCAGTTTTAAATGGCAGTTTTACCACATACCTTCCTGTATCATCTCTTGTTGTAGTTTCCTCATAGTACTTTTCGCATTTTCTTTCCTCCTCTGTATAACCTTTTTCTTTAGTTAATCCTATTCCATTTTCTATTTCCCAAAATTTTTTCAAAAGTTCGTCGCTTTCCTTTAATTGACAATGTAATGCCAATACCCCCGTGTCACTACAACCCGATGTCTGAATAGCACCAGACAAGATCCAGCCAAGGCTTGTGGCTTGAGCAACGATTGAACCACTAGATACTTTGCGAATCCCTTCCTGAAGAATTTGACTATAAATTTCTGCGCCTTATAATAAATCAATTCTATTAGGCCGATTATACTCAGGATCTGCAAAGTCAATTCCTTCAAATTCTGAAAACGCCAATTTCTCAACTTTCCTCCCCGGAAGGAAAGAGGTAATTGATTTCAGAACATATGCCTGTATCGTAAATACCGCATTTGCCTCAATCCTGGATTTAATTTTTAGAGTGACTAATGCTTTGGAAATTATTTCTTGGTTATTACCAACTCCAGTTATAGTACCTTGAATATATTTTCTTTTCAACTTTAAACTCTGGACAGTTGCTTCTGTCACAAAATTACCCTGAGAGCCCTGATCCAATAGAGCTCTCAAAACAAGTCCTTGGCCATTATCACCCTCAGCATTGACCAATGCTGTGGCCAACAACACTTGGTTTTTACCACCAGAAAAATTACAGGCTACAAAAGCTGATGAATTATCTATACTTGCCTCTATAATAGGTCCTGACCCTGATCCCTTAGACGATCCCTCTGGTTCAACCTGCACAACATCAGCAGTAACTCGCGCCCTTCCGATTCCCTTTGGATGAAGGAGTGTGTGATGACGACGATGACACAAACTGCATTTAAAATTAACCTTACACGCTTTCACCCCATGATTGGCTCCTAAACAATTATAACATAAACTATTAGACTGAACAAAATCTCGACGTTGGTGAACAGTTTGGTTTGCAAATTTCTTACAAGCACTCACTCATTCTACTGTTAAATTTTTCTGGCTCAATAAACGTTTCAAAATAAAATGAGATAAATATCTTTTATTGTCATAACGAGATTTCAATTGTTCCCAGCACCAATCATAGTTTTATTCTGCAATTGGGATTTGTCTGAGAAGTTGTTCTGCTTCTCCAGACAAAGAACTCTTTAAATAGTGCAGTTTTTGCACTTTGTCAAGTTTCGAATTCTTATGGATCATGGATAAAAATAAATCCCTAAAGGTGATCCATTCGGTAAATTTACCTGAAAAAGTGGGAATTATGATCTTTGGCAATTTAAAAGTTTCTGAATTTTTGTCTTCTGATTGCTTACTAGATTGATCATTTGGAGAGTTATCAGACAATGCCTCAATTTTAGCTTTTAATTCCGTTTTATAATCTATATACGCTTCTTCTGTTTGTCCATAAAAATCTTTTTCACAGTACTCATGTTCTTTTAATTTAGATTTATAATTTTTTACTAATGATTTGTGTGTTTGAGTAAATTCTGTCCATAACACTTCTAACGATTCTAATCTGGTCTGACAATAAACTGTTGTTATACGGTCCTTTGGAGACTTCCTAAAATTGTTTCTAGCCTTGGCAAGTTTTTCATAAATATCAACTTGTACATTTATTTCAGATTCCATTATTGTAAATAAATAAATTTAAAAGGCCAATAAGCTTAAAATTTTGCAAAGCGAGAAATATAAACTAAAGTAATTTATCAGCTCAAGGCAGCACAAAATACTACGGCTGTTTAAAAGCTTGCAAAAATTTTGTGTAAAGTAATCAGTTCCTTAAGCCAAATATTACAAATTCAAGCAATTTCGAAAATTTTTCTAAGTCTTAATTTCACAGAAAAAATTGTAAGTGTTTTAAAAACATAACAACTTTGACAAAAATCGGGCATAGGTTCTCCGTCTCAACCAAATATTCTTAAAATCTAACTAAGTTAATGTAAACTATCACTAAATTATTCTAAGTCCCAAATAGCTAAAAATTTTCTAAGTCAGCAAAATAGCAAGAATTTTTCTAAGTCCACAATTTCTCACTGCATTCATTATCTTTACTAATCTTCCAAGTAAATATTCTTTAGAATTTAAGGTTTAATTTCCTTTAACTTTCAAACATAGAAAATGTTCAAACACTCACTATTGTTGTCCCGCTCACTCACTTGTGACGTCAACCTTGTTTGTTGTCCTTGTCTCACACCAGCTCGACCCTGGCTCCTTATAGTTCCTCCTAATGGTACTTCATCAGCAGAGATTGTCCCGAAATCCAAAGCCGGATTCACCACCAAGCTCGGACCCCTGCTGCAACAGCTCCGACTCCTGAAGCTGGAAACTCCTCTTCCAAGGTACCTCCCTTAATGCTCCAAAAAATGCGCCACCGCTGAGACGACTTCCGGAAGGGGGATGAGCTTATCCCAGATCCGGCTCGAATGGACCATGGACAAAAACAAATCGTGTGAGCCATATGTAGACGTTATCTTAAAATAATAAGGAATAGTTACTGAAGCCCATGGAAAGCTGCGTTCAAACCAATAACTATACACCTTTCATAGAGGGAACGACTTCGTGATCGTGTGCGTACGCACAAATGATTCTCTCTATTAAGTGAGACACTTTTGCATTTTTATATCTAATGCACCATTTCGTTCCATCACAGCCTAAAAATCTACATAGGACCCTCCCATAGAGTGACTTATAGAAAATATATTGCCATAGTTGCCATGCTTGGCAGGCAGTTTAGCATCGCCAGATTTTTATCACATTGAGTTGTTATTAGGAAGAAGCTGCTGCCTATCTTCTGTTTTAATTTCCCTCTGTCACCTCTTAGTGTATATTCTTATACTGCCACTACACAGCACAGACAGTTTTAACTTTAAATCATTATGCGATTTCGTGAGATTTCTTTTGAGCTCAGAGGAGAGTTTCGTGCAGGTGCTGTTATTTGCGCAACATTGGCATCAGAGGCACAGCAGGTCTAAACTTTCACGGTAAGATTTGCCCAGAACCAAATCAGTGTAAGTAGCAGAGTTAAAGAAACAGATTAAAGAACTTGTAGGTGTTGTATAGTCAAGTTAGCGCACGTGGGAAAGAGTCCCGAGCAATTACCGTGTGCATTTTTCGAGACGTAAGAATCTAGGGTCATATGTTCTCATTTGGTGCGCTCTAAACCCAAGGTCAGTGGTATTTTTCGAGCTGATAAAGAAGAAGATATCCCATTAATCTGTTAAAACGGGTACACGGAAACGAGATATTAAAAGTTATATGTCATTGCATATCTTAGTAAGAATGTATTTCAGGGCCGATTTTTCAATTGTCAAGTAAAAGTTCTTTTTTATGGAATATGGCTGACAAACGACCACCCAGTCCACCTAATTTATATAATATATAATAAATTATGGTTGTAGCATGAATCGGGCGGCTCGACTGGACCACGTTCTCATAGAATACCAGAGTAAAATAGTATTAACGCTGTTGTGTTTCGTATGGTAAGTAAAGAGAACGGAAGTCCCTTTTTTCTAGAAACTAAAAATTCTATTTCATTTCTCAGAGGTGACAACTCATCTGCATTTTGATTCTTGATTGATAAATGTAAATTTCTATGGGTCACAGCATCCACTTACCATCAGGTGGACTCTACTCTTGTTCTATCACATATCAATCCCAAAAGCAACAGGGAGTGTTGGTGAGAATAATACGTAAGAGTATAACCCACATGGACGCCTATACAAAAACAAGCCCTACTAAACTGTAATTTAATTAAATTATATGAAACGTATGATATTTTGTGCTGCAACTGATTTTATCATCATCATATTATCGTGATTATAACCCATCACAAGCCCACTGCTAAACAGAGGTCTCCCCTTAAGACTAATTTGGGGATATTTGCTATTGTTACTACATTTATCAGGTGGGTTGGCGACTGAAATGTTTTGTATTGTTTTGTTCCATTCAGTTCTTAGCAAGATGCTGCTATCTATCTCCCGGCTCAGGTTTCCAATATCGACTCTCAAGAAATTCATATGAGGTAATGTATTATATTGCTCCGTCATTATGCAGGCAAATAATTTACATCCTCGGTTTATCTCGGAATATAAATGAGCCGTACGACTTGTTTGTTTTTTCAAGCTATCGATAATTATAAATCTATCAACAGTTTTCCTTATCTAATAATTTTATAATGCTTCAATTATAAAGTTACATGTTTGAATAAATTACTTACATTATCAATGTTTATTCATTTTAAATAACCTGACCTTCCTTGAAATGTCACGATTTAATTGAGTATAATTTTTTTAACATGCTCAATAAATAATCAAATACCTAAAAGGCACTACACTAAACACATTGGTCTGATCGACCAAGAATGGTTTTTGACTTAGCTGTCACGCTTGGCAAGAGGGTTGGCAGCCGCAGTTTTCTATTTGCTGTTCCCTATTAGGAAGATACTCTTGCCCATCTCCCGGTTTGTTATCCCCCACGATACCCACGGAACGATATGGCGTAGCGGACATTCATACACCGCCACTGATGAGAGGCTCAGTTAGACGAAAATATTTCAGAAACTTTTGTTTGTAGAATATACTTCATGTTCGTATCTCTTACTGTTAAAACCTAAAAATTGTATTAGCAAATAAAATGTGACAGAGTCCTTAAGATACGTTGCAATGGTGGCCTGATGCTAATTTTATGTCGTTGCATCTTCTATATAAAAGCCCGTGAAACATGAAACACAGAACAACGCGATTTCACATGGCGTCTGGCTGCATATTGCCTCGTTTTTCTAGTAGTCTTTAACGCATCTGCTGAACATGAGGTCCCGGGTTTGAATCCGGTTCGGGAAAAAAAATGCTTATGAAGTTTTTCCGTCAAGAAATTCTCAGTAGCAACCCGGAGTCAGGAAGTTGGCGGTGTTTCACTCCTCTGCTTCTTATGTGTTTTACCTCTAAATCTACTGCAGCTATAGTACCAAAGACTAGAGAGGAAAGGTTATAACGAGTTATCACATATGTGTACTTCATCATTCATCATCATTACAGCCCTTCACAAGTCCACTGCTGAACATAGACCTCCCCTAAGGACTGCCACAAAGCACGGTCCTGAGCCACCTGCATCCATCGACTTCCTTCATATCTTACCAGGTCGTCACTCCATCGAGTGCGGGGACGGCCTACACTTCGTCCGCTGGTACGAGGTTGCCACTCGAGAACCTTTTTTTCCCATCGGTTGTCGGTTCTTTGAGATATATGGCCGACCCATTGCCACTTCAGCTTACTAATCCGTTGGGCTATGTCGGTCACTCTGGTTCTACTGCGGATATTCTCATTTCTAAGTTTATCACGCAGAGAAACTCCGAGCATAGCCCTCTCCATATCTCGCTGAGCGACCTTGAGCTTCCTCATCCGGCCAGCAGCGAAGGACTACGTCTCAGTTCCATATGTCATCATTGGCAAAACGCACTGGTTGTACAGTCTCGTTTTCAAGTTTTGAGGTATACCTGACGAGGGGATGTGCCGTAATTTCCCGAACGCATTTCCCGAGTCATTGAGCATAGTGCTTAGGTCCTCCAGCGATTCTGCCAATAGGACTATATCGTCGGCAAATCGAAGGTGAGTTATGTACTCGCCATTGATGTTGATACCGTATCCTTGCCAGTCCAGAAGCTTGAAAACGTCTTCCAATGCAGCGGTGAAGAGTTTCGGGGATATGACGTCACCCTTTCTTACACCTCTCTGCAATTGGATAGGTTTCGTGCTCTGGTTTTGTACTCGGATAACCATCGTAGCCCTACTGTACAAGCACTTCAACACTTCGATATACCGAAGTGTTGAAGTGTTTGGCCGGGTCGGGCCAAAAAATCAGTTATTGAGTTTTTCCATCAAGAAATTCTCAGTAGCTGCCCGGAGTCAGGAAGTTGGCGGTGTTTCACCCCCGTGCCTCGGAAAGCACGTAAAGCCGTTGGTCCTGCACCTGATCTCTCTCCGGTCGTGTTGGTTTACCGTCCCATCGGGCTATGAGAGTGAGGGAATAGAGAGTGCACCTGTGCTTGCGCATACACTTGGGCACTATAATCTTGTCCTGCGCCGATGGCTTAGTCTCCGTTGAGACTGGCCGCCGTGGCCGAAATTCGGTCTGGAGGACATTATTATACCGACAGTCAACTTGGCACCGCTGAAGGGACTGCAGCACTGACCGAATTTCGACCGAATCAAAGGCTTTCTCATAGTCCACATACGCCAGACATAGTGGCAAATTGTACTCCTCGGACTTCTGTACAACTTGCCGAAAGGTATGTATGTGGTCTATGTTGCTAAAGCCTTTTCGGAAACTGGCTTGCTCGGGAGGCTGGAATTCGTCAAGTCTGTGCGCGAGACGATTCGTAATGACTCTCGAAAACAGCACGTAGACGCAGCTCAGAAAGGAAATCGGTCTGTAGTTCTTCAAAAGAGCGTTGTCGCTTTTCTTGAAGAACAACAACACCGCACATCTGTGCCACGCCTCCGGTGTAATGCCGCCATGGAGGACGGAATTTAAATGCTTCTGAAGGACTTCAAGTACCGGTTTTCCACCCGCTTTCAGAAGCTCCGCTGTAATTCCATCCTCGCCTGGGGCCTTGCCGTTTTTAAGGTGCTGGAGAGCCATTCTAATCTCGCTCAGACTGACGTCTGGGATATCATCGGAATAATATCGGATAAGACTCCCTCTTGGATCGTCACTCACACTTGCGTGTGGCTCCAACAATGATGTGTGCAGCTGCCCATAGAACCTCTTAATCTCACTCAAAATCTCAGGTGTCCCGGAAATGACGCTGCCTCACTCGGTCTTCAGATTCGAGAGTTGGCTCTTTCTGGCAGACAGATCTCTAGCTAAAACTTTGGAGACCTGGTTCCGCTCGATCGCTTCTATAATACGAGCAGTATTAAAATTGCGTAAATCCTGCCGCATGCATTTGGAGATTTGCCTGTTCAGTTGCCCGTATGCTGTTAAAATCTACTGAAGACTGCAGCTTCATATCCCGTCTAACAGCCATAAGATTAAGCGTGTGATCGGAGAATTTATGTGTTCTTCTGCGGCGGGTCTTGAAATCTTTAGGTCTGACCGCATGGACAGTTTCTACGAGCTTGTCATTCATATCGTCCACTGCATTGCCATCTTCTAGGCACTGAAAACGGTTTCGTAGCTCGAGTTGAAAGGTTTCGGGACTTTGGATACGAGCACGAGGGGGACGGAGCGTTGACTTCATTAGACGTGTCCTCTCCAACTTAACGTTTAGGTTCAGTATGCCTCTCAACATTTGGTGATCGCTGCCGGTTTTCACCCTCGCGAGACATCTCTGAGACATCACTGAACAGTTGTCGTCTGGTCGTCATAATGAAGTCAATCTCATTTTTTGTCAAACCGTCGAGGCTCGACCAGGTCCACTTCCTGTGGGGCCGCTTCTGGAAGAAAGAGTTCATCATAAAGAGTCCCTCTTTTTCTATGAAGTCGGCCAGTTGCTGGCCCCTTGGGTTCAGTTTCTCTATTCCGAATTTCCCTACGTTCAGCTCACCGTTCTCTCTTGTGCCTAGTTTTGCATTAAAGTCTCCCATTAACACAGTATATTGGGGTTTGGAGGAATGCATGGCTTTAGAGATATTCTCATATATTTCATCCACCTCCTCATCGGGGTGTGGCGAGGTTGGTGCGTAAACCTGTATTACCTTCAGAGAATACCGTTTGGTGATTCTGAGTATAAGGTACGCAACCCTCGTCGACACACTCCCAATCTTTACAACGTTGTTAACGAGAGACTTGTCGACGATAAATCCGACACCTCCTTGGGACAGATGGTCGGCCTCCCGGTGATAGAGCAAGTTGCCGGATTCGAGGATTACCGTGTCCTCCCCCTCTCTTCGGACTTCGGATAATCCTATAATATGCCAGCGCAACTTGTCTATCACTTCTTCCAGCTCCAGGATCCTCTCGTCAGTTCTCAGGGTGCATGCGTTATAAGTTGCCAGGTCGAGTCGTCGTAGGTGGCAAACGAACCTCCACCGGAGATTCTTAGCATCTCCTGCCCCTGTATATATACTGTATGTGTATCCTATGTGTACTTGTATATTGCAAATGTCAAACCTAAAAGTAGTGTTTAATTCAGCGATGCAATGTATCTGGTTTGCGACTTCTTAGGTTTATCGCATTATCATTTATTATTGACAGCCGATTCCGCAGATGTGTTTTTGCCCATTCATATTGTAGTTCCATGTGTTTCACTTAGAATTCAATCCAGAATTTTTACGGTGTAAATATATATTTTTTAAAACCTAACTACAGGCCATCAGTCGATCCTAAGAAAGCTATGAAACAACGTCTTGACAAAACAAATATTATATTGTGGGAATATGACCTTAACACCTTTGGACCCAATTACAATCTACAAGAAATTTTTTGAAATTAACTTTATTGAAGTAACTATTGGAGGTTAGTAAGATATTTTATTACAAAAAAGAAAACCTTCCTTATGAATAAAAAAACGCCGTCATCGAATGGGGCCAATGGGTCTTGGCAGTTTCTGGGGGAAGTGTCCAATGCCATCAAGACCCATACTAAGCACTACTGAAGAAGGTTTAGGACACATTTCATTGAGTCTATCAATTCCTACAGTCCTCAAATAGAAACGGGCAATACTTTGGCGAAACTAGAGCTGGTCTAGTTTGTGTTCAGTGGTCAGGACAAGGATATGCTAAGCATTAGTTACAGCTAAATTGAGCAGTAGGTGAACATAATCCACCGCCATTTCTTGCCTCTTATAACTCTTCAATATATTACGATTGACTGATCAGCTTGATCAACTCAGGTTTCTTAACATTGTATTTGAAACAATGGTAATATTGCAGTCTTCATCTAGAGAGCAATACTATCTCAGTTCTCGTGGAATAGAGTAATATCCAGTCAAAAGTAGAATTCCGAAACATAATTTGATGTCATTTACCGTAATTTGGAAGTCATGAAAATGTTGACTGTTGCTAGTGCTTGAGCTCATTTACATCGTTTTCCCTTCGATTCTGAACATAATTTACTGTTTAGAGCATGTCAACTTAAATACCATCACACCTACGCCAACGTGACCCATTTATCGTTGTTCCTGGATTCAAACACTTCATCTCTATCTGGAATATCACGTGAAGAATTTGTGCTGGACATCATCTTTATCACCGTTTTTTTTGCACCCGTGAGAACACTGGAGTCTCGAGGAATGGCCAATATATCGAATAACTAACATCAGGATCGTACTTTTAATTCAAAATGATTTCAATGACTTTCTCGAGTCCTCTATAGTCGTTTTTAACATCAAACCATTACTAAGTTGTTGTTCACGCCGAAAATAAATCTGCGATAACAAACAAAAATATATTATCAATCAGCCCATTGGATCCATTCGGGGACACCATACTAAAATATCTTCATTTATGGTCAAATATCAGAAAATACCCGATATAATTTTTAGTAATAAAAACTAAAAAATTATTTAGTAATAAAAACTATGGCCAAGTGAAAATACAAAAAAAATATATAAAATACCAACGTAAATATAAAAAAAATAACTTACCCTTGGCCAAATACCTAATTTGTCAATGAAGTAAATAAAACCACTAACTTCTTCCACATTACCCAATAAATCACAAAACTATAACTTGTATTACAAAGCCACACTCCCTGGTACTACAAATTCGGCTACAAACAAAAGCTAGTTATAATAAGTTGAAAAATATGGGTACTTAGAAAAGTGGCCCAAATGGGGATAGCGGGCGTAAATGGGTTAATCGTGAAACGTGTAGTGACGGTGTAATAATATCTACTACCCCATATCGTGTCGTGGGTGTATCTTTAGTCGTTATTAAGTAGATGCTGCTGCTTACCTCCTGATTTGTTTTCCTCTGTTGCCTGTTACGACACCCACGGCATGATATTGGGTAGTGGATATTCTTACACTGCCACTACACGGTCACTCTCTCTTCACTCTCGCCTTTCTTACTTCTATATAAAAAGTCTTTAAAGCTATAAACACAGTTTCTATGTTTTAAGAGAAATCTGCTTATGCCTATGATCTATGAGTACATACTCAGATTGAAGCACAGTTGTGGAAAGATACCAACCGAGAGTTCAGGCCAGTGAGGATTAAATTCAGTCCTAAAGAGAATTTATGGTTGAGTATGTGAACGTTATACTACAGGCAGTCTCCGAATGGGAATATGCTAAACTTGTGAAATTTAATGCCTTCACAACAGAAGCGTATCTTTTCACTGCGAAAAGGGTCCGGCTTAATTTGGAGCCTTTAGAAGGTTGAGATTTCATCACACCTGAACTACAGATGGTTCAATGACTCCAAAGCCAAAGCAGCTGCAAGGAAGTAAGGAGTCCTTGCAAAGGTGCGGCGGTAAGTCACGCTGGGCAGTTGCTTACTCTTTATAAAACGCATGTTTGGTCGTGCATACACATGTAGGCTGATATTGCAAAATGCCACCTAGCAGCTTTACGCTTAAAACGAAAAGTTGTGCTAAGAGCCTTATCGATGACTTGGTGTAGGGGATTGCAGTAGACTGTATGATTTTAAACTAACTAACTGACTGTTTGACGACTGATTGTATGTAGGGTAAACTATACTAGGGACGGTTGAAGAAAAGATGGTACTGTAGACGATTATATATTCCAACTATTTACAAGCGGCTTTTCACTAATTAACTATGTACAGGTTGTAACGCCTCAATAATTATTATTAATAAATAATAATTAAATTCATTATAAAGACATTTAAAAATATCTTAGAAGTTATATTTTAAACAATTAAAATGCAAATAATAAGCATAAAGTTCAAATATATTCATTTGGAATATTGAATATTATAGTATTTGTAAACGCATAAATTGTCTTTTAAAATCTCTAAATTTATTAAAAACCTGCTTAAAATATTCAAAATGTATTAAATCATATAAATACAAGTCGATTATATTGCAATAATAAAGATGAATAACATTTGTAATATAATAGGAAAAATTGATCAAAATTTTCTAAGTTGAAAGAGTTCTTGTAATAATTGGAAAATTTCTAAGTTGATGAACGTGTTCTCGTAATGTTCCCTTATATTAGGGCGTTGCCGGAGACACATACCCAAGGTTGTATATATATATATATATATATATATATATATATATATATATATATATATGGGGTGGTCGGCTGATCGAATGCTAGTACTAAGGTTGCACAATGACTAGTCCTATATTAGGGACTTATCATAGTAAGGTCTAACGAACCAAAGCATTAATTAATATAGAAGGTCTCTATGATGCATAAGCATTATGATAGCAGAGTTTTGACTTGAAGTCCCATATGAATAAGACATACAATCTATGAAATAAAGCAAATATGTGGAAGGTCTCAAATATGTAAAAGCATTATATTGAAAGAAATGGGACTGGAAAAGGATTATTAGAGTGGCGTGTAGGTTGCTTCGCAGCCTCCGAGACCGAGGTAAACTTGACTCGCTAACCGATGTGTCCTAGACATATCATCTTAGTGTCGGTGGTAAGCGGGTTTGTTGTAGCAATACGACTTGCCCGTGGACATCGCACACCCCTATCGTTTGTGGGCGGCGTCTTAGCGTATAGCGTTATGATACGTCGGCTGGCTATCTTTCGGATTAGGGTGAGTGTGTTTGGTAGTATTTTTAAGTGCAGCAAGCATACTCAACTTCATGTCTTAGTGCAATAGCGCTATGTTACGTGGAGTTTTGGCTACTAACGTCTTAGTACCGTGCTTCAATGATACGTTGGTGGTATTTTTAGTTAACAACATTATCAATTTTGTTACCAAAGTCGATAGGGAACATGTGGGTGTGATGTGAGGGGGCGTCATCCGTATGATAGTTGCACTGATGCTTATTGCTACTTGCAGTATTGTGTCTTGTGATGGATCTGCGGGTGTGCTGCACCTGAATCGACGCATCTTGTGGTTCTGGTCGATGGAGGTATGTGGGTGGTGATATCTGCTGGGACTATATGGGGGACCTTGGGATGGTGTAAGCCCAACGATAGTCGTATCGATGCTTGTTGCATTCTGCAGCATTGCGTCTCTGCGATGGTTGTTTGGCGGGTCGCTATTCTCAATGGCGCTTTCTGTATCTTGGTTTGACTCACAACCTAAGTAGCTTTGCCCAAGTCGGGTCCCTTCATAGCCGGGCTGCAGACTGTCTGTCCTCCATGATATTTTATATAACAACTTAATAATATATCTCTATAAAGTTCCCACCTTTGAAAGATTGAAGGCAACTTGTTGGTGGGTGAGACAAACATGATCGAAAAATGCATATACTCAACGTCAGTGACACAAAACCTTTTTGATGGCGAATTATTACTAATATCTTATAACTGCCTATTGGCTATATCTGCCATTGTATTGGTTGGTGGAGCATATGTGTCGACCTCATGCGGGTGGTAGCTGGAGGGAGAATCTGAGGAGGCTCTCAAGGCTGTGGCCGAAAGCCGCGCAACGTGGGACCCCATTCCCTTGAGGTGAGCGGTAGACTCATGACACACTCTGCGGCCAATTGGCCGTGCTGACCAAGCAGTTGGTGGTGATGCCTTACACTTACATCACGTCTGCAGGAACGGCGGTCTGGCAGGTGGTGGCGCTCACGGACGGCTTTTTATGGCCAGTGTGCCTTTTGTTGCCTAACCCGTGTGACGTAAATAAAACACAACGTAAATAAGGGTCCTAACTAAGACGATCACGCCATAAATTTATTAAACGGCCTATATTTAAACATTTAGAAAGATCAAGATATACTGGTCACGTAAATTAGATATATTTTACATTTTATATTATATATTTTTTATGATCTATAAGATATATAAATATATCTAATTTATATATCTTAAAGATATAGATTATAAAGAAATACAAGTATAAGTGTATATATAGATGGAAGAGAAGAGAAGAGAAGAAGAGGGGGGGGGGGTCGTTACAATATGTATGGGAGTCTTCGATAGAGTATTCTTTCTTGAGTTTTCTCTCTTGAGGTTTTATCTCTTGAGGTCTTTTTTCTTGATGTCGTATCTCGTAGTGCCGCTTCCGAAATGAAATCAACAGCTTACAGCCCAAAACGCCCTTCTTATATTCTCAAAAAGAGTGTCTCGGCATGTGAGTGGTATTGTGAGGTGTGCCGCGCGCTGATTGGTCAGTGGCATCACGTGATATTCGGGCGGTGTGCGGGGTACTCGGGGCGCAACGGGGTATGAAGTGGCGACGGAGCGGCGGCTCCCCTCGCCGTTCGTAACAATTGGGTTTGGAGAAAAACCAATCTTACCAAACTCAAACACAGACAAAAATTAGCCAAATTTTTGGTTTTCTACGGGATACATCTCGGAGAGTGTGCGCAGTAATTGCGTAAATTTATTCCCCCCTCAGCTTTCCACTATCAAATAACCGGATGCTCAGCCAGTCTCCACCCCTTCGTTGTCGACCTACAGCGCATTTAAATTAAAAGTTTTCTACATCGTTCGTCATGCGTACAGCAAAGGATCTTTAAAGCAAGAGAGAATGACTTTTGTTAGGCTTAGTGCGCTTTACTATCTTCGGCTGCATCACTACTTAACATCATAATTACATGTAGGATTACAATCAAACACTGGCTTACAAAAATTAAAAATAAGGAATGAGTAGCACATATTTTAATAGGGGTAGAGCAATAATACCACCGTGAAGTAGAAGTTTACTACTGCGTTTCGCTTGGTGAATGCAGGTGGCTGAAGGCCCAATTCCCGGTCCCATTTTAATATGTAGCGGATTTAAATAACACACTAACCCAGGAGCGGTCTAGCACCCCTAGTGTCGTATAATCGCTCACTGAGCATCCACACCCAAGCTACCCCCCTCTTCCTGAGCGTGGGTACTCAGACTGCCCCGCGTATTCTGGAGAATAAAACTGCTCGGGACAAATAGAGCAATAAGACAAAACCCCTGCCACGCTATTTGTGAATTTATGCAGCATCAGGAGACTTCGTTCGAACCTGAACACCGTCCACTACCAACTGGATACGGTGAAGCCGTCCTTGCTCCTTCTAATTGCGATACAGGTGTCCTCTCCGGCTAATATTTCATATCTATTCTACCCAGGGTACAAATAAAAACACTCATTTGTGCCTTGGGCTGGGGCTTGTGTATACGTCGGAGAAGACATCTGTTTTCGACACCTCGGCAGTCTTGAAGGTTAGACCTGTTGATGCTAAGACAGCATATGCGTAGACCGCTATGGCCATCACTGCGTCTATGGGTGCATCTATAGGTCCCATAGCAGTAATGTCAACACGAACCAAATCATTGACCACGTCCATGACTGCAAACCCCGTGCTACAATAGGTCCCATCCGCAGAGATCGATATCCTCGGTGACTTTAACGTCCACCACGCTGCATGGCTTTTTTCCCGTTTAACCAATCATGCTTGTAGATTTGTTTATGATTTTGCATTGGCATTTGGTCCGACACAACTGGTTACTTCGCCGACACTGATCCCAGATGTGCAGGATTATACACCTTCCCTGTTGGATCTTCTGCCGATCTCTCATCCGGACGTATATCAGGTATCCATCAATGCTCCTCTTGGCTCTTCGGACTATTGTCTAGTCCGGAGTGTTTTATTTATAGGATAAGGGTGACAAACGAGCACACAGTAAGTGGTTGCCGCGGCCCATTGATATAAGCACCTGTCCTCGATTACATATCAAAATGTAGAATACGTTGTCACCCGTGAGGACTAAGATGGAATGCTTCATTTCCAGTAAAAAGGATATCCGGTTCTCTACTCTCACCATACGAAACATAGCAGCGATAAGCTGCTATTTAACACTGGTATTCATTCAGTGTGGTGCCACTCACGCTCCCATCGCGCTTGCGTTCTGCAGGTTGCCGCCTTGTTTGGCACTATAGCGCTACAGCATTTCATGCCGGCATACTGCTTGCAACTTTACAAGGCGCAGGTCTGAACCTGGTAACAGCAATCTATGTGGGGTTGACCCCACGGATTGCAGTTCCCATCTCTCGGCACTTTACTTTACTTTGTGGAATCGTTTACCACCGGCAATTTTTCCGGCCCGATACGACTTAGGGACATTGAAAAAAGGAGCTTACTCCTTTTTAAAATGCCGGCAACGCACCTGAAATTCCACTGGTGTTGCAGTTGTTCATTGGCGGCGGTCGACACTTTCTACCAGGTGAGCCGCATGCTCTTTTGCCTACCTCTATTATAAAAAAAAACATGTTCACAATATTTTACGTAAGTGGCTACTGTTGCTCTGAGCACAAAGATGTTATTTTTTGCTGAATATAATTACTGGCTCTTTATACTCTTTAAACATCCCACAGCTGGGCAAAGGCCTCTTCTTATTTCTGAGAAGGTTTTTAGAACAAGGAAATGGCCACCGCACTGCCCAAATGCATGTTGTTCTCAAACATGCAAGTTTTCTCATTATGTTTTCCTTCCCCTCCCAACACGTGTAAATCAGCACTTTAAATTGCAATTAATAATTGAATGAGTGCCGGCGGGCATTGAACCCGAGTTGCACGCGTACTGGTCACAGTAGGCGTGCAACCCGGGTTCAATGCCCAATGGGTCAATTTACAGGGAGCGCTTAGCACCTGAGCTACCATGGCTCTAGTACTTGACTTGAATTTATACATTTAGACCGGAAACGAACAGTGCGTGACTGGAAAGCAGAAACAGGTAAAAGGTTTGTACCTATCCAGACTTCCTTCTAGGTAGAAAAATAATTCTACCTAGTCTAACTAGAAAATAAATATTAAATAATAATATTACTATATTATTACGTAATATAGTTATGATGTTTAAAATAAGACGTTAGTAAGTTACAGCACAACAATGAAAATGAATATGAAAAATTTTTCTTTCATTTCACGTTACCACAACTAATCAAATTGTTTGACCTTAATTATAACATTAATGCACTCATTATCTGGACTATTTTAGTCACACTATTAAATTGTTTCATTTCTGTTTGTTACAACATGAAAGTAAACAAGCTAACCTTCGTTTCTTCTAATTGACTGCTTAAGATGACATGCGAACACGTAAAGCGTTTCTCAAGCTTTTGTAAAAGCTTTTTTATATAAAACCACAAATTCAGATTAATGGGCTAGTTTCTGACTGCGGTCTCGCCCACTTTGAAACATAAACGGTTTTACGTTTGTATTCGTTTTTCATAGAATTAGGGTGTCAAGCGGGCCACCTGATGGTAAGGGCATACTGTGGCCCATAGACATCTACATTAATCCTCGAAGAATCAATATGCAGATGTGGTGACACCCATAATGGACTAAGGAATGCCTCATATCCAGGAAAAAGGATACGAAACACTTCAGCACACAGCAGCTTTAAACTGCTGTTTCACGCTGGTATTCTGTAAGAGCATGTTCCTTCCCTGTTCGAGCCGACCGATTCGTGCTAGAACTATATAGCTATAGCATAGCTCTATCATGTATGAAATCTCAGGTATAAGCAAGTGCTTAAATGGCGCAATCTGTGTGGGCGTCGCTGATCGCCGCGAGCACAGTGTTTTGAGGTATGAGGCTAGCAGTTGTTGTCAAGCGGGAGCCGACGTGGTGGCCATCTTTCAACAAAAATAATTAGCAGGCCGCTACTTGTAATAAGTTTAGGAGCCCTGTTTTCTTTATAACTCTAGCCAAACATTCGATAGATTGCTTTAATTTTATTAAGGAAGGCAGAAGGCACCTACTCATACACCACTGGTTGTGTGTATTTGACTTAAGAACCGACGTGTGATGAACCCAATCCCAAAACTAGATTCTCTGATTGTTACTGCAACCCTCCGACGCTGCGTCATACGAAAACCAGGAAATGTGTTAAATTGTAAAATTGCAAGACAAGACAAGACTAAAATCTTATATAATATATATCTGCTTATTTAGTACTTTTGGTGCATTTTATAATATATATAAATATTATTATGCTTTTATATATTATTCAAATATTTTTTTATCTAATTGTTATAAGTTAAATTTTCGTTCACAGTCGAAGTGATAGTCCATACTGACCATATAGATACATATCGCTGCTCAGAATCACTGTCCTCATTGTTTAATATGCGCTGCACAATATCTTACGAGAGCATGATAAATAGATGTTGGAACATTTTTTTATAGAATTAGGGTGACAAGCGGGCACACGGTGCACCCGATGGGTTAGTACATGCTACGGCCTATATATACATTCATATCTACCCTCGACTAATTAAAAAAATCAGAAATGAAAGGAAGCTTGTGTCCAAACATATTCGTCAACTTTGAGCCTAGTGCTAACTCAGAACAAAAACTCAAGGCTAGGTTGTTTTTGGAGGTATTGTATTTTTTCTTTATTAACAACGGGAAAATATTTGCTGTACACAACACACCTTCTAAATTAAGAAGTCTTCCATATATAAAAATAAATACATACAAATTAATGTAATTTCGCTTTGCCTTTACAATATATAAATGATGATAGCTCTAGAAGATTACTCTTGTTTCATTACAAATGATCATATATATTGCTCACACAGCTACGTCAGTTACTGATCATGTATCTTCTGAATGACATAACTTATTGTGATCATTACTTAGTATAAAATTAAAAATTTTGTACAACCGACTTCAATATATATTATTAAGGATAACTCAAAAACTATTGGTCAGTTATTTATCCACCACATTTATATAGGACCACATAAAAAGAACCAGCTTAAATAAAATAAGAATCAACGAAATCGGTTCACCCAGAAAAAAAAATGAGGTTACACACATAAAAAAAAGAAAAAAAAACATAGTTGAATTGAGCACCGCCTCCTTTTTGAAGTCGATAGGATTTTAAGAACTCGATATGTGGCACTGCACTCTAGTTATTTTTAATAGAATAAGGTGACAAATGAGTACGAATTCCACCTGATGGTGAATAAATGCTGTGGCCCATAGACATCTGAATTTATCCTCAATTAAGAATCAAGAAATCTAAATGGAGATGCGTTGTCAGTCCTAAGAAGTGAGATGGAATGTCTCGTTACTAGTAAAAAGAGTCTCCGGTTCTCTACTTTCACCATACGAAACACCGCAGATTAAGACGCTATTTTACGCTGGTACTCTGTGAGATCGTGATCCTACTCCGCTCGAACCGACCCGTGAGTGCTATACCCATAATATAGTTGTAACTTGGGTCTACAATGTAAACGCATGAATAATTATAGCTTCAGAAGATTTCGCCTTTTCATTCTAAACGATTTTATATATTGCTCATATAGCTCACACTTTTGGGACCTCTGTTAGTGATCGTGTAACTTCTGAACGACGTAACTGATTGATTATATTCATAGAATATATTTGCTTTGCTAAGACGATGGTTCATTGCTAAAAAAAACAAGAAAACAAGCTTGCAAAGATTCGTTTGGTGGCGCTGTAGTCAATTTATTAAAAAATCTATATCTATAGACCAAACTAAGAAAGAAAATAAGATTATTTTTTAAATAACAATCTTCTTACAACAATAGGATATTTTAAGTTTGGTAAATGTTTGCTAAAAATATACTATACGTCATTCACATTCACAATACAATATAATGCATACTTCTAGTATATGTTACACTGGCATTAAAAAACTTGACCTACTATAAATATAACTATGATAGGAGCACGATCTAGTAATTAACTATTTTAATCTGTCACTTTACGGACCTATACATAAGATAATCCATGTTATTTTTTATAGAGTAGGTTGACAAACGAGCACACATTCCACCTGATGGTAAGTGGTTGCTGTAACCCATAGACATTTACATCTATCCTCAATCAAGAATCAAAACGCAGATGCGTTGTCACCCGTGAGGACTACGATGGAATGCCTCGTTTCCAGTAAAAAGGATCTCCGGTTCTCTACACTCATCATACGAAACAAAGCAGTTTTAAGCTGCTATTTTACGCTGGTATTCTGTGAGAGCGTGGTCTTTCCCCTGTCGAGCCGACACATTCGTGCAACAACTAATATAGCTGAAGCATGGTTCTACCACGTTCAGACACCTTTGTAGAACCCCCAAAGAGTTTGGTAATATATATGTGGGACCCCCATAACAAAGAGTATATAATCACTACTTTTATTCAGAACCATAGATAAGAGTGCTGAGAACAATTCTTTTTTAAATGTTATTTATAAGAATTATACAACTAAAATTTTATTAGTATTAGTTTTGTTACTAAATTACGCTTCTCTAAATTAAAATAATTTACTTCAAATGACGAGTTTCCGCCATTACCTTTTTTTTTTTTTTTTTTGCGGATGGAAAATCATCAAATGACGCCTCTCGCTCTGGGTGGAGCGGAAGGGAGTGTCAGACTTTTACTGACTAAAAACCATCCGTGTTCCTTCAGTGCCCTTACGTTCCGGAGCCGCGGTATCTCTTTCGAACAGCCCGCAGCCCCGGCAGGCGTCGGCCCTTGCGGGCCCCTTCACGCTGCTGACAGCTCTTTGAGGCGCGCGTGGAACAAAACGCGCCGTCGACACGGCCTGTCGTCGTTAGACGGACGGACGGCGAGCTACCCATTGCTCGCCGTCCACAGGCCCGCGCCTACGGTGGCCGGGGGCCACGACGTAGCCCCCGACGCCCGGGGCGTCTCCCGCGGCGGCCGGGAAGGAAAGCTGTTGCTCTTTCCTTCTCCCGCTCCGCCACCTCCTTCGCTAGCATCACTGCTTCGCAGAAGGTGGTGACGGCATCCCATTCCGTCTCGCTCCGGACCATGGCTTCGACCAGGGCCGGACGCGTGAGGTCGCCGCCGCCTATCGCCGCTACGAGGACACGGCGGTGCTCCGCCCAAGCAGGGCACACCTCCACGGTGTGCTCCACCGTGTCCTCCGGTCGATCCTCGCAGTGGGAGCACCCGGGCGTTTCCTCCCGCCCGATTCGGTGCAGGAACCTCCCGAACACACCGTGTCCGGTGAGGACCTGCGTCAGGCGGAAGGTGAGGACGCCGTGGCGTCTCTCAAGCCACTCCTCAAAGAGGGGTCTTATCGCCGCTATAGTGGCGTGTCCAGCACGGGGTTGCGACAGTCGCTCTCTCCATGTCGCCATGAGATCACGCCGCCAATTACCTACGCGTCACGTTTACTTCATAATATACTTTAGTCTATTTCCTTCGCCACGTGAGTGGAACTGCAAATTTGAAAAAAATTAATGGGTGCAAAAGAAAGTTTTCTGTTCATTTTTTATATAAAAGTTAAGTTATTTGCTTAAATTTTGCTTCGTAACAATTTTATACACTATAAAATTTTTATTTCAAATACTGTGTCGTTTACGTAACAATTTAAATTTATTAGCCGGAAATAACTGAAAATTAAATATAAAGTGTGAGTTATCACTATAAGTCATGTAAAAAATACAAGTGTTCATATTCCATAAAGTCCAATGTGCGAAAATTACGTTTTATGTTATAATGTGGATACATAGCGAACATTATGGCGAAGTTGTTTTCAATAAAAAATCAAGGTCAAAGATAAGTATATATGCCTATCATTGAATGTTTTTTTAGTGGCTCCTACTGAGTATATCGATATAATTATATTGTATATTTCTTTTCTTTATTAAAATCGAGCGTTTCTATGTCCTTGTTTCTTTCATCATAGTAGTTATTTGATTTTAAAATATAGATATTGAATTTTAACATATGGGGATTCGTTAGATTTGCCTTAGAAGTAAGAATATCATAGACATAAAGAGGAGCACAATATTTTACTGCCACAAATATCGCTCACCTCTGCAACGTTGCCCTAAACATCGCACGATGCATCCGCGTTCCACCGAGATTAAACAAAAAAAAAGTTTTCCTCCCACATTTTTTTCTTTTCACTATCACAACAAACACCGTTACAGCCTATAAAAACCCCTGCTGAGCATATTGCTCCATAGAGGGTATTTTTTCATAGTTGCCACGTTTGGCAAGCGGGTTGGCAAAATCAGTTTTTTATATTTTTAGTCGTTATTAGGAAGACGCTGATGCCCATATCCTGATTTATTTCCTTCTGTCGCCTCTAAACATGAGTGATAAATAACATCCCGATGAAAAGTCAGCATGATCAGTCTAAGGCTGGCTTTTCACTATGGGATATAATATATATTATATCCCGAAATATAAATTATATCCCGCAATTGGCGTTCACACTGTGAGATATATCTTTTAACCAGTGTGCGTTCGTCATTGGTCATTGGATTACCCCCCTTTACCCCGTACACCGTTCTGCGGGGGCGCGGAACGGTGTGCGGGGTACAGGGGGCAAAATATAATATGAAAATATCGCTCGGTCGATCGAAAAAATATTTATAACTAGAGATGTAATATATATTATAGCTAAGTGTAAACGGTTCCATATGGAATGTATGGTGAGCGATATTAATATATATCTCGAGATGTAATATATATTATATTATATCCCGTAGTGAAAAGGGGGCTTAAAAGTCACGATGACTAACTACGTTCCAAAATAACGTTGTTCCTTCGCACCGCCACCGTACTGTTTTCTCCGTTACTCCTGTCACTGATTTAACCAAAGGTTGATACGTGGCAGCCGCGTTCTATAGACGACCTGATGAAAGACCGAAGGAGTCAATGGATGCAGGTGGCTCAGGACTGTGCTTTGTGGCCCTCAAAGGTCTACATTTAACGTTAATGGGCTGTAATTATGAGCAAATAAGATTAAAGTTTTTATTTCGCTTATCAGTTTGCTAATCATCTAATTAAATTAACAACCCACTAATGATATTATAAAGTGAAAAGCAAGGATGCCAGTTATGACATATAGAGAGATCAAATATGTAACTTAATTACTTCTAAAAAGCTCTCAGCTTAATGGATTACTTAATAAGGTGCACACGATCGACCTATAAGCTTGACTCCAAAGTTGGCAGATGTTCATCCCATGAATTATTTATCTATAAAGTAGTTTTAAATTTAGGTCACAGCTTTTAAATAAAAATAAAACTTAAATAGGATGAGCAGCAGCATCTTCCTTCAAACAACTCAAAATAATAGAAATAAAAAAAATAATAAAAATTAAAAAATTAAAAATATTGCACCACTGCCGAGCGTAGCAACTATAGACAATTCACCTTATGAGGCAATATATTGGGAGTCAATTATATTTGAGGTAATATTACAATATATAGGGAGTCCTTTCAGCAGTGGACTTTTACAAACAGCGGGGTATTATATGTTTAACGTATCTGTGTGTCAGTCTGTGGTATCGTAGTGCCCAAACAGATGAGCCGATTTTCATTTAGTTTCTTTTAGTCAAGAAAATCTATTTAGCAGTTTAAAAATCATCAGCCTTTTTTTTGGTTTTTATTATTGTTATTAATCTCTACGTGACTATAGGAAATACAACAAAAATGTAAAGGTTTCTTAAAGACAAAAAATATGCAGACTGGTGATAAGCAGTAGTGCCAAAGGTGCGAGACGTCTGGTACTGCCATCGTTAATCCATCTAATCGAATCCATATATCCTCATACAGACTGGTGATAAGCAGTAGTGCCAAAGGTGCGAGACGTCTGATACTGCCATCGTTAATCCATCTAATCGAATCCATATATCCTCATACAGACTGGTGATAAGCAGTAGTGCCAAAGGTGCGAGACGTCTGGTACTGCCATCGTTAATCCATCTAATCGAATCCATATATCCTCATACAGACTGGTGATAAGCAGTAGTGCCAAAGGTGCGAGACGTCTGGTACTGCCATCGTTAATCCATCTAATCGAATCCATATATCCTCATACAGACTGGTGATAAGCAGTAGTGCCAAAGGTGCGAGACGTCTGGTACTGTCATCGTTAATCCATCTAATCGAATCCATATATCCTCATACAGACTGGTGATAAGCAGTAGTGCCAAAGGTGCGAGACGTCTGGTACTGCCATCGTTAATCCATCTAATCGAATCCATATATCCTCATACAGACTGGTGATAAGCAGTAGTGCCAAAGGTGCGAGACGTCTGGTACTGCCATCGTTAATCCATCTAATCGAATCCATATATCCTCATACAGACTGGTGATAAGCAGTAGTGCCAAAGGTGCGAGACGTCTGGTACTGCCATCGTTAATCCATCTAATCGAATCCATATATCCTCATACAGACTGGTGATAAGCAGTAGTGCCAAAGGTGCGAGACGTCTGGTACTGCCATCGTTAATCCATCTAATCGAATCCATATATCCTCATACAGACTGGTGATAAGCAGTAGTGCCAAAGGTGCGAGACGTCTGGTACTGCCATCGTTAATCCATCTAATCGAATCCATATATCCTCATACAGACTGGTGATAAGCAGTAGTGCCAAAGGTGCGACACGTCTGGTACTGCCATCGTTAATCCATCTAATCGAATCCATATATCCTCATACAGACTGGTGATAAGCAGTAGTGCCAAAGGTGCGTGACGTCTGGTACTGCCATCATTAATCCATCTAATCGAATCCACATATCCTTTTTACAAGGTGAGAGGATCATAATATCCAACGGTGAACTTATTTATGTGCTAATTGCCACTACACGGCAAATCACTTCTTTACGTCGGTGTAAGAATATCCATTGCCATAGCCATATCATCCCGTGGATGTCGTAAGAGGCGACTGAGGGAAATTGAAACAGGATATGGACAGCAGTTTATTTCTGATAACAGGAGAGTAAGAATATGATTTTAGATAGATATGTATATGTATGTGTGTGTACGCGTTTTCTTGTAATAAGTTGAGCAAGGCTTCGGCATGGTAACGGTGTCGAATGTATTTATTTATATCTTTATCATATAATATCTTTCTTTGCTGGTCTTAGATCCCTCAGTGAACATTATATCCTCAGGCCGAATAATCAAACATACATATATGTAAGTAATTTATATGATATATTTATTTTGCAAAATATAGTTGGGTTTTGAATGAACATATCAGTTCGTTACGAGTTTATTGACCTTAAAGTTTGAAACTTACATATTGATCTTTATACCATATGGACCCCAGACGAAAATTGACTGCGCTCTTTTTAGATAATTTGATATGCAGAGTCAAATGAATCATATAAATGATTATCGTTTTTGAATCACTTTCCATGCTTCTTACTAATACGCTTTATATAGCCTACTCCTCCGGGAAACATCAACAATAAAGTGCTGCCTTGCGGAAGCAAAATTAGATTTAGTGTATTAGTTATGTTTTGAAAGTACCCAGAAATTAACTGCCACAAGCTACGATATGAGTTTCCACACAAATGTGTTGGTGAATACAACACAAATAAAACTTTTGACACGAGTAATGCGATTGTTATATGTAATATTGTATTTGATAATAGAATGTAGAAATCGATGGATTTAGGTAGCCCAGGACCGTGCTTTGTGGCATTCCTTGGTGGCCTATGTTCAGGAGTTGACCTATGAGGAGTTATAATTATGATGATGATAAAATGAGAGTGGCAAGCGTGCACACAGTCCAGCTGATGGTTAGATGATTGTGCTGCGGCCCATAAACATTTACATCTATCCTCGATTACGTTCCACCCTGAGAACTAAGATGGATTGCTTTTTTACCAGTAAAAAGGAACTCCGGAATGTTCTTGGTGTGTTCTTTTTGCGTAGAATAACGTTGCTTCAGTATTGTGGTTGTAACATAAATGAGTAGACTCCATCGGATAGAGGCCACGCTCGTAAAGAATACCAGCAAAATGTTCTCATTTTTTTTGTCAAGTTATTTGACAACATCTCTTTTTATTATTAACGATCATTTCCATCTCAGTGTCAGTCCTCAGGAGTGACAACATACCTGAATATAATTAATAGAATTAGGCTTAAAAAGTAAAGTTGCAGCCTATCTATTCCACTGCTGGGCACAGGCCTCCTCTCATTTCTGAGTGGGTTTTAGGGCAAGGACTTGTCCACCGCGCTGCCCTAATGCGTGTTAGCGAACTTCACATTTCTTCGAAATATTTTTTTTCTTATTTCTCAGACATGCTGGTTTCCTCACAATGTTTTCCTTCACCGCCGCGCGCGTGGTAAATCAGCACTTAAAATTGCAATTAACAATTTCATTGGTGCCGGCGGGGATCGAACCCGGGTAGCTCGAGTACTGTGAAGCTTACAGACCCGGAACAATTATTTGCAGGCCATACAAATACTTGTTCCGTGCGAGATTTGAACCTGCGACCCCCAGCGCAACAACTCATTGCTAAGCCACTGCGCCACGGAGCCGTCCTACCAATTCGAGGTTTTCTCATCAGATCTTTCCCAACAAGTGTATCTAGCGTGGTTTATGTGACTTGTTCGGGAATTTTGTTTCTTGGCGTTTTCTGGAAGCATGTACCAAGTAAATTTAATATTATTTAGAGAATGCCGAGAAGCATAAAGTCCATCTGTGTAAGTTTTATGAAGGTTTACACAATAATGTCAAACAACAAATATAGAATGATATGCTATATATATTCTACGTAATTCGTAAATTTTTTTTTTCAAAAGTTATCAACTAGTTTACGCAATGAAAAAGGGTAAGTATATATCATAAATATATTAATATAGGTATGTTATCATAAGAAAAATAGTAATATTTACTCGTACATCCTAATGATAAGCACATAAAAATTGATCGTGTTCAAAATACAAGAAAAAATTTATAAAAACTTTTAACTTCTTAAGGTAAACCAAAAATATTTTATACAAATGAATTAAATGAATTATTTATTACACATCCGAGGACCCAAAAAGCAATTGCGGGAAAAATGTTTGGAATTTCATAGATTACCTTCTTAGTATTCATTGTATTCCAATTCCTCCGAATTTCCATTGGATTTTCTTTAAAAAAATATCGTTAGGAAAGTATATTTTTAGTACAGTATAAATAATTAGCTAATTATTAATGTAAGTTGTTGTTTCAAAACACCAATGATAAAGATGATATCTCATTATTAAACATCCAAAATGATATATGTGCCATTGCAAAATCCTGTTATTTACTAAATCAGTGTCGTCACGAACTGAACAGCATGGCGACTAGCGTTTCCGCGTTAGCCTTCTGGTTTGAATAACACAGAGAACAAGTATAATTATACGCTGTAGGCATTCTATCTCAGTACTAAGAGGTTAAATCGCTTCTGTAGTCTTTACTAAGCTGCAGTAGCTACTTATCATCCGGCGGACGGCAAGTTCGTGCGTCACTTTATTTTTGTATAAAATTGATTGTCCATAGTAGTACGAGTTTTTTTACCATCAATATTGCTAATACATCTAAAATATTTGAAATAATAAGCTATTTTATGAACGTTTATTTCCCTCAAGAGGATATAAGGAAGCTTGACTGTGTTAAAGTTTGGCAAACTTTTAGACTAAATCTAATTTCACCTCCGCGAAACAAACATTTCACTGTTGATGAGTCCCGTAGGAACTTGCTTGTAACACCTTAATCATGCTAGTGAATTAGGAAAGGGAAAGCTAGGACAAAATAATAATAAATGTAGCTAAATATAAAATAATTAATCATTTTTAGGTTATAAAAGTTATCACCATTCTCTTGTGATATAACTAAATATATGCTGTGATCTGATCTATTTAAATATAACTTGTATTAGAAATTATTATAAAAATTATTTAAATAAAACAATATTACTCGGCAACAAACTTTCTATACTGTTCGAAGTTATCGTGGAGGTTAATAGTTAAAAATAATAAATGTGTTTCGGGTGTTCAACCCTTGCTTACAAAATTAATATTTTTTTTAATCGAATAAGGGTGACAAACGAGCACACAGTCCACCTGATGGTAAGTGGTTGCTGTGGCCCATAGACGTCTACACCAATGTTCAATTTACGAATCAAAATGCAGATGCGTTATCACCCGTGAGGACTATGATCGAATGCCTCGTTTCCAGTACAAAAAGGTCTCCGGTTGTCTACAATCACCATACGAAACACAGCAGCGTTATGCTGCTATTTTACGCTGGTATTCTGTGAGAGCGTGGTCTTTCCACCGTTGAGCCGACCTATTTGTGCGACAATTATACTACTAATATAGCTGCAGCATGGCTCTACCATGTTTATTATCAAGAATAATATTTTTTTATAGGAGAGGGGGGCAAACGAGCATGCGGCTCACCTGATGGTAAGTGACTACCGCCTCCCATGAACAACTGCAACACCAGGGAATTGAAGATGCGTTGCCGGCTTTTTAAAAAGGAGTAAGCTCTTTTCTTGAAGATCCCTAAGTCGTATTGGTCCGGAAAAATCGATGATGGTAATCGATTCCACAAGGAAGTCGTCGAATATACAATATACACTCAGTATAGAACAATACAGTTCGACCAACCGTAATATGTCCCTGTCACAGTTACACACTGATGTAACGTGAAGAACATAATTCCATGATAACGCCAAACTATCCAAGCCAACAGCAACACTATCCATCTCAATGTAACACAAGGCAGCCTCTCAGTAAGGTGGGGTCCCCCGGACGATGTAATTCCAAGCCAAGCCATATAAATAGCTCACTTACTTATTCTATTTTTTTAGGAGAGGGGGCAAACGAGCATGCGGCTCACCTGATGGTAAGTGACTACCGCCTCCCATGAACAACTGCAACACCAGGGAGGGAATTGAAGATGCGTTGCCGGCTTTTTAAAAAGGAGTAGGCTCTTTTCATGAAGGTCCCTAAGTCGTATCGGTCCGGAAAAATCGATGATGGTAATCGATTCCACAAGGAAGTCGTCGAATATACACTATACACTCAGTATAGAACAATACAGTTCGACCAACCGTAATATGTCCCCGTCACAGTTACACACTGATGTAACGTGAAGAACATAACGGTGGTAGAGCCACGCAGCAGTTTTTGCTGTTGCACGTATGGGCCGGCTCGAGCCGGGTTGGTACCATGACCTCACAGAATACCGGCGTGAAGAAGAAGCTCTGCTTCTGCGTTTCGTCTGGTGAGTGCAGGTGGCCGGAGGCCCAAACCCCCGTAGGTAGCGGAATTACACATTAGACTACCCCAGGAGGGTACCAGTAACCCTGGAGAATCCCTCGCTGAGCATCCACGACCATGTTATTCCAATCCTGAGCGTGGGTGCTCAGGCTGCCTCGCGAATTCTGGGGGGTGGGGGGGGGGGGCAACATTCCGCTCAAAAACATAACTGCTTGGGGCAAACTAAGCAACAATACCAAGGCGACCCCTGCCACGCTATCCGTGAATTTCTGCAACATCAGGGGACTTCACTCTAACCTAAACGCCATCCACTACCATCTCGAGACGGCGAAGCCGGCCTTGCTCTTCCTGACCGAGACGCAGTTTCCTCTCCGGCTGTTATCTCGTATCTCTCCTGCCCGGGGTACAAATTGGAGCACTCCTTTGTGCCTCGGGCTGGAGTTTGCGTGTATGTCAGAGAGGACATCTGTTCTCGACGCCTCGGCAGTCTTGAAGGTTCGGACCTGTCCATCCATTGGCTACGCGTAGACAGCGACGACCATTCGCGCGTCTACGGGTGCCTCTATAGGTCCCATAGCGGTAATGCCGAAACAGACCGACTCATCGACCACGTCCAAATGGCTACAGATTCCTTGCTACAACAGGTCCCATCCGCAGAGATCGTGATCCTTGGCGATTTTAACGCCCACCATGCCGAATGGCTTGGTTCACGTTTAACCGATCATGCGGGGAGATCTGTTTATGACTTTGCCTTGGCATATGGTCTGACACAACTGGTTACTTCGCCTACGCGGATTCCAGATGTGGAGGATCATACACCTTCCCTGTTGGACCTTCTGCTGACCTCTCATCCGGACGGATATCAGGTTTCCGTCGATGCCCCTCTCAGCTCTTCGGACCCCTGTCTGATCCGGAGTATGGTGCCACTCACGCTCCCTTCGCGGTTGCGTTCTGCAGGTTGCCGCCGTGTTTGGCATTACATTGGGACGGAATGCAGTCTTTCTTTGCATCCTACCCATGGGGGCGGGTTTGCTTCTCGCCGGATGATCCCAGCGCTGTTGCTGACTCTGTCACTGATGTGGTGCTAAAGGGAATGGAACTATTTATTCCATCATCTGTGGTACCCATCGGAGGCAGATCTCAGCCTTGGTTTGGTCGCTCCTGTAAAACTGCATTACGCAGTAAGCAGGAGTGTTATCAAGCCTGGGCTGCGGCTTCGGCGACTCGGGATGTAAACACCAGCATACTTAAAAAGAAGTATAACTTCGCCTCCAGGTCCTTCAAAAGAGTTATTGCCAAGGCAAAGTCAGAGCACATAGGCAGAATTGGCGAGAAACTAGTTCGCCTTCCTTCGGGAACCCGTGCATTCTGGTCTCTCGCCAAGGCTGTCCAAGGGAATTTCTGTAAGCCATCACTAACATCTCTGCACAGGGAGGACGACTCACTGGCCCATGACGCAAAAGACAAAGCCGACCTTTTAGGCTCCCTTTTTGCATCCAACTCGACTCTTGATGACGGGGGGGAAACACCGCTGACCCCGCGGTGTGAGTGCTCCATGCCGGATGTGCTGTTCTCACAGCGCTCGGTTCGCAAAGCACTTCTTTCCCTGGACATCCAGAAGTCGAGTGGGCCTGACGGGATCCCCCCAATTGTGCTGAGGACGTGTGCTCCGGAGTTGGCACCGGTCGTAACGCGTCTTTTCCGGTACTCCTACTCCCAAGGCGTAGTCCCGAATTCATGGAAGACAGCTTTTGTCCACCCGATCACTAAAAAAGGCGACCGCTCAGACCCGTCCAACTATAGGCCTATCGCGATCACCTCCTTGTTCTCCAAAATAATGGAATCCATTATCAACTGCCAGCTCATCCGTTACCTTGAGGATCACCAGCTAATTAGTGACCGCCAATACGGTTTTCGTCGGGGTCGATCAGCTGGTGATCTTCTGGTCTACCTGACCCATAGATGGGCGGAGGCTGTAGAGTCCAAGGGGGAGGCGTTGGCCGTTAGTCTGGATATTGCGAAGGCCTTCGATCGGGTTCGGCACAAAGCGCTTCTTTCGAAGCTCCCTTCCTATGGGCTTCCCGAGAAATCGTGCAATTGGATCACCAGCTTCCTTGCAGATCGGAGCATGAAGGAGCGTTGTAGACGGTGCATGTTCTGACTACAAGCCTATTAACGCTGGTGTTCCACAAGGCTGTGTGCTATCACCAACGCTGTTTCTTCTGCATATCAATGATATGTTGCTAACTGTTAACATTTATTGCTATGCGGATGACAGCACTGGTGATGCTCTATACACCGGCCGTGCTAATATTTCTCGGGAAAACGTCTCCGAATATCGGAACAAACTTGTGTCCTGAAGTCGAATCTTTGCTGGACAAAGTCTCGAACTGGGGGCGACTAAATCTAGTCCAGTTTAATCCTCAGAAGACACAAGTTTGCGCGTTTACCGCTAAAAAGAACCCCCTTGTCGTATCTCCTCAGTTTCAAGGCACTCCCCATGGTTGCCTCAGCCAGTATCGGAATCCTCGGCGTCGACAGATCGAGTGACGTGCAGTTTCGTGGTCACTTGGAAGAGACGGCCAAATTGGCCTCTAAAAAGCTTGGCGTGCTCAGTAGAGCGGGACAGTATTTCATGCCGGCACACCGCCTGCAACTTTACAAGGCGCAGGTTCGGCCTCACATGGAATACTGTTCCCATCTCTGGGCAGGGGCTCCCCAGTTCCAGCTCCTTCCACTTGACCGCATCCAGTGCAGAGCAGCTCGAATTGTCGACGACTGAGTCCTTTCCAATCGGCTCGAATCATTGGCGCTGCGAAGAGATGTTGCATCTCTTTGCATTTTCTTTCGCATCTACCATGGGGAGTGCTCTGAGGAATTGTTAGGATTAATCCCAGCCGCCAAATTTCACGACCGCACATCGCGGCAGAACTCTCGATACCATTCACACCATCTGGATGATTGGCGGTCCACCACTGTGCGATTTAGAAGATGTTTTCTTCCTCGCACGACTTCCTTGTGGAATCGATTACCATCAGCGATTTTTCCGGACCGATACGACTTAGGGACCTTCAAGAAAAGAGCGTACACCTTTTTAAAAGGCCGGCAACGCATCTGCAATTCCCTCCCTGGTGTTGTATTTGTTCATGGGCGGCGGTAGTCACTTACCATCAGGTGAGCCGCATGATCGTTTGCCACCTCTCCTATAAAAAAGAAAAAAAAGAAAAAAAAAAGATAATTCTATGATAACGCCAAACTATCCAAGCCAACAGCAACACTATCCATCTCAATGTAACACAAGGCAGCCTCTCAGCAAGGTGGGGTCCCCCGGACCGTGTAATTACAAGCCAAGCCATATAAATAACTCACTTACTTATTCTATTTTTTTTAGGAGAGGGGGCAAACAAGCATGCGGCTCCCCTAATGGTAAGTGTATACCGCCGCCCATGAACAACTGCAACACCAGGAGAATTGCAGATGCGTTCCCGGCCTTTTAAAAAGGAGTAGGCTCTTTTCTTGAAGGTGATCTTTTCTTTTGGGCACTGCATGATAAATTCATCTCTAGACTACAGTGTCTAGAGATAACTTCATCATGCAGTGGTCAAAACAATTCGGATTTCGTGTTAGAAAATTGTGAACAGGTATATAATCATATTGCGCTGAGATACTCAGGTAGCTAGGTAGGTAGGTAAGATACTCAGATACAAGTCCTCATTTGAGTTTTCTTTAATAAGGGTAATGTTAATATCACCAAGCATTATAGAATAAGGTTTATTAAAAGAACACAATGTTGATTCTAGTGAGGAAAGAAAGTTATTGTTCCCGAGAAATTGTGCAATTGGATCACAAACAACTCTCATTATCCTATTTTTAAAACCTATAGTTATTTAATAAATTTTATTATTTTAACATACCTTCCGGCCCTATAGTTACAAACAAGATTGAATTTAATAGTATATTTCATTTTACTAAATACCTCATTGTTTCTGCAGTTCACTCTGTAATGGCAACACAAAAGAGAATTAGTGCCATGGAACAAATAGCGCACTAATTCCTTTTGAAGGTATTATGTAACTGTAATTACGTGGCCGGGGTGAAGGAAATCGATTGAAAATCGTCTAATAGACTGGTAGCTACGTTTGCAATTAGGGTGGCAGTGATAGTCAGTGAACACCCATTACGAACCTAATGTTAATGTCGAAAGAACGTTTAGGGAAATATTGTCTGATTAACGGGTTTCGTGATAAAGGTAAATGTATATTATTTTATTTCATAATATAAGAACATTATTTCATACCAGTGGTCGCCTAGTGGTCGGAATTTGACCGTACCTAATATTTTTTTTTTGATTTTTATATTGAGCAAGTTGTATTTCACTTTCAACTGCACATTAATATAAATAACACAGATATGTATCTAATCTATAAAATATAAAATAAACGCTTTTTTGCCTTGAGACATTTGAAATCATACATACAAATTTCACTTTTAATTTAGTTATAACGGACAACCAGGCGGTCGGCGGGTCTTAACCTCTTTGTTGTCAGCTTTTTTGTATACAGCAAAGAATTCGAATAATTTGCCGGCGTCTATCTTTCCGTCCGATTACAATCTGGGCGTCTTCAAGGCAAAAGTGAATAAGCTTTTGTTACGCTAAGATAGTGTGATTTACCATCAAAGGCTACATCACCACTTACCACCACGTGGTGGGATTGTGGTTAAGTACTGGCTTATAATAAGAAAAAAAAGTTGAATAATTTGTAGGCAACATTTTGAAATTCTTTGGCGACCATCACTACTTTGTGCGACTATTTGATCATAGTTTATAAAGTAATGATTTTTTTTATGTTTACGCGAATACTGCATGCTACATTTAGTTTTCGAATACTTTATAACACTGTGGCTACGGATGCTGTTATGTGCTCGAAACGTCGGGAATAAAAAATTAATTTTTAGTTTCACATTTCTTAGTTCCCATTATATAAAACGAGAGACGTGTGCATGACTTTGGGCTTTAATTAGACTATTTATGTATGTGTATTTGTGTTTATTCATTCATCATTTCACGCTTTATAGCATATTAAAGTCCACCACAGAATATTTGCCTCCCTATAGATTGCCTCATTAGGACGATATTGTTGTGGTGTTGCCATGCTTGTCCGAAGGGTTGGCAATCGCAGTTTTTTTAGTTATTATTAGGAAGACGCTGCTGCCCATCTCCTAAATTGTTACCCTCTGTTGCCTCTTACGAAACCCACGGAACGACAATAGGTAATGGATATTTATGCACCGCCACTACACGCTACTACACAACACAATACATATTAAATAATGGTCCCCGGCGGCCTATCTCAACGGAGTCTCCATTCTGTCATCTACACAGGACTAGATTATAGAATAGAATACAATAGAATAGAATAAAAATAAAATATTTTTATTCAATACTAGCTGCGCCCCGCGGTTTCACCCGCGTCATCACGTGTCCGAGGTGCGCGATATGACCTAGCTCAAGCATTTAATAACGGCAAAGGTTTAAGCGTCGTTCGCGCGCCCAGCCAAGTATTGAATTATTTTAATTTTACATTATCTCTTAAACTGTGCGTCCAAATAACATGGCACTAAGAACAAAGTTTATCTTCATAAAATTGTCTTGATGATGAAGTAACTTTCGTTCTTAAGGATAAATAGGCCATGCCTAATAATAACGCTCATATATCACTTTTAAATTTTCAATATTTTTATGTCACAAAATACCAAATTATGACTTATGTATAAGAAATAGACATGGTATCCCGGAATTTTTTAGACGAAGTAAAGGTCTATATTTTTCTAAAACATTGTATTTACGTATCCCTAACGATAAGACCAGCGTACGCGGATAAATCATTTCGGGAGTGCTTTTTCTTCTGACTTGCTTAACAAACTGAGTAATATAGCGTAATACTATATAACCTATACCACCTATTCCACATGAATTTGACTATAATATACAAAAATAATTTTTCAAATCGGACTAGTAGTTCCAGAGATTAGCGCGTTTAAACAAAAAAAAACAAAAAAACTCTTCCGCTTTAATATATTAGTATAGATTAGTATAGATAGATTACATGTGTAATTCTTATTTAAAGTCATTTTTTACTTTACCACTGGTTCGAAAACACCTCTGTCCTGGGAAGAACCAGCAAGAAACCCTGCGGAACTTTTTTTAAAGTAAATTTTACATTGATGATTGAAAAATTCACACAATGATTGTACAAACTATTTACAAAATTTATTTTAGAAACTGCTTGGAAGTACTACAGTGCCCAAGTGTATGTGCAAGCACAGGTGCACTCTGTATTCCCTCACTATAATAGTTCGATGGCACGGTAATCCGACGCGACCGGAGAGAGACCAGGCGCAAAACCAACGGATTAAGTGCCCATTGAATGGGGGTAAAACACCACCAACTTCCTGTCTCCAGGCTGCTACTCAAAATTTCTTGAGAGAGAATTCCAATAACTGAGTTTGGCCGGGTTCGAACTCGGGACCACAAGATTAGGAATCGCGTTAACGATCACTAGACCAATGAGGCGGTCGACTAACAAATAAAATATTAAAAAGCACACTAATAATAAATGAATAAATTGAAAGGAAAACTAATATCACTTTAATGTTATAAAAAAGTGACGTCAAAAATGCTTCGGTAAATTATTGCACTATAAAAGTATCCAAAACCTACCGTCTTATCTTTACCGCTTAACGACACCCTAAGGGACTACCGCCATATTACTTTACTAGACTGAAAATAGATAAGTATTCCAGTAAAACAGTAATCGTAAATCACAAAACGGAGGAGCCTATAAACTTAAGCTGGATCAATAATAACAATAAAGCTGGCGAATATTGCAAAATGTATTAAAATTGTATCAGAATGTTCACCCATCAACATCATTACAGCCTTTCTTATGTTTACTGTTGCATATAGGACTCCCTCAAAGATTGCCTCATATTTGCCACAGTTGCTATACTTGGCAAGCAAGTCGGCAACCGCCATTTTTATAATTAATATTTTGTTATTCGTATCATGTTCGCTCTATCGTCTCTTACGATACCCACAGGATAATATGAGGTAGCAAGAATATTCCTCTTATGCCGCCACTATACGGCAAGATCGTTGATCGTCATTTATAATATAATCAGGCTATGCTTACTACAGATCGTGGGTTCAGATCCCTGACGGAAACTTGGGTAAGACCTGTAAATAATTGTTTCGAGTCTGGATGGTTCTGTATATGCAAAAGTCTCCACGGTGTCGAATAAATTCCTAGTGAGTGGTTTTAAGCTTAATTATAAAGAAAAAAAAATAGATGAGAGTAAGGTTTATTACACCGCTAAAACATAGACAATTTTGTCCCAATCCCCGGATCCCAGTTACGTCCCATGGGTGACGTAAAAGTCGATAATGGAAAATAGCAAAGAATATTATGACCTCCGATAAATGACTCTTTTTGCCAAACGTTAAGTGCCGAAACCGAAGACGAAAGATGTGCGGTTCAAGACGACTGGTTTTGACGATTACATTACGATGATTTAAATAAAATCTCCATATAATAAGGTCTAATAATTAAATTTTGAGGGCGACGAAGAACAAGAATGTACGATTATAAATGTGTAACTACTTGGCATAGGCCTCTTGTTGATATGAGAGTCTACAGTTAACAAATAATGGATGTAAGACAGAAAACGCAAGATTTCTCCCACGCGGTGCACCACGCATATAAAACCTCTTTTTTCATCATCCCCTGAAAGTCCACTGCAGGACATAGGCCGCTAACATTTAAGATGGAATTCGCCTTAATCGTCACGCTTGGCGTATTGACGATTGCACTACCGGACGTCTCGCCTTTGATGCTGGGTCCTATCTCCTGTCTGGACATTTAACACATGGCTGATGAAGTGATTGTACCGCCATCTATTGGAAATTGTAAAATTTTTGTGGTATACCTGTTATCGCATTTTCTACACTCACTGGACGAAATAGGGTGATAGATTCTATTACACCGCCGCCACACGGCTTCTGCAGATATACTAACCATATTTTATTTAAACAGCATAAAATATAGTTAAATGTATGCAAACGCCGTAGGTATATATTATTATTTTAAATTAAAAGGATCATAAATAAAATGCAATTTTTTTATTTCAGTTGCAATATCAAATAAAGATTACAAAGGGTTGACTTAATGTCTATTGGCACTCTGTGTCAAGCGGGGTGTGGTGTGAATAAGTGGTAGGTGCAATCAACTATTTGAATTAATAAAAGAAAATAGTAATATCTACTAGTGTTGGTACTTCATACCAACCTCTTGAAGAATTATTTACAAGGTGATTTTCAAGGAGTTCCAGAGTTGATTATAGGTATTGATTATAGGAATCGGAAATTCCTTCAAACGATTTGTATAATATGGTATAAAGAGATTAAACTTCGGAGAATTATTTATTAATCTAGTTTAATTAGCTCAACAAATATAAGTAAAAATATTAACAAAGATATATTATGTTACCACGTTTTTTTAATTTTAATTATCATATTTAATATTCAACTAGAACAGTCGTTCACTTCTACTACTTCTTATGTAAACGTAACGACATGCTGGAGGTAGAAGTACGAATAACATCTTAAGAACAGTAAAATAAACCTTAAACTTAAATAAAGACGGTGACTTAGTATTGCTGCTTAGCTTGACAAATCAAACGTACCTACAACTTAACACAGAATAATTGCTACACAAGATAAAGTCACATCTATTTAAAATATAACTTAAGTTTAAAAATATAAAACCCTCGAATTAAAAAGACCTGATGATCTTCAAACGGCAAAACACATTTTTTTTTGAGTTACATCTTAGAACACTCTCGATGTAGTCACATTCCAACCAAAAATAACTAAATCAAAATCGGTTCGTCCGTTTGGGCGCGACGAAGTCACAGACAGACACACAAATACACAGTTACACACGTTAAACGTATAACATAACACCCCTCTGTTTTCGTCGGGGGTTAAAAATATAACGCGGGGACCGTGCGGCGCAAACACAATTTTCACTGTCGGTAAAGTCACCGTCACGAACTCATTATAAACATTTTAGTTTCTGCACAAGTCCGGTTTCCAGACACAATAGTAAGACAATAGCAGTGCCCTATATGTAGTGCACGGGACAGCGAAAGGGTTAAAGCAAACTCAACAAAAGTCTGATCTAAATATAAACACGATTTATCTAACCCATGTCATGTGTTCTATGTAGGTCTGGGACTTATAAGTCCTATATTTTTATGGGACTTTATCAAAAAAGATTGAGCTTACTGTATTTATTTGCCTAGCAAGTCGTTAATGGCGACTATGGGATATTGAGCGTATAATCGGGTATGCAATGGACTAGCCACCTACCACTTCTTTCACAAATTTTCTTCTAAACTCAATTTATTGGCTAAGAGTCGTCCGAGTAGTTTGCTGCTCTTAGGACTCGGCCCACTCCCTTGGGAATTACAGACGTTACTCTGTAATCCCCGAGGGATGTATGTTCTTCTGATCTCACTGTCTATCTGTTCATCTAACTGTCAACTCTAATAGAAGTGAAATGGTTGTAGCCACGGAATTGCATTTCCAAACCTTATTTAATATTTTACAATTTTTTTTTATACTTCATATTTTGCAAATATTTTACACATTAGGAGTATATTTTATAAAATGACACTTGTTCGCTTAAAATATATTTTATTTCGACTACAATAAGAAACTGAATCTAGCATTATTCTCCAAAGGTTTACTGTGAGAACTTCAAGAATATAAATTTGTTTTAGAATTTTCTAGGTAAAGCACAGGTATATTTTGAATTTCGAACTTTTACCATAACCGTACGATTCACATGTTTGTAATGTGAACGTTTCACTTGAGAACTACTTTATATGTATGATGTGCTAGAATTATTTCCGAATTGAAGAGACTGCTTGAATTAGTTACAACAATCGAATAGGGGTATAATTGTTCGAAAAAAATAAGTTTGCTTGAGTATTAATAATCATACCGTGTAGTGACGGTGTAAAAAATCCAAACCTCCCACAATGCTTTTATTTGACTTGCGTAGTAAGAAACTGAAATGGTGGCTCCCTTTTCTAAATATTCAACTATAATTATTCCTTCAGCGTCCCAAATAACTAACGTAATAAACTTTCCTGCCAAACTTGAAACTTTGAATTTCTTCGGCGTCGGGAGGAGGCCCGTTTCATAACCATTAATTTTTGTTTTGTTTCAGGATCAAAATGGTGAATTCAAGTCTTGTTCATGATCACGAAACGTGACAAAAAATTTCTGAACTGCTTGGCAACTTTCGAAATTCACCCTCGAAATATCGACTCGTTTTTTCTTTTGCTCGTCGGTTAACATTTTCGGTACCCAAACATTTTCATATGCAATTTGTTTGCAAGCATTCTTTAAACACTGTCATATGAAATCCCTGTGGCCTCAAATATATGCCTAGTAACTCATTTATTTATTTATTTATTTACACGCTTTTACAACAAAATCCCAGAAAATGTACAAAATTTGTCAATAAATAGTTCTTTTTATTTCTTTTTAAAAACGTAACTTTTCTTACGTACTTCAGTACTGAAAATTGTACAAAAAGGGTTATTGTAATATCAATGATTACATTAGTGAAAAAAAACCCTGGGAATGAGATGATCGCCACCATGCTGGTTCTATTAAAACTCATTTAAAATGTGTACAAACAAAATTATTGTAAAGTGATTTAAAAAAAAAGACGACGGAATTATGGCAACTTAATGCGTATAGTGAATGTAAAGAACCTAAGAATATTTTTACTTGTGAAGAGGCATTACACTTAAAGCCTTAGTGGTGGCAACTTAACTTCTTCTTAAAAGATTCTTTATTGAAGATAGACATATAGATATATTTCACGACTCTTATTTGTTATTGCTTATAAAAAAGCTTAAAGATCTAATTTATCACCGAGCTCGTTATAAAAATGTGTGTTTTTTTTAAATTAAAGTATTAAAGTAACAAACGAGCACACAGTCCACCTGATGGTAAGTGGCTGATATGATCCATAGACATCTACATATATTCTCAATTGAGAATCAGTCCCTGAGGCCTATGATGGAATGCCTCATTTCTAGTAAAAAGGGTCTCCGATTCTCTACACTCACCATTTTACGCTGGTATTCTGCCGGCTGGTATTATGGTACGTTTTGCCTATTTGATCAGAATAGAATTTATTTCATACTTTGTTTAAAATGTGCACTCTACTAAAGAGACTTTTAAATAAAATACTTTATATAATATTCATTATTTTCATTCTTATTAATTGCATCCGTTTATTTTGAACAGAGTTTTTCTTATTTGGGCACATATATAACTTTTTTATATACATTCTGATTGTATTGATTGGATGGATTCACCTGTGAGGACTAGGAGTCCTCACGGGTGAAAACGCATCTGCATTTTGATTTGTAACAGAGCATAGATGTAGATGTGTATGGGCCACAGCAACCACTTACCATCAGGTTGACTGTGTGCTCGTTTCTCACCCTAATCCTATAAAAAAAGGGCGCGAACCGCGAACTCGTAAGGTCGTGGGTTCGAATCCGCCATTCGACTAGTGTTGTGAACCACTTCTAACACAAGCATTTTAAGCTTACCACTTACTTGGTGAGTGCAGGTGGCCGGAGGCCCTTTTTACTGGAAATGAGGCATTCCAACTTAGTCCTCACGGGTGACAACGCATCTGCATTTTGATTCGCAAACGAGGATAGATGTAGATGTCTATGGGCCGCAGCAACCACTTACCATCAGGTGGACTGTGTGCTCGTTTGTCACCCTTATCCTATAAAAAAAAAAAAGAGTGGTTAAAGGGAATATTAGTAATGTTTAATAACATTACTAGTACTTTTTTTTTTAAAAAGGTAAGTGGCTACTACAATCGACGGATACTCGACACCTTCAAGCAAAGAAGCAAAGAAGCAAAGAAGTTGTCACCTCTAAGGAATAAGATGGAACACCTCACAGCCTGAAATAATGATGTCTTACTGTACAATATGGTTGAAAGAAAATAAACTATGAAGAAGGATGAGTTATATAATGTACAAAGACAGACAGACAGACCGTCCAAAAATTTTAAAAATGGTTGTGTGTGTCTATATATATATCATGCAAATAACCCCCGAGTTTAATAGAGGCCAGTTATTTCAATGTGACAAACAGACACTTCAATTTTATTTATATGTATAGATAATATCGTATAATACGACCATGTATGTATAACAGTGGTAGAGCCACGCGACAGCATTTGCTGTCACACGGATGGGCCGGCTCGAACCGGCGTGGTACCACGACCTCACAGAATACCAGCGTGAAGTAGAGGTTTACCTTTGCGTTTCGCTTGGTGAGTGCAGGTGGCCGGAGGCCCTTTTTACTGGAAATGAGGCATTCCATCTTAGTCCTCACGGGTGACAACGCATCTACATTTTGATTTGGAATAGAGGATGGATGTAGATGTCTATGGGCCGCAGCAACCACTTACCCTCAGGTGGACTGTGTGCTCGTTTGCCACCCTTATCCTATAAAAAAAATGTATCTTCTTTTCGTGCTCAGCTAAATTGGCCTATCGGTCAGCGCAGATATGTTAGAATACTCTGCACCCTTTTCACAGTTCTGAACGATCCATGTGCTCCCCTTCCCATTGTCATAATCGTTCTCTCCGTTCTTTGGCTAATCTTAAGTTGCTCGCTCCTTTACACCGTACTGGTTATTTATCTCACTCTTTCGCCCTCGCGGCCTTCAGACTCTGGAACGACATCCCTCTTGACATTAAAAAAGCTTCCAACAAGTTTTTTTTTAAAATCAGGTCCGTAAGCATGTGAAAACATTGTTGCAATTTGAACTAACACAGCTCATTTTTTCATACACATATGCTTATTTTATATTTGTTCTGACATAGATAATATTTATATACATTGTGTATATATGTAGTGTATGCATGTATATGTTTATGTATGTATTTATATATGTATATATTCTGTGTACTTAAGTATATATGTCTATGTATGTGTGTATATATGTATATTTATATGTATATACAATATTTTTTTAGCCCTCTCTATTTTGATTACTGCTGCACCGCCTCTTATTTGTCTATCTCTGTTTAGCCTAATGGCATTAAGTCCGCCATATGTACAACTTTGTGCATGAAAGATTAAATAAATAAATAATAACTTTTTAGATAAGGCTCCAGATTTAGACGCAAATATTTATTCCCATACGCAATATAATAACTGTTATATAAAGAAGTAACCCACAACTATAGTAAATTTTGTATTAAATATATCGAATCACATCGCGTGATTTCATATTACTTGTTGTCGATTTCCGTACTAGGACAATGCTTGGTACGATAATAGCAATATATACTAGTAAAATAAAATTTGAATGTTTTTTCATCCTTTTCAATACATTTTTTTAATTAAATATACTTTGCTATTTACGTAATATCACTCTACGTAATCTTAATTTAAGAGGGGTATATTGTCATAGCTATGATATTGCCATAGATATGCAGGAAGTCGATGGATGCTCGTGGCTCAGGACCCTGCTTTGTGGCATTCTTTGGGGGAGGCCTATGTTCAGCAGTGGACTTGTGAAGGGCTGTAATGATGAATCTTAATTCCAATTTTACTTATTTAATTTTATACATCATGTGGCTCAGAACCGTGCTTTGTGGCGTTCCTCGGGGAAGGCTCATGTTTATTTATATTATATGTCATAGTAACGGCCTACCTTCTATATAGATTATAGCGTTATTTTTATTTATTGTGTCATTTTTTATCATAATTAATAAAATCAGGCGTTACTCTGGCCATTATATTAAAGGTAGTGGAAATTAATTTGCCCCTATCTGCTCATTAAAATAAAATGATGTGCCTTTTCTAGTTTGAACAGCACCTCCCGCCTTCCCTCAATTGTGTGTACTATCACAAATCGCACGCAGGTTAATTAAAAAAAAGAAAAATTTTCATATTTTTCGGATATAGTTTAGCCTAGATAAAGAACAATATTTCTGATATTACTCTTAAACAGTGCAGTGGCGGTGTAAGAATATTTACTACCTCATATCGTCCCCCGAGTACTGTAAGAGGCAACGGAGGGTAAATAAAACTGAAGATAAACTGTCGCATCTTCCTCATAACTAAAAAATAATAAAAAACTGCAAATGCCAACCCGGCTGCCAAGCATGGTTACTATGACAAATCCTCTCTAAGAGGCAATCTATGGGAGAGTTCTATGTTCAGCAGTGGACTTTAGTAGGCTGTAATGGATGTAATGGATTGCTCTTTACCTATTCGTGCAGCTTCATCGTAATTGGTTCAGCTATTTCGGAGATTCGCCTGGACAGACAGACAGACAGATATACAAAAATTTTAAAAATGTTTATTCATGTTTTAAAGGCTAGAAAATAACCCCTGAGTCTAAAAGAAGTCAGTTGTTTCGATATTATAGCCAAACACATAAATTTTATAGATGTTTCTAGCATTATGCGACATGTAAAATAATACTAGAGGGTGTTACTTGAATATGTTGCAGAGCGCGATCAAACCTCTAGAGTGTCAACAGCAGCTGCTAGATTTTGTGTTGAATTTTAAGTTTAAACGTGTTGGTGCGGCTAGCACGTGTGAGTTTATGGTGTGGTAGAGCCACGCGGCAGCTTTTGCTGTCGCACGAATGGGCCGGCTCGAACCGGGGTGGTACCACGACCTCACAGAAAACCAGCGTGAAGTAGAGGTTTACCTCTGCGTTTCGCTTGGTGAGTGCAGGTGGCCGGAGGCCCTTTTTACTGGAAATGAGGCCTTCCATCTTTGTCCTCAAGGGTGACAACGCATCTACATTTTGATTTGTAATAGAGGATAGATGCAGATGTCTATGGGCCGCAGCAACCACTTACCATCAGGTGGACTGTGTGCTCGTTTTTCACCCTTATCCTATAAAAAAAACTTAACTTCTTGTAAATCACTTTGAAATCATGTGTGGTTATTTCTAACATCTCAAAAAATTTAGGTGTTCTAGTGTCAATGTGACCATGGTTCAAACCTCAGCTGGAAAAAAATGTTAAAAAATTATCTACTATTAACCATTGCCCATCACTTAGATGAGAAATGACAACATTTTGAAACGGATTGACGATTGCAAAACCAGACTGTTCGCGATGGCCAAATAGTGTTTAAAAACGAAGTGATTAAAGACAATATTAAAAGGGAAATTACCGACAAAACTAAGTGAAAAGTGTATTAATATAGTTTTACAGCATATTAATAATCCTAATATATTAGTAAAGGATGTCGTTTTGATAATAGTTAAGACATTTTGATTTCTTATATTTACGCGAACACTAAACATTAAATAAAACTACTTTTACGGATTTTTTCGCGTTTAATTAACTTATTTTAGTTTTATTTATTTCCGACGTTTTACAGTACATAGTAAATTAGACGTTACACAGTAAGTTCATTCTGCGTAGATCGGACCAAAATTAATAATTAAAAAATAGTTAAATGTACTCCAGGACTAATCGGGGAAAAATAGCGGAGGGTACTCTGACATCGGGACGTCAATCACCTTAGTCCCCCTGACCACGGGTCCTGTAAAGTACCTGAAACGTCGGGAATAAATAAAAATAAGATAAGTTAATTAAAAGCAAAAAAATCCGTAAAAGTAGTTTTATTCAATAAATACGAGTAACTATTATTGTATAAAGAAAAGTCGATCAATCAGAGCGCGTCATATTGTAGAACTTTCTTGAAGTTTTTAACTACGTAATAGCAAAGAAAATAATATACACTACGCGAAGTAATAGTTGATCCCGAAAATGATGGGAATAATGTTTATGTTCTGAAATAATTATAAATATGACATTAAATTAGCATAAGGTATTATACATTGAGGAAATGAAAAATATTTTTTATAATTAAACTTATGTTCTATTTATGATAAAATTAAAGAATTAATGCATACATACATACATACATATAATCACGCCTCTTTCCCGTAGGGGTAGGCAGAGACCACTTCTTTCCACTTGCTACGATCCTTACATACTTGTTTCGCTTCGTCCACTTTCATTATTCCCTTCATACATGCTCTACGGTTTAGGGAACTCTTGACCTGGCCTTTTTTCAAGACGTCCCTGATTTGGTCTAGAAATGTCCGCCTAGGTCTACCCCTTCCAACACTTTCATTCACACTCGCCTTATACACTTTTTTCGTCAATCGTTCTTCATTCATTCTCTCGACATGACCAAACCATCTCAGCATACCTTTCTCAATTTTTGTCACTACATCTTCTTTCAGACCACAACGTTTCCTTATCTCACTATTTCTTATCCTGTCACTCAGTTTAACTCCTATCATACTTCTTAATGCTCTCATCTCAACTGCATTTATTCTGCTTTCATGTTTCTTCTGCCATACCCAACTTTCACTTCCGTACATGAGTGTCGGAACCAACACCCCTTCATGCACAGCCAAACGAGCCTTGTTAGACACCTTCCGACTGCTCATAAAGGAGTGCAAAGCTCCATTCACTATGTTTCCTGCATTCACTCTTCTTTCGATATCACTCTCACACTTTCCATCTCTTGTAAACTTTGACCCATGATACACAAACTCTTTCACCTGTTCAATTTGTTCATCTTCAATCACGATGTTGCAGTCTGTCACTGCCTCGTCTTTTCCAAACACCATCACTTCGTCTTCCTTACATTCATCTTCATTCCCTTTCTAACAAAAGCTCCACTCATAGCAGTTACCATCTCCTGCAACTCCTCGGCCGAAGACGCAAGTAATACTTGGTCATCAGCATAGAGAAAACATTTGACGAGTAACTCATTCATTCTCAACCCACTTTCATTCTCTTTTAAATCTGTCAAACAATTGTCCATGAACAGATCAAACAGCCACGGTGACGCTACACATCCCTGTCTAACACCTTTTTCGATATTAAACCATTCAGTGTATGCCCCGTTTATCCTTACACAAGCACTAGAATCCCTATAAAGAGATTGCAATGCTCGTATGAGGATACTGCTCACACCGTTCACGGACAGTGCTGACCACAATTCATTCCTCACCACTCTATCATAGGCCTTTTCTAGATCTACGAACGCGTAGTAGACTTTCTTGTTTTTTGCCAAACACTTTTCGGCTATGCACCGCAAGGAAAAGACCTGATCCGTAAATCCCATTCCCTTTCTAAATCCCGCTTGTGCATCCCATACTTTCTCGTCTGTTTCATTCACAACCCTTTCAATCAACACTTTCGCATACAATTTACCGACGACGCTGAGAAGACTTATACCACGGTAATTTATGCAGTCCTGCCGTGACCCTTTTCCCTTATACAATGGCACGATTACGGCTTTGCACCAGTCTCCCGGTACTTGCCCATTTCGCCAGCACAGATTGAAAAGGCGGTACAGCTGACTAGCCACCAGGCCCTGTCCAGCCCTCAGCATCTCGGCGGTAATCCTGTCATACCCTGCAGCCTTACCTTATCTCATACTTTTCAACGCTTTCACTATTTCATCCATGCTTATCTCATTTTCATCAACATTTATATTATTTACCGTGGAAGGTGGCAGATGCTGTACCTGCACTTCCTCTCTTTCAAACAAACTTTCAAAATACTCTTTCCATCTCTTTAACACACATTCTTCTCCTTTTATAATGCTTCCATCTTGACTCCTGATTGTACTCAGCTCCGAGGTAGAAGTTTTTCCTCTGGCTGTTTTGATGGTTTTCCAGAAAAACTTTATGTTTGACTGGAAATCTTCAGTGAGCCTCCTATCGAAATCATCCTTTCGTTCTTCTTTCTTTCTTGACACAATTTCTTTCGCTGCTGTTTTCAATCTTTTATACTTCGTTCTTGCTTCCTTTATCTCGTCATCCGTTGCCTTTTGAACTTTTTGGTTGGCTTTTGTTGCTAACCAATCCAACCACGCTTTCTTCTTTTCTTGCACAACCCTTTGTACATCTTTATCCATCCACACGTTATCATTCTTTCTTTAAAGTAAAGTTTTTGTAAAGAATTAATGTACCCAAATATTATGAAAATTCGTGACATTTTGGTTAATAACTTTTTATAATGTTAATATATTGATTAACCTTTATGACATACTAATAAAGGACTAAATTGCTAATTTAATAATGTATAGCATGTTAGTGCAGAAATTGATCTTGTATAGAAAATATTGTAATTTATGCCGATTGTATAGTGAAAATGTTATGCAATAAAGAGGCAAAACGGACAATGGCAACTTTAGGGGAACCTTAGGGGTTCGGGACCCAGTAACGTTGTAGTGTGAAGAACTACCAGTAAGAAGCGGTAGTAAGCAGTAGTATATGAAATGACTAGTAGCAGAATATAGTGAATAATAGCTAGCAAAATAGTAACTGATATTCGCAGTTTTACATATTTAAAAGTGATAGCTAGTTGAAAAAAGTGGTAACTGATATTTGCAGTTAATATTTAAAAGTGATAACTAGTCGCAGAAAGTAATAACTGATATTTGCAGTTACATAATTGAAAGTGATAGTTAGTCGCAGAAAGTGGTTACTGATATCCACAGTTACACAAGTGATAAAAATAGCTAGTTTAGTTGATAATAGCTTCTAGTCAGACAGTGTTAATAAAATCAGCTACTACTACTACTAATAGATATTTGATACTACCAAATAATTTGAAGTAATCTTTTAAAAAATATAGTGACCAACTGATAGTGAACAACCGTACTTGAACAACCGTATTCAACAACCGTGGTCAATAAACAATAGTTAAAAGATTTCCGCGTGTAATTGATCAGTCGAACCGCTGGCCACTGCCTTGCCATTTGTATTTTATAGATCGTGCATTTTAATTTTGAACCTCAGTCCACAGTATCCCAGCTGCATCCACTAAACGTGCAGTAGAAGTATCCTCCGGAACCTATAGGTGTAGGACGTGAGCGACTTGTGAAGTACCTTTGTCGATATTTACTCCGGAGAGTTTCACCCGTCCGGCACATTCGCTGGTCCTTCGAGCTGGATTCATTCGTTGGTACTTCGGAACTGGATACATAGTCGCTGCCGTATTAAAGCCGCTGAATTTACAGAGTCAAGATGCCGATCACTCGTTCACAAGGAAGGGGAGTCAAGACGTGCACCGGCAGTCTGGAAGGAGGTTCGTCAGACAATGCCGCCGCGATCAACCACCAGATGCCGCCACGCTCGCCGTCGTCAATTGAGGGCGCTGAGGCGCCATGTTGCCCTCTCGAGGGGGGTACTCCTGCCCGCGCCGGCCACTACAACCCGGACAATGAAGCAGAGAGAACATATAGAAGGCAACGACGACATTCACTGAGTATCGTCACCGACAGCCCGGGAAGACACCCGCGCCGAAGAGCCACCGAGGGGCCACACCGATAGCAGTACGAAGTCAAAGAAGACTAGTCGGCCCAATGGAACAATTTTGAAGGCACGTGAAGAAGTATTGAAGATCAAACTGGAACTCGTACAGATCTCCTTACAGATGGCTGAAGAAGAAGAAGAATCGGACGACTATGATGAAGATGGTCACTCCAAAAGTGAATACGTCTGATCCTGGCTGGAAAGTTTTGTAGCCAAACAGAAGCCAACTCAAGACGCAACCAACGACCAAGAGGCGACCAAGAGGCCCCACTTAGTGAAACAGTACCAAAGCCACCCCCGGAGGTTGTCGACCTAAGTGAGCCACAAAAGCAGCTCACAAACAAGGATCCCTATCCAGAAGATGTACAAAAGGATCCCACGCTACAGAAGCTCAGTCAGGAACCCATCACTAATGAAGACAAGGGCTCCGACCATTTACAACAGAGCTCACATCCGCGATCGCCGCACTCGCTGACAAACCAAAACCAGAGAGTGCCTCACTATCGTCGCATACTTTCGCAGCGTCGAAAGCTATAATGACACTGCCAAGCTTTAGCGGAACACATACCGAATGGCTTTCATTCCATGCCATATACGAGATAACCCGTGGCTACTTCAATGGTATTGAAAACGAAGTAAGAAGTAAAGTCTACAAGGAAGAGCCTTGGAAACCATCAGCTCAGAACTCATCGGGTATGCTAAGCCAGATGAGATTATGCGAGAGCGAGAGCTACAATTTGGACGTCCGGATTCAATCGCGCAAGCATAGACCGAGAAGTTACGAGGATTAGCACGCTGTACAGAAGCACCTAGAGACATCTGCACATTCGCGAGCAAAGTGAGGATGAAGCGTCGTCACACTAGAAGCGTAACTATGGCAAACATCTCCTCTATGTAACCTATGGGGAAGGCCTATATTCAGCAAAGGAATTTTGATAGGCTGTAACGTATGAAAAAAATTAAGGTGCAAGCCGTCTGATATCGTTATCTAGTCAAATCATCTCGATGCTCATTTGGAGCGCGCTTAGTCCAAAGTCTATATCGAAGAGAGGTTTTGCGAGTTTAGGAGGAGAAGATATCCCTAAAAATTTATAGTGGGAATACCGAAGCGAGAGTTTAAAAATTTATCTTGTTTGCCGTTGCCTATCTTAGTAAAAGTGTACTTTAATAAAATTGTTCTGTCATACCTGAGCTGTAGCTTATTCAATTTGTGTGTCGCATTTGACTTATAATATAACGTACAAATACAAATTATTATTATAAGTTTTACTTCAATTTTAACACTAAGAGCTAAACAGTAATATAATTAGTAAATTTTGCAGATAGTTAGGAAACTGTTTTATATAAATTATAGAATTACTGATAACCGAAGTTATAAAAGATGAAAGAACAAGTTTTAGACTTCAATATCGCGTCTCAAGCAATAGAATTCAGTCGCTAGTTTTCCAAACATGAACTCGCTAGTGTGTTTTGCTTTATTGACTGTTATGATCAGTATGGTGTGTGCTAAAGACTTGTATCCTCGTGAGTGTATTTATGTTGAAGGAAGGTGTAAGTAGTATACAAAATACTGTTTTTTGTACTGAAAGTCTCATGCCCATACTAATAATTTTTAAATATCGCCCACTTAAATTGTGTATAATTTACTAAAGACATTGTCTACCGTAATCGTTGATTATTGAGTATCAATTATCTCTATACTTGTCTCCTTCCATCGTCATTTAATGAAAATGGAAAGAGCAACTATAAGCATTTCTTAAATTGACGATTTTTATGAGTAAAGTTGTAAATATAAAAAAATAGCATATTGGTTATTCTACTTCATTTCTATTATCACTGACACAAATATTTTGATTAAAAAGGGCTGTTTTTTCATTCGTCACGTGAAAGTTATCCATCAAGTAAGTTATTTTTTTTATAGGTTAAGGGTGACAAACGAGCACACAGTCCACCTGATAGTAAGTGGTTGCTGCGGCCCATAGACATCTACATCTATCCTCGTTTGCGAATCAAAATGCAGATGCGTTGTCACCCGTGAGGACTAAGATGGAATGCCTCATTTCCAGTAAAAAGGGCCTCCGTCTACCTGCACTCACCAAGCGAAATGCAGAGGTAAACCTCTATTTCACGCTGGTATTCTGTGAGGTCGTGGTACCACCCCGGTTCGAGCCGACCCATCCGTGCGACAGCAAAAGCTGCCACGTGGCTCTACCACTGTTAAAAATAGTTATAACCAGAATCAATAAAAAATCGTTACTTCTAACGGACTATTTTATTAAAAATATTGTAATTTTTATATTTTTATGTTGAAAAACACTACTTTTAAAATAATTTTCTTTTAATAAATTAATTTAATTGTTTGAATTTTCAGACTGAATATCTGGTTGTAATTTATTTGATCGATAACATTTAAATGGCATTCGAAAATTCTTCAACTTTTAGAATTAATTTGTTGGTCAATAATGTAAGTTAAATATTTGGTGGACCGAACCGACATCAAATGTCATAGATACTTTGAGTTTTTTTATTACCGACCAGCAGTTCATCTAATGTAAAGTCCTCCAAACCGAATTTTGCCCACGGCAGCCAATCTTTAAGAAGTGCAAGATTGTGTGTGTGCAAGCACTGGAGCACTCCCTATTCCCTTACTCTCATAGCCTCATGGGACAGTAATCCGACTCGACCGAAGAGAGATCAGGCGCAGGACCAACGGCTTAACGTGCTCTCCTAAGGGAGAAGTAGGTGAAACACCGCTAACTTACCGACTCCGTTTTGCTATTAAAATTTTCTCGACAGACAAACCAATAATTTATTTTGGAATTAAAACCCGAGACCAAATGTTCAGCGGTCGCGCTTTCGATCACTATACCAACAAGTCACTTGAGGTTCAGTGACTATGAAAATCCTAAGACAAACTTAAAACAAAAAAATACAGTAAATATATTGGCTCTATCACACCACAATCCGATAAACATCAGGGTTGCTGCTTGGTGGGAGGAATAGGTAAGAGTGTAACCCATTCGGACACCTCGACAATAACAAGCCCTACTAAACTGTAATTAGATTAAACTGTATATAAAGAATGATATTTTGTCATCATTATTATCATCATGTATAGCCCATTAAAAATTCACTGCTGAACATAGGCCACCCCCTAAGACTCATTGGAGTGATATTTGCTATAGTTACCACGTTTGTTAGGTGGGTTGCCGACCGCAGATTTTTTATTGTTTTGTTACATTCTGTTCTTCGGAAGATGCATCATCTTCTCTCTCTATGTTTTCCACTATCGCCTCTAACAAAACTCATTGCTAATAAATTCTATTGCGTCGCCTTTATACAGGCAAATTATTTCCATCCTCGGTGACCTACGATTTGTTGTTCAAGCTATCGATAGTTATATCTTTCAACAGTTTTCCTTATCTAATTTTTTTTTAATACAACAATCATGCACTTACGTGTTTAATAAATTTGTACAACTCGGTGGCCACATCATTTATTATGTAGATATAAGACATTCTTAACGTTTATTCATTTTAAATAACGTGACCTTACTTGAAATGTCACGTTTTGATTGAGTATCAGTTTTTTAACATGCATATTAAATAATCAAATACCTAAAAGACACTACACTAAGCCCATTAGTCGCATCGATTATCAAGAATGAGGCCATAGCTCATTCGTTTTGAATTCATTACTTCTATTAAACCTCTTGCTCAACATAGGCCGCACCATAAATTCATTCATAAGAAAAATATTTCCTCAAGTTGCCATGCTTGGCAGGCGGGTTGGCAAATTCAAATTCAAATTCTTTATATATGTGTTATATAAATACAAAATATGGCGTGTGTGTGTGTACGTGTGTGTGTGTGTGTGTGTGTGTGTGTGTGTGTGTGTGTGTGTGTGTGTATGCGTGTGTGTGTGTGTGTGTGTATGCGTGTGTGTGTGTGTGTGTGTGTGTGTGTGTGTGTGTGTGTGTTTGTGCGTGTGTGATTTTTGGAATCGAAAGGCCTTGTATCCAGTAAAAAGTGTCTCTGGTTCTCTACACTCAGCAAACGCTGCAGCTATGTTATGGTTGTAGCACGAGTGGGTCGGCTTGACCGGGGAAGGACCATGCTCTCACAGAATACCAGCGTAAAATAGCAGCTTAACGCTGCTTTGTTTCGTATGGTGAGTGTAGAGAACCGGACACCCTTTTTACTGGAAACGAGGCACCTTAGTCCTCACGGGTGACAACACATCTATCTGCATTTTGATTCGTAATCGAAAATAGATGTAGATGTCAAAGGGCCACAGCAACCATCAGGTGGACTTTGTGCTTGTTTGTCACCCATATCCTATAAAAAAACGAAACACAGCAACATTGAGCTGCTATTCTAAGGTGGTATTCTGTTAGATTGTGGTTCTTCCCCGGTCAGGCTGACCCATTCGGGTTACAACTATAAGACAGCTGCAGCATAGCTCTTCCACGTAAAATGTTTAATTTATATTTACCATATAGTTTATATTTTACATATTTATTTATTTATATTATTTATATAATGCATACCTATATCACTCATTGTTAAAACCAAAAAGTTTGTAGTAGCAAATAAAATGTGAGAGAGGTCATATTATGACGTTGCAATGGCGGCATGACGCTAAAATTATGTCATTGTGTCCATGGCTCCATCCATGGCTATATAAAAATTCATATTTAAAACCTGTGAGACATAGAAAATCATGTTATTGAGCTTTTCTGTCAGCAATTTTCATAAGGAGCCCGGAGTCAAGAAGATGGAGATGTTTCACCTGTTTGCCTTTTTTGTGTTTTACCATTTAGTGCTAAACCTACCGCAGCTGTGGTGCCCAAGGCCGTTGGGCACACAGTGCTTCAAAATCGCTGCGATAAAACACGACACTGTTGCCACAGGAAATCGCGTGGCTTTTCCTTATCTCTACGTCGCCTAGAAACCAAATTTATCACATGTTTGTTCTTGTATATGGCAAAGGTCATATCTCAATTCTAAATTAGTGTTTAGATCAGCAACACGATGTATCCGACTCGCGACATCTTAGTTGTATCGCCATTTATTATTGCCAAGAAAGTAAAGGATGTGTTGTACAGTGCCAGTATAAAAATATCCACTTCCCCATATTATCCCGCGGGTGTCCTAGGAGACGACATAGGGAAACGTATCAGGAGTAGGCAGCGTCTTCCTAATAACGACAAAAATTATTTTGATATTTTGTTATTAAAATTATTGGCTATACAGGAAAATTAAAATTGCGCTTACCAAGCGTGGAAACTATGGCAAATAACCCCCCTCCCGCCCGTATTTGGCAATCTGTGGGGCAGGCCCATACTCAGCAGTGATTTTTAATAGGTTATTAGGGTAACTGAGTTTCACTCCGAATTCAATCCGGATTTTTTAAGGTAAGTAAATATATTTTTAGACCCAAAATCGTCTTAAAAATTTCCTACCTTTCAAAACCAAGCTTACATTTGTTCATTCCCTCATTCTACCTTTTATAGATTATGCAGATGTATGTTACTCAGATTTGTCACAAAATCTTCTAAACAAGTTGGAGCGCCTTCTTAATAATTCCATAAGGTTTATTTTCGGTTTACGTAAGTATGACCACATATCTTCCTATCGTTCAAAGCTTAAATGGCTACCTATACGTCAAAGGCGATGCTCTAGAATATTGCTTGTACTTTATTCAATTTTAAACGATCCAAGGTCGCCTTCCTATCTTAAGGATAACTTTCATTTTCTTAATTCGATTGACGGTTGAATACCACGACAATCAAACCGTCTGAGGATAAGGTTTCCACAGCATAGGTCTAATTTTTTCAGGTCCTCGTTTACGATACAAGCTATACATCTTTGGAACACCCTCCCCGATGATATTAAGAATGCTACAAATAGAAATTCATTTAACACTTCTACGACAACATTACCTGAAGGCACTTACTAACTGACATTTTTCTTTTTTCAAATATTTATTTATTTATATAATAATACGGATATTTATAAAGTTTATAAGCATGAATACACATTACATATATGTATATATGTATTATTGTATGTAAATATATGTTATATATATTTAAATATATATATATATATATATATATTTAAATATATGTTGTGTATGTATGTACTATGTACATATATCATATTTTAATATAAATACACTTTATTTATGTATTATGTTTCGCACCTGCCTACAATTGTCTTTGGCACCCAGGGTTGACTGGCAGAGAATGCCATATGGCATTAAGTCCGCCCTATGTACCCTTTACCTTAAGGTGTTACATTTAAGTTTTTTAAATGAAAAAAGAAATAAATAAATACAGTGCCGCTCATCGAACCTATCAAAGCTATCAAGCAACGTCTTGACAGTACGAATATACTGTGTAAATATAACTTCAACTGTAAACAGTGTAGTGGCGGTGTAAGAATATCCACTATCCCATAGCCACGAGGCACGTGGGTGTCGTAAGAGGCGACAGAGAAAAACTGAATCCAGATATGGGCAGCAGCATCTTCCTGATAACAACTTCAAATAATAAAAAAACTACGGCTGTCAACCAAGATGATGCCAAGTACGGCAATTATAGCAAATATCCTCCCTATGAGGCCATTTATGGGGAAGGTCTATTTTCAGCAGTGGACTTTTGAAGGCTGAATGAATGACCTCAATCGGTGAAGTTGTACAGAAATTATGCAATCACTAACAGACGCACTAACAATTAAAAGCTAATCAAGAATTGATGTTATGTCATGAGACAGGATAAGATTTTAACCTCGTTTACAATAAATTTCTCCAACAACAAAAATTGTCTATAAACAAAAAAAAATGATATATAATAAAATTGGCTATATTATGTGTGATTTGATAAATTTTACAATACAGCCCTATCTTTTCTCGTGTCTAGGATATTTTATTAGAGACCTTCAAGAAAAGATCCTACTCTTTTTTAAAAGGCCGGCAACACAGTTGTTCATGGGCGCCGGTAGTCACTTACCATCACGCATGCTCGTTTGCCCCCTCTTATATAAATGTTCTTCTTCTTTTTCATCACACCATCAATAAGGTAAAATCAACGCTAAGTCACTATCGCGTGACTTTACGTCCATATATGTCATTTCCATCATTTTTATAGTTTTCTAAAGCGTTAACGATCGTAGAAAGTCATCTTTGCTAACCCCGCAGACCGTAAATGATCACTGGTGGACATAGACCTCTTTCATTGTATGGAGGATTTGTCTTAAGCGTTTCGCACACACAAGCAGCTTGCGGTGGCGGCCGGGGTAGCGGCCAGTTGTATTCGCTTGCAATATGAGTCTATAAACCCCGTGCGGCTATGTCACGGCTGACTGCAGCCGCATATCCTGCCCCCTCTGCCAACGCGTGTGTTAGCGAGTGTGCGGCCTATCGGTGGCCGCAGCGCAGTCACTTCGCTTGCGGTTCGTAAATTAGATTAAGAATAAAAGGAAGTAAATTGAGCGAGCTCTGCACGGCGGCCATTGGAGCATTAACAATGAGAGGACAGTGTGACGTGATGACTTATGTTATCGGGGGATTTCTGTTGCGAATACCTATTGAAACAGAGAATATTTTAAATTGAAAAGTATCTCATAACTATATATTTAATACGAGGTAAAGCCATGCTGCAGCTATATTAGTAGTATAGTTGTAGCACGAATAAGTCGGCTCGACCGGGGAAGGACCACGCTCTCACAGAATACCAGCGTAAAATAGCACCTTAACACTGCTGTGTTTCGTATGGTAAGTGTAGAGAACCGGAGACCCTTTTTACTGGAAAAGAGGCATTCCATCTTAGTCCTCACAGGTGACAACGCATCTGCATTTTGATTCGCAAACGAGGGTAAATGTAGAAGTCTATGGGCCACAGCAACCACTTACCATCTCTGTGTGCTCATTTGTCACCCTATCCTATAAAAAAAAGAGAACCGGAGACCTCTTTTACTGGAAACGAGGCATTCTATCACAGTCCTCACGGGTGACAACGCACAACATTTTGATTCGTAGTTGAGGATGGATGTAGCTGTCTATGGGCCACAGCAACCACTTACCATCAGGTGGACTGTGTGCTGGTTTATCACCCTTATTCTATAAAAATAAAACTTCAGATACGGTCGCTATAGCGAGACGTTTCCTAATACTTATGAACTCTCGCCTCTTCTGCTGCGTTACTATATTATGTAATTTTTATTAAAACGACCTATTTTTGCTAATGATCTGTCCACCAAATATTTTACCAAGTATTTCTACCAAATATTTCAAACCAAATATTTCTTTAATTTCATTGTTCCAGGTTCAGAAGAATGTGAAGAAGGCACCTACTCATACACCACTGGTTGTGGGTATTTGACTAAAGAACCGACGTGTGATGAACCTAATCCCAACCCAAATACGGATGGCCAGATTTGCGACTTCTCTGCTTGTTACTGCAACCCTCCGACGGTACGTCATTCGAAGACCGGGAAATGTGTTAAATTGGAAGATTGCAAGAAATACGACTAAGAGCTTACTTATGTATACTATGTTTGATTAGTATATTTGATGAATTGGATAACATACATAAATATTGTAATACTTTTTATATAACATTCAAATAAACTTTATCCTATAATGATTTCTTATATTTACGCGAACACTACACATTTAAATATTTTCTTAGCCAATTTTTGTTTACAGTCGAAGTTTGAGACGGTGATACTTTACCCTATTGATAATGCTTAGTCAGATTAATATAATAGGCATCTCAACAAAACTATGTTTCTAGTAACAGAAATGTATAAAGATAAACTTATACTTATTTTACTGGCAATGAGGCATTCCATCCTAGTCCTCACGGGTGAAAACGCATCTGCATTTTGATCTGTAACAGAGGATAGATGTAGATGTCTATGGGCCGCAGCAACCACTTACCATCAGGTGTACTGTGTGCTCGTTTTTCACCATTATCCTATAAAAAAAACTTATTTATTTAATTTTTCATTTTGGTGAATTTTTACTTTACGATACTTCACAACAAGGGCCATCGGCGAACCGACGATGGCCCGTCGCCCGGCCCGATGGACGTCAACTGTAATACCGAGAAAAATAGTGTATTCAACAAGACCTCCACACTTAAAAGCAAAGTGGCATTCACCTTTTTAACATTAGGTGTAGTGAATTTAATACATTTCGTTTTATTACCGTTCCAAAGTAAATATTTGATATAAAGTTTTTTTTTTGTAGGATAGGTTGACAAACGACACACAGTCCACCTGATGGTAAGTGGTTGCTGTGACCCATAGACATCTACATATATCCTCAATAAAGAATCATAATGCAGATGCGTTGTCACCCGTGAGGACTAAGATGGTATGTCCATCAGTAAAACGGGTCTCCGGTTCTCTACGCTTACTATACGAAACACAGCAGTGTTAAGTTGCCATAGTTGGTAAAAAATTACTTCGCGTACATCCGCTAGATAAAATAAAATTATGTATCTTACCTAGTTTGAAGAACACCTCCCGCCCTTTCTCAATTGCGTACACTATCACAGTCACCACTAATCCCAGCACCACTACTCAAGTGTTAGGAGTAGTGGTAGTAATGGTATAGTGGTAGGTAATAAAAAGGAATTCCGCAAACTAACGCCTGATTCTATTAATTAAGTTATTGACGTTAAACCAGTGTACTACTTTTGACATAGCATTATTCATTTTGTCATATTTCAGTAATTACCACCATCCAACCAAAATTCACCATCGAGCGATTAATAATAATAATAATAATAATACCTTTGGCATACTCAGTTGGACTCAGACCGAACTGAACGCTCTGGACAGAAAAGTCCGCACTATAATGACGTGCCACAGGATGCATCATCCGAGATCGTCAGTAATGAGGCTGTACTTGCCGCGGAAGCATGGTGGGCGCGGCTTTTTAAGCGCGCTTACCATGCATAATCGCGAAGTGTGCAGCCTCCGTAATTACTTTCTAACGAGAGCGGATGATCCATACTATAGGGACGTTATTTCTTGTGATAAAGGACTTACCCCTCTATCCTTAGCCAATGAGCAATGGCAAGACCCGGCAGTACAGAGCATTTCCGACCGGGAGACCGTATGGAAGGAGAAAGAGCTCCACGGGAGGTTCTACAAGGCCCTTCATGAGCCTTTCGTAGACACAGTCGCCTCCCTCCACTGGCTACGTTTCGGTGACCTCTTTGGGGAAACTGAGGGCTTTGTCTGTGCAATACAGGATCAGGTTATTAAGACCAACAATTATCGGAGATACATCCTAAAGGATGGCACCGTCGACATCTGTCGAGCTTGTCGCCATCCCGGTGAGTCACTTAGGCATGTCATCTCTGGTTGTTCGGCGCTTTCTAACTCTGAGTATTTGCACAGACACAACCTAGTAGCTAGGATTCTACACCAGGAGCTCGCTCTGAAATACGGTCTCGTGGATCGGAAACTGCCATATTATAAGTACTTGCCGGAAGCCGTGCTCGAAAATGACCGCGCCAGGCTCTACTGGGACCGGGCCATCATCACAGATAGGACTATTCTTGCGAATAAGCCTGATATTGTGCTGATGGACCGGGCACAGTCAAGGATATTTTTGGTCGACTTTACCATTCCTTATGACGAGAACCTCGTGAAAGCCGAAACAGATAAGCTGACAAAATATCTGGACCTGGCTCACGAGGTGACCGACATGTGGGGTGGTCTGCCGGCCGAAATTATTCCTGTGGTCGTATCTGCGAACGGGTTAATCCCAGTTAGCCTCTCGGGTCATCTGAGGCGACTGGGACTCCGTGACGGACCGCTCCAAGCTCAAATGCAGAAGGCGGTGCTCCTCGATACCGCCCGCATCGTCCGCCGGTTTCTTTCCCTTTCCCCCTAACCCTCGGCCGTTTGGTCTCCCCTGCCGAGGGCTTCCATCTGGTTGGGTTTTTATATATTTATGTAATTTTTATGTACTTATTTTATTTTATTGATATTTATGTAAGTTTATCATTTTCATTTTCAATTATATATTTATACAACCCAACCAGATGAGAAAATCATACAAATACCCCATAATAATAATATATATATATATATATATATATATATATATATATATATATATATATATATATATATAAAATATTAAAATCTGTTTCGAAGGTATACTTTGCGTTTCATTCACCAATTAAAGCATGACAAACGTGACCTATTCAGATATTTTGTTAATTCATTGAAAAGCTAAAAAGAAAAATTTAAGTTCATACACAATTTTGATATAGTATTATAATAGGTTACCTATGAAACTGCCGTTCTGCAGTACCGGCCATTTCACACCAAAATAATTTTTGTTTGGCTAAGAATTCTAATTTCAAATTAAATATTCTAAAAACGTGGAATTTTTTGTTTAAATTAGTCATTTTTTTATTGATTAGCGTTATGTTTTTTTCGCATTTGAATCTTTTTCTTCATCATAGATTCGTTAAAATTTAATAGTACCGTCGTGGCAGCATCGCGGCACAAGCGACACGTAACATCAACGACGTTTACGGAGTTTACAAACGAACGCACAACCTGTTATTTTTGATCTGGTTCCGTTGTGGAAATTTTGACATGAAAAATGAAATAAAACGAATTAAATATGATCGTGGAATCTGATGATACTCAATCTACGGCTCAATTACCAGCTTTCAACGTTAGCATCAAACCAATATTGGTTATTTTACGTCAAATAAGTAAGGTAAAAAAGAATGACAAATGGCTGCCCCATGAACTATGTAACATAATGTGTAACATGACGTATGTGTCGAGACCTGCCTTGCACTGCTCAACATGCACACAAATGAAGGAATTTTGAACCGCATTGTTATCTGCAATGAAAAATGTATTCTGTTTGACGTTCGCAAGCACTCAGAAAATTGATTAGCTCCTGGTTCAGTACCTAAAGAATGCCCTAAACGAAGACTCACTCCTAAAAAAGTGATGGTCATTGTTTGGTGGTCTAGCGTCGGTGTGATTCATCACAGCTTCTTACCAAACGGATGAGCATTACTGCATGATACTGCATCTGCAGATGTGTACTGTGAAGAACTGAACACAATGATGGAGAAGCTCGCATATCGCCAACCAGCTTTGGTCAATCGCTCGTCCCCGATGCTCTTGCACGACAGCGTGCCTCATACTGCACTAGAGACGGTCTAAAAGTTACAAGAGCTGGGGTTCTAAGCTCTCCGTCACCCTCCGCACTCACCAGGCCTTGTGCCTACAGACTTCTACTTTTCCCAGAATTTGAATAGTTCATTTACTTATAAAACCACAAGTTTTTTTTACAAAAAATGGCCTTATAACAGGTTTTCCTTTATTATACGTGTATATACACAATTAAAAAGAAAGAGCGACGTTTTCTTCATCATCATCATTACATCCCTTCACAAGTCCACTGCTGAATATAGGGGTCCCCCAAGGAATGCCACAAAATACGGTCCTGAGCCACTTGCATCTATCGACTTCCTGCTTGGTATATAAATTGTGGTATAAAAATATTATGGAAAATAAATAATAGTTTTTGAAAGGATAGGGTAACAAACACGCACACAGGCCAGTTGATGGTAAGGGGTTGCTGTGACCCATAGACATCTACATTTATCCTCAATAAAGAATTAAAACCCAGATGCGACGTCACCCGTCAGGGCTAAGATGGAATGCCTCATTTCCAGTAAAATGGGTCTCAGGTTCTCTACACTCACCATTTTTTTTAATTAAATTTAAATTTAATAACGAAAAGGTTATGCCGGACTCATACCGGCTAAAACCCCACGGTGGTCACCATCAGCGTATACGAGGGGTCCCGGGAGCTCCGTTCGGAACGCAACCGGGGCCCCTCCATCGCTTTGCTACGCTTATAGAACGTCCCGGGGACAGTAATTGCTGCCCCCAGCACCCTCGCAGTGCTATCACGATGTCTCGAGACCACTTCCGAGTCATTGTCCTCCTCGGGGGTTATATTACTAGACGTTCGAGGCCCCCGCCCCGAGCGTCTGCAACCCACAGAGGCCCTGTTTCTGGTAGGGGAACACCGTTTTCAAGAGGAGGGCCGTGACGAACGCCTTGGCGACGTCGTCTCCGCGCGGGATCCGCCCTCTTCCGATTCCGCTCAAAAGCCCCCTTCTGAATCATAACAGATTCACAGAAGGTGGCTACGGCCCTCCACGCCGAATCCCCGCTCGGCATCACCGACACGACTGCTGGCAGGGAGAGGTTCCGTCCAATGCGGTTCACCAGGATTGTCCGATGCCGTTCTCACGCTGAGCATGCGTACTGCGAGCGTATGGGAAGCGGAGTCCTGGTCCCGTCCACCACAGTGGAAGCAGTTCGCCGTCGCCTCGCGTCCGATCTTACACAGATAATCACCGAAACACCCATGCCCGGTGATTATCTGTGTAAGTCTGTAGGTAAGTGTTCCTGCTCGTCGCTGTATCCAGGCTTCTCTCTACACTCACTTACGAAACACAGCAGTGTCAAGCAGTCATATTACGCTGGTATTCTGTGAGAGCGTAGTCCTTCCCCGGTCGAGTCGACCCATTCGTGCTACAACTATACTACTAATATAGCTGCAGCATGGCTCTACTACATATAAAATATAATCCTACATATAACATACGTTGTGTGCATGTGTGTGTGCTTGACAGTAAGCGCGCATGAGCACGCGCTGATTTCAAGCACACACAGTGTCCTCGAAAGAACAAGCAAGAAACATAGCGGGACTTTTTTTTAAATAACAGCTTACAATCGTGTTATCACACAAAAAACAAATTATAAATAGCTTGGTAGCGATTACCTCATTCCCAGGAGTTATTATCATCCATAAATTCCTTAACATTATAATAACTCTTTTTATACAAACTTTATTTAATAAAGTTTTTGAAATTTGAGCAGGTTAAATTTTGTATATTTTATGGGGGTTTGTTGTAAAAGGGTATACATCGCTCCAAGAATGAATTAGTGACTTGGTGGAGTCAAGTAACTGGTACAGCTAGCTTATGATTGTTTCAAGAATTTACAGAATGAATATTACTTATTTTTGTATAACTACCTTTATTTTTGTGTGCGTACATTACATTTTCATAAATGTGTTGAGAGGCCAAAGTTAATATATTAATTTCCTTAAATTTTTGTCGGAGCGACTGTTTAGGTTTTACATCATAGAGTGCTCTTATGGCACTCTTTTATAAAACAAATATAATTTCAGTGTAAGTCGCGTGTTCCCATAGCAAAACACCATTCCACATTATGCTATGGGAATAACTAAAGTAAACAAGTTTAGCTGTTTCCACACTGGTAAGATATCTAATCTTTTTATAGCATATGTATGCTGCAGAACTAAGTCTGCTTGCTAATTGTGATATATGGGGGCTCCGTTGAAGATACGAGTCTAGAGTTATTCCGAGAAAATTGATGGTATCGACAAGACTCAGTTTCTCCCCATTTTTCATTAGTATTTAATTGTTTGATATTTGGAGTCATGAATTTCATTTATTTCGTTTTGGTACCATTTAAATACAAGTCATTAATATTCAACCAATTCACTTATTTAGATATAGCATTATTTCATCATCATCATCATCATCATCACAGCCCTTCACAAGTCCACTGCAGAACATAGACCTCCCCCAAAGAATGCCACAAAGCACGGTCCTAAGCCACCTGCATCCATCGACTTCCTGCATACCTTACCAGGTCGTCACTCCATCTAGTGGGGGGACGCCCAACACTTCGCCTGCCGGTACGAGGCTGCCACTCGAGAACCTTTCTTCCCCATCGGTTGTCGGTTCTTCGAGCTATATGGCCGGCCCATTGCCACTTCAGCTTAATAATCCGTTGGGCTATGTCGGGCACTCTGGTTCTACTGCGGATATACTCATTTCTGAGTTTATCACGCAGAGAAACTCCGAGCATAGCCCTCTCCATAGCTCGCTGAGCGACCTTGAGCTTCCTCATCCGGCCAGCAGTGAAGGACCACGTCTCAGTTCCGTATGTTATCACTGGCAACACGCACTGGGTGTACAGTCTCGTTTTCGCCGTGTAGTGGCGGTTAAGAATATCCACTACCCCATATCTTCCCGTGGGTGTCGTAAAAGGCGACAAAGGGAAACAGGCAGGAGATGGGCAGCAGCATCTTCCTGGTAACGGCAAAAATAAATAAAAAACTGCGGTTGCCAACCCGCTCGCCAAGCGTGGCAACTATGGCAATATACCCCCCATGATGAAGGTTACGAAGAGACGGCCCCCAGTCCCCGGCGGCCCCGCTATTTCTGGCTACGTTGGCGACCATGGTAACGACGGGGCAGGGGGGTGCTAAGAATCTCCGGTGGAGGTTCGGTTGCCACCTACGACGACTAGCATTATTTACTTCGTCATATTTTAATAATTGTCGTTTTAACTTGAAAATTAATGAATTTTCATCAGAAAATAATACTATATTATGGTTATCTCCTACTATGTAAGGTAAGTCATTAATATGTCAAAAAATAGAAAGGGGTCGAGAGTTAAGCCTTGAGGCACGCCCATTTGTGCTATCGACCCGGAAGAGCTCATACTTTAAGGGTAACTTTTTACGTTCTGTTACTTAAATACGAAACAATTAATTTAAGAGCATTATTTCTTACACCGTAGTGTTGTAGTTTCCTGATTAATTTTTCATGGTCAATACAATCGAAGTGGATAGCTCACAAAATATACACAAAACATCCTGTGAATTCTCCCATGCATTGAAAACAAAGCTAAATATAAAAAAAACTGGCCAAGTGCGAGTCGGACTCGCGCACCGAGGGGAACAAATCCGTAGGTATATAAGTTTAAAATTATTAAAAATATTTTTTATCATATGATGTAACTAAAAATTTATGCTTTTCGCAATTTTTCCTTTATCTGTGCAATATATAATAATACAATACGTTGCTTCGTACCAAATTTTAAGATTCTGAGTTCACGGGAATTTTGCGGTATAAACGGCTGTATCTTTTGATTACGTTGGCTTAGAAGTTTGATTATTTCACAGCTCCAAGGGATAGTAGACATGAGTATTTGATATGAATTTCAGCTTGATGCCTCCACGCGTTCCTGAGAAAAAGGGTCTTGACAGACAGACAGACGGACAACAAAGTGATTCTATAAGGGTTCCTTTTTTTCCTTTTGAGGTACGGAACCCTAAAAATAACTCGAATCAACTTTTATGCTTGACGTTGTTTCAATTATATGTCGTTATGCATCTAACCGTAGTGTTTGGTTGATTCAAATTCGTGCTTTTGCGAATAATCAGTAAAAAAATATACAAATAATCGAACCTTTACATTATTAGTGTACTACTTGTTTATTATTTTTTTTATTTTTAGAGTTGTATAAATTATATGTATTGTTCATGATACAAGTCTATTTATTTTAATTTCTGTAAATCCCACCGTGGTGAAGTTGTGAATAAGTTAAGAAGATACCGGCTTATTCAATGGTAGTATTGAGTCATTGAGAACAATTGAAAAATAATTGGCTTCTAATACAAAAAGAAATTGACAAAAGAAAATAATAATTTAACATGAATGTAAATAATAACATTTTTACGAGAAATTATAAATATTACCTATTGGGAAAAACGCCAACCATACTGTGCCGCAGACATGGACAGATGATATGTGCTCGTGGGAAAAAGTAGATGTTTCACATTTTTTCCATGTGGGATCCGCCGGAGGAGGATTTGTAGAAAATACAACTACTACATAAACGATCACTATGTTCAGATGAGGGAGAAAACAATGAAAATTGTTATGGACGGGTATCAATGAGACACTCATTTTGAGTGCATTATGAAAAATCAAAAATACATAATAATTAACATAAATAATGATGATGTCGACCACAACTCAACTAGCTGTATAGTACGTGAGAGTAATACGATCATCTGGTTAATATGGTCACTTTCTTATTACTCATGTTAAATCGGGAGCACGGAAACAATAGATTAAAATTTAATCTTGTTTTCCGTTGCCTATCTTATTAAAACGCTTTGTAATAAAATAATTATGTCATATCTGACCTGTGGCGTATTATACTTGTGTGTTGTTTCTAAATTATAATGTAAAGTGCAGTACATCATCACCATTATCATTATTATAGCCTTTGACAAGTCCGCTGCTGGACATAGGCCTTCCAAAAGGAACACCACAAAACACAGATTGGAACCTACCTAATATCTTACCAGGTCGTCACTCCATCTAGTGAGGGGCCGCATTTCACTTAGCTTACTGGTACGAGATTTCCAGGCGAGAATCTTTCTTCCCCACCAGTTGTCAGTTTTTCGAGCTATATGGCCGGCCCATTGCCACTTCTGCTTACTAATCCGTTAGGCTGTGTCGATTGAGCATAGTTCTTACGTCTTCCAAAATTATGCCATAAAGCCTATATCGTTGGGAAATCGCAGGTGAGTTATGTAATCGCCATTGATGATTGCGTATTCTTTCCAGTCCAATAGCTTGAAAACGTATTCCATTGTACCGGTGAAGAGTTTCGGGGATACAACCTCACCCTGTCATACACCTCTCTGCAGTAGGATAGGTTTCGTTCTCTGGTTCTGTACTCGGATAGCCATCGTAGCCCTACTGTACAAACACTTCAGCACTTCGATATACCGACAGTCAACTTGGCACCGCTGAAGGGACTGCAGCACCGTCCCAAATTTCGACGGAATCAAAGGCTTTCTATAGTTCACATACACAAGACAAAGTGGCAAATTGTACTCTTCAGTCTTATGTTCAATTTGCCGAAGGATGTGTGTGGTCTATGGTTCCAAAGTTTTTTCGGAAACGGCTTTTTTGGGAGGCTGGAAATCATCTAGTACGTATGCGAGACGATTTGTAATGACTTTTGAAAACAGCCCGTAGACGCGGCTCAGTGTGAAAATTGGTCGAAATTTCCTTGAAAAACAAGACCGGAGGATGGATTTGAAAAGCTTATGAAGGAGTTAAAGTACTGGTTTTCCACCCGTTTTAAGCTGGAGAGCCATTCTAATTCCGCTCAGACTGACTTCCGAGATATCATCGAAATAGTGTCGGATGAAACTTGCTCTTGGATCGCTACTCACAATTGCATGTGGCTCCAACGATGACGTGTACAGGTGCCTATAGATCCTCTCAATCTTACTCATATCTCAGGTGTCCCAGAAACTATGCTTCCACATTTGGTCTTCAATATCGAAAGTTGAGTACAAATACAAAACATTCAAAATTAAATTTTAGCACTGAAAACTAAACTATGAACCTAAAAGTAATAGAATTAACTAGGTAACAACTGGCATATTGAATGTCCTGCAATTTCGTGGACGTTTCGAAGAGAAGGCCAAATTGGCCACTAAAATTGGCCTCTTGGCTTGGCGTGCCCAGCATATCGGCGCACCGCCTCCAACTTTGCAAGACACAGGTTCGGCCTCACATGGAATACTGTTCCCATCTTTGGGCCGGGGCTCCCCAGTACCAGCTCCTTATATTTGATCGCATCCAACGCAGAGTGGCAACGAATCTTCGGCTATCGAGTTCTTTCTGATTGGCTCTACTCACTGTTAATGCGAAGAGATGTTGCATCTCTGAGTTTTTTTTCTCATGTATGACAGAGAGAGCTTTGAGGAATTGTTCGAACTAATTACAGCCACTTATTTCACTATCGCACATCACGACAAATCTCGCAATACTTTCCATACTATCTGGATAATTTACAAAAAGTTTTATTCCTCGCAAAACTTCCTTGTGAAATCGACTATCACCAGCGATTTTTTCAGATCGATACGACTTGGGAACCATCAAAAAAAGAGCCTACTCTTTTTAAAAGGCCGGCAACGCACATGCGTTTTCTAATTTTTTATTATTTATAACAAATAGTAAAATGAATACTTGCAACGCCAAGATACGCCAAAATGCGAGAACCAAAAACAGCTTGCGCTTCAAGAACTTAAGGCGTCCAAGGAGCTGTATGAAATTTTGTTTAAGGAAAGGGATGCTAATGAAAAAGAAATGCTTAACATAATTGCCTAAAATACACAATTAAAATGTTAATGTATCACATAGAGACTAACATACAGATTACACAAGTGTTATAAAAGAAAGAGATCAGCTACAGGGAACGGTTAATGAAATTGACCAATGCAGCAGAAATGGAAAGCAAGAATATGAGGAAGCTCTCAGGTTTATTGCTGCATTGAATATACAGCTGAATGAAGCTAATGAACAAATAACACATATAGCTTTTAAAACATACATAGCTGACCTAAACAACTCCCAGGCTCTAAACCTGTTATCTGAGCTTGTGCAGTGTAGTACTTCTAAAACATTAAAGCAATCAGCAACAATAGATTTGCCTGGTGACGACTCTTCCACTTCAGAAAACACAGAATTAATTGCAGTAAAATCAAATTGAAGAAATATGTAAAAGTTAATAAATACATAAGCAAAGTACAAACATTAATAAAATATATGTCGTAGAATTCAACAGAGGCTCACAATTTGGTCTCGGAAAAACATCAGGATAGCGTCAACTGCTAAAAATAATAAAAGTATGAGAGCGGATGTTCAACTTGCTCTCTTGCTTACGCAATTAATCATTACCAGTAATAAGAAAACGTAACACTATAAATTCAGTATAGAGTAATTACAGTTCGACCATACCGTAACATGTCCCTGCCACAATCACACAGCAGTGTAACGTGAGGTGCGTAATTGCATAGTAACCAGCATATTATGCAAACCAACAGCAACACTACTTATCTCAGTGTAATACGGGGCAGTCTCTCAGAAACACCAATTCTCCTTGCCTGCATTAGAAGAATTACAACAACGAACAGAACCACGACACTATCTTAGCACTAGTAGAATGACTTAAGCGGAATTTCTGGCGCGCGGCGCCTACAGTGTACTTTATAGTTATACTGTATATAAAACGAGTGTGAGTTTCTCGATATACCTTCAGTTTCACCTCGATCCATCCGGTATTTTATACACGCTCCGACATATAAGATCAATACAAAAATTATTTTAATGTATGTAAAGAAATGCAAGCACACTAATAAGTAATAAAAATTGTTTACACATGGTGCATAAAAATATACAAAGCATGATATGCAAAGAATTATAAGTTGAATTGTTTGTAAATAGTAACAATATGTAAATAGTATCCTTTGTATTACTGAACATTGGCTAAAATATTATAATTTTATTTTAAATTTCAGAAATCACCAGGTGGTCAGTTTCTACAATAGGGAAAAAAGTTAACTTGGTGGCTCATTAATATTAGCAGATAACTCATTATTATATAAAGAACGTAAGGATGTTGTGACCCTCTCTGTTGAGCGAACTGTAAAAATAGCTTGTGTTGAGTTCGAGCAACTCATTGTTGTAAGTGTTTATAGACCCCATGTACTGCTAACGACAATTATTGTGAAAAGATTGTGGAAGATGTAGTCTGTTGTAATACGTGTAGATTTTAAAATCAATCTCCTTGAAATTCTTCCATTAATATTAAGTTAAGCTCATTGTTTAAATCGAATAATATTTCATCGTTAATTTATTCTTAGAACCAAGATGTATTGTTGGGCCTAGTGCGATCTGCAAAGATAATTTTTTTTGCATAAATCAATTATTCAAAATTTAAGTTTGGATCTTTTTGGACAGTGGTTCTCATCATTGCCTTACACAAAAAAAAAAACGAAAAAATAAGAAAGTTGTGGTTGTTCCAATAAATGAACTTTGCTTGAAGAGGTTTAGAAGTAATATAGTAAAAAGACTTCCGTCACTTTGATTTTAAAATAGTGCTATTATTTATATAGTGCGTGATGTAATATTATAAGATGTGAATTTAGTAGAATATTTACTACCAAATTTTTTTCTTACCTCCTTGGTCGCAAGTCATTTAATGAATGAGTGACAGTAGGAATTTATAAATGTAGGCGAAGGTTATACGAATTTTATAATGAAAGATCATATAATAGTAGTGATAGATTTAGAAAGTATGTAAAAACATATTCTAAAATATTTTAAAAGTGTGCTCCACAGCTAATGCTTTTTACTTAAGTAACAAAATAAAACTAACGTAGAGAATAATGAAAAGTGAAACGGGCAAGGTCAAACCACACAACTTAGATTTTTTTATAAAAAATACTAGTAATGCTATTAAACATTACTAATATTCCATTTAACCACTTCTGGTAAGCTTAAAACGCTTGTGTTAGAAGTGGTTCACGACAGTAGTCGAATGCCGGATTCGAACCCACAACCTTTCGAGTTCGCGGTCCACGCCCTGCCATTAAGCTACTGACACTTCTAAACGCTTTTCAATTAAATATTAGCATTAAATCAGCTCAATCTGGTCAAAAAGTTGCTATGGCTTTTGAGAATTAGTTTACTGATGTTTATTCTTTGACAACAAAATCATTTAATTCTTCTTCTACTGTCGCCGAATCATTTCTTAAACAAAATTTAATGACTCGTTCACACTCGACTTATCGGAGATTGCAGTTAAAGTTATTTTATCTATAAGAGATACAATAGCACCTTATCCAGCCACTACATTTGTTCTATATATATTAACATATAGCCATTATATTCCTTTTTAGTAAAAAAAAGTAATATAAACTCTGTAAACACTAGGAAAACACATACTAGTGATACCGCTTTCTCGACTCTGCAGAGTCAGTAATTCATTTGTGGGGCAATTTATAAGCTATTACAAAAAAGTTTTAACTATAACCATGTTTAAATAGTTTATTAAACAAAAACTGTATAAAAAGGGTTATTATAATATAAATGAATACATGGTTGAACACCTGGGAATGAGGTGGTCGCTTCCAATCTGTTTCTAAAATAAATTTTGTAAATAGGTTGAACACCCATTAATGTAATATTTATTTTACAAAAAAGTGCTGCTGGGTTTCTTGTTGGTTCTCTCTGGAGTTTTTTTACCGAATCAGTGGTAAAGTAAAAAATGACTTAAAGTTAGTAAAAAATTACTTCGCGTACATCCGCTCGATAAAATAAAATGATGTGTATTACCCAGTTTGCCTGACCGCTAAGTACTTAGCGGTCAGCCACCGCAGAGTCTAGATTACCTGAAGATGCCTCGTGTAGAGGCGAAACACGTGTCGTATTGTTGTCGGTGGTATGTCTTTCCTAGTGTAGTGGTGTTGGGAGTAGTGGTGCTGGGATTAGTGGGGACGATGATAGTGCATGCAATTGAGGGAGGGCGGGACGTGCTCTTCAAACTAGGTAAGACACATCATTTTATTTTATCGAGCGGATGTACGCGAAGTAATATTTTACTAACTTTTATATAATGGACTTCCGCAAAGTAACGCCTGATTCTATTAATTATCTGAAAAATGACTTTCAATAAGAATCACACATGTGATCTACATTGAATAAAAAAATATTCAATTCTATTTCATTATTTTCTATTCTATAGAATTACTCATAACCTAAGTAATAAAACATCAAAGAACACGTTTTCGGATTCATTATCGCGTTTTAAACTATAGAATTCAGTCGTCAGTTTTCCTAACATGAAGTCGCTAGTGTGTTTTGCTTTCTTGTCTGTTACAATCAGTATGGTGTGTGCTGAAGAAATCTTGTATCCCCGTGGCTGTATTTATATTGATGGAAAGTGTAAGTTCCATTATTTATACTAAAAACTGCTTTTAAGAGGTATCTTAAGTCTAACGTCTTTACATATAATCGTTAGATATCTCTTACTTAGATTGAAGGTCAATTATCAGACGAGTCTCCTTCCATTGTAATTTAATGAAAAGTGAAAAAGCAGCTGTAAAAGTGCATTTGTTAAATTTAAGGCGATTTTTATGAGTCAGGCCGTAAATATATAAAAATAATCTATAGTATGTATATCTTTCATTCTTCTTATCTTCTCTCACTGATATACAAATATTTCGAACATAAAAGGCCCGTTTATAAAATCTATGATAAAAGTTATCCATCAAATAAATTACAACCTGACTGAATATTTTTTTATAGGATAAGGGTGACAAACGAGCACACAGTCCACCTGATGGTAAGTGGTTGCTGCATAGACATCTACATCTATCCTCGTTTGCGAATCAAAATGCAGATGCGTTGTCACCCGTGAGGACTAAGATGGAATGCCTCATTTCCAGTAAAAAGGGCCTCCGGCCACCTGCACTCACCTAGCGAAACGCAGAGATAAAACTCTACTTCACGCTGGTATTCTGTGAGGTCGTGGTACCACCCCGGTTCGAGCCGGCCCATCCGTGCGACAGCAAAAGCTGCCGCATGGCTCTACCACTGTTAAAATATTATATATAGTATAAAATTCAAACAATGAAACTGTTTTATCAATGACACTGTAATATTATTATATTGTTTGGGTTGTAATTTATCCTATGAATAACTTTTTTATAGAATAAAACAAACGAGCACATAAATGATGATGCCTGTGGTCCTTAGATATCTACGTTTATTCTCCATGAAAAATCAAAATGCCGATGCGCTGTTATCCCTGAGGACTAAATATTTTCCAGTTAAGGAGTCTCTGATTCTCTACGCTCAATCATGAGTAAAGGAATCGGTGAGATTCCTCCCCATATAGGGACCCCTTTCGAGCCGACCCATTCATGCTACTACTCTACTCTACCACGTATTTTATCTAACTTTTGAATAACTTTATATAAATTATTTTATCTGACGATTGAAAAAATCGTCCCTAAGACAAATGAATTAATAAGTTTTGGAATTAATTTGTTGTTCAATAATGTAAGCAAAATATTAGGCTTTAACAAGCCTGAATGACCTTGACGAAACGGCTATCGCAGAGATTTTTGCCAACGTCAACACCGTCTAGCGACTACGTTCTGTATTACTTATAAAAGTGCAAAGATTAATAGACTGCAGAGATGACAATTATAAAAGTGACATACTGCCTGTTATGCTTGCGCATCACTGAGAATTATGTCGTAGTTACGCATCTTCAATTACATTGTGCTTATGGAGTGTAGAGTAGAAGGAGAACCATCTTATAAGGGCCGAAAGTTGAAAAAATGTCCTACTATTTACTGAAAATAGAGGTTCCAAAACCTACCACAACAGCGCTGGCGTCTGAAAAACTACGATATGAAGATAGCTGTTGTGAAAGGAGTGAAGTTAGGTAAATACAAATATTTAAAAAATTCTGGACTAGAATAGTTAGTAAAATACCAGTATATAAAATATCAACTATTTACGTAGTACAAAACCAAGCGGATTGGTCGGTCCTTGTTTATTTCTCCATAATATTATTCTAATTACTTTTGGCGCTTTTTTTAAATTTATCCTATGCTACTGCAGCGCCACCCTTATTGGACACGTTTTTAGGGACACTTTTCATATATAGAGATGGTCCTCCTTCTACTCTACACTCCATAATTGTGCTGTAGCTTTGTCCGGTAGGCGTCACGAGCTATCAAGTGTTCAAGTTTCAAGTACGTAAGAGTTTTTTATTATATATGTTAAATCGTATTTAATTGTATCGTATTAGTAGATTTGGGTCAAAGCGTTCGCTGTAAATTTTTCCCGGGTTTGATCCCCGACAGCACGAATGCTATTTGTAATTGCAATTTTCGTCAACATGCATTGGGGCAGTTCGGCGAGCATTTCCTTGCCCTAAAACCCTCTCAGAAATAAAAAAAAAAGAGTTCTGTGCCCAGTAGAGGGACTTGTATAGCCTTTTACTTTACTTTGTAGCAATATTTATATGATTTATATTATGTTATATTAGATACAGAAGGGTACCTTATGCTGACAAAAATATCACGTGGAGGCGACGAAATCGTAAAACATCTTTGTACCTAGATAAAACGTTCGAAAGATTGTCAATCATGTTATTCGCCACATTTTCTATAGAGCGCAGAACATTGCAGATAGGGCAAAATAAAAAATAATCCAAAATATTATGGGAACTATTTATTAATAATATTTGTAGGTATTTATAATAAAAACAATGAACAAGCTGCAAGGTTCAACTAATAATGTTTCTTGTAAACACAATTGTAAAATTCCTGTTTTAATTTTTACCAATGGTTAATTGATGAAACGTAGTCAAGATCACTTCATATAAAATATATTTAATTAAAATTGACACATGACCTATTTGGCTTTCTACTTACAACTCGGCGGAAATTTGAAAAGAAGATTTTGTCTTTTCACACAAGTATTATTTACAACTGGCGTGGTTTCGAAAAGCGTGATTAACTGTCAGCGGTATATAATCAATTAAATACTGAACTTTTTTTAAATTTTTCTTTGTTTATTTTTGTTATATCTTCTTAAAAATTGACGCCATCTCACTATTTTATTATTTGTTTTTTTTTTGTAACGCATAAGGATAAGTTAGACTAAGTTAGATTAACTTGGATAAGTGTGTAAGTTTTTTTTAATTTTATCACAAATTTTACCGCAATAAATTATTACCTTTTCTACAGTGATTCTCTCCTCTTAGTTTCGGCGTGACTGTAGGATGTTATACTGAGTCACCGTCAGTTACTAAGCGGCCATAAATCATTATATGTATGTATAGACATAGATAATATATACATTTTTTATTTTAATATTTATGTTTTTTTTGAATTTTGATTGATTTTTTGAAACCTGGTAAAATTATTTTTTTCCATACCAATTGATGGGCCTGAGTATAATGCTAGTTATGTTCTTTGGCTGAAGTTATTTTTTATTTTATGCTCAATTGCAAACAAAACAATATTGATTGCGCATTTCTTAAACAAAATTTTACCTCTTTTCCTTGGAGCTATTATTAGCACCTAACATGGCGGAATAGTTATTATTATCTATAAGACCATTTGCAGAAACAGTTTTTGTTAACAGTTATGAGTATAACATTTTATCAGCTGCTTTGTTTATAGTGCCTTGAGCAACACTTTGCCGGTTTGTGTACAGAAAATGATGCTGGCTTTGCAAATATGGATGGCCGCTACCATTGAATATAATACCCGCCATGTTACACTTATTTACATAGAAACTTTAATTATCATTTATATGCATAAAATTCTAAATAGCACTTTTTACACAAGAAAGTAAACTTTTAGATTAGTCCATCTTGTTTTTCACTAATTAAGTGAAAAGTAAAACAAACCAATAGGTGCCGTGATTTAAAATTTCTTGCAACTTTTTATAGAAAAGCATGAACTTATCATAATATAATAGTCAATCATTTAGCCATGTGATAAAACTTTTAAGTGTGCCAGTCAAACATTAATCATGATATTCGGGTCATTAAACTGGAAATAGTCTTTTAAATATTTTGTAGTACAATTGATAATCTTCAGTATGATTGACCGTGTATATGACTTTTATAAGTCTATGTTATTTTTGATGTAAATTATTATTGCAGATAAAAGCCCTTTCACATTTATTGTATTCTCGAATTAAATTAATCGAAATGAAAATAAGAATTTTGGCTCTTTATAACTGATCTTTAAATGTAAAACACTGACTTGAAATTATATAATTATCGGCATTTTTTTAATTCATTGAACTTTTTTAAGATTGTGTTGAAACTCTACTGGTAAAAAAAAACCAAATATACATATATATATATATATATATATATATATATATATATATTATAGTTTTTGATGAAAATAAAGTATGCGCGTTACATCGCATTCCATCAAGAATTTTTAATGTAATTCTTGGTGTAAAGCTAAGACGTGATAAAAACTGTAAACAATAGAATAACAAAACAATGAAAATATTTGTAAATACTTGTTTTATAACCTAATAAATATTATTTGACCGTAATAAAATAAAACAAGTTAATCTTCGGCAGTAAAGTAAAAATAAATATTTTCGATTAGTTTTGCAATACCTAACAGCCGGAACGCTGTTCCGGCTGTTAGGTATTGCAAACTAATCGAAGCAAATCGAATGCGATTCTGATCCATCTAAAGATGCTAAATTTCAGCAAGCACTGTCAAATTCAATAGGAGTGACAGAAAAACGGTTCTTGATATAGAAGGGTAAATAAATTATTTAACCTATAAAGTAAAATCACTATACACATATACAAAAATCAAAATAGCTCAATAGCTTTATTAACATGAGATATATAATTGTACGAGTGCATACAATACTTAACATTATTTTACTGAAATCTCAGAAAGTTTTTTTTAATAGAATAAGGGTGACAAACGAGCACACTGTTCACCTGATGGTAAGTGGTTGCTACGTTCCATAGACATCTACATCCATTCTCGATTACGTATCAAAATGTAGATGCGTTGTCACCCGTGAGGACTAAGATGTAATGCCTCGTTTCCAGTAAAAAGTTTCTCCGGTTCTCTACATATTCCATACGAAACACAGCAGGGTTAAACTGCTATTTTACATGGTATTCCGTGAGAGTGTGGCCCTTCCCCTGTCGAGCCGACCCATTCGTGCTACAACTATACCTACTACTAATATAGCTGCAGCATGGCTCTATCACGTAAGAAATAATTGACGTTGAAAATATAAGTATTTTCAGAAGCAACATTGCAATTATTTTCTATTGAGTGAATTTTTGTGGAATCGTGTTTTGCAAACCGCCACCTGAAATACGTACAATGTTTTTTTCGATAACGATGTGAAATTACAAAACGATCCCCATGCATATCAATGTGGCTCTATTCAGCCTCTTAATATGAACATACTTCGGCATTCAGAGATTTTAAAAGTTTTCATGCGTAGATAATGGAAGATATAATATTATATTACTGTCCCGTGTGAGGCAACCTTTATACTTATATACATATTCTCATCATATTTTTATGGTTGGTTAGAAAAATTATATCTAAATGCAAACTTTCACAGGGTAATTTTTTTACTATTTTTACCCAGCAAGTAGTAAAGCAACTACAATCCAATCGGTAAGTGGTTATTTAGCCTGTATATACATTACGTATATGTAGTGGTAATGGTGAATTGCACTGACTTAACAAAAACCTATTTACTCTTGCCTTGTAGGTAAATATTATTTGCGACCTATTTGTGTGTGTGTGTGTGTGTGTGTGTGTGTGTGCATGTGTGTGTGCGTATGTGTGCGCGCGCGCATGTGTATGTGTGTGTGTGTGTGTGTGTGTTGTGTGTGTGTGTGTGTGTGTGTGTGTGTGTGTGTGTGTGTGTGTGTGTGTGTGTGTGTGTGTGTGTGTGTGTGTGAAGAAAAGCGTATGAGAATACGTGAAGAGGAATAAAAGTTGAGTACTACTTCGCTTACATATACGAGGTTGCCACTCGAGAACCTTCCTATTTTTTATCTGTTTTCCAAGTTATATAGCAAGCCCATTGCCATTTCACTGTAATATTCCGTTGGGCTATGTCAGTTTCTCTGGTTCTACTGCGAATATCTTCATTTCTAACTTTATCACGTAGAGAAACCCCTCTCCAATTTAAAATTTTTACATTTTTTAGATAATAGTTTGTGTAACATAAAAAAAAAACCAAAACACAACAATGTCTTTATATAGTTATTTATACTTAGGGAAGCACCATTTTTTTTTTATTTATTTAAATTGTTTGATTTAATTTGATAACAGTGTACCTAAATGTAAGTATCTGTATCTATATTTCCCTCCCCAATAATATTTTACAAAGTCATACTCATAAAAACAGCGTTTTATTGTAATACATAATTATAATTAATTACAATTAACAACAATTTATTAATTAGTTGATAAAATTCAGTATCAACTAATTAATAAAAATATGCAACAATAAAATTACATAGGTATTAAAAACTATCGAAATCTAAGTAACGAGAGCATGTTGGTCGTTCCACATCTAAATTATATAAAAATGCATTTTTCAATTTCACTAATCAACGTCGCCGCGAAAATTTCTTCTTCTTTGGGCACTTTAAAAATTAATTTATTTAGAAAATAATATTTACAGTTACCAGTGTACAGATATTAACTAAATTAAGTATTTCTAGTCATAAAAATATTTATAATTGAGTATAAACTTTTAAAAAAGTAATATATATTTGAACGAAGTTGGTCCAACACTGACACGCGGTCCACCCTCAATGAAGTCCGAAAACGGACTGTGACAGGCTGACAGGGCGACGGAGCATGCGCGCTCGCGTAAATATATTCAATTTCAAGGAAAAATGATATATTCTCTTATACAACGGGGAATAAAAATAAAACTCTCAATTAAAAATATTGATATTTTTAAGAGCTTTTTTTTAGTGTAAGAACTATTTAAAAAGCTTGTGCCGTTTTGGAGAAATTTTGCAAAATATGACAAAGATAGGTACTCTTTGGGGATTTTTTTTCTAATAAGGGGTTGACAAAAATACAATTTTGTTCAATTAAAAACATTTACCAAATCCTCTTCTGTTACCCTGTATTTTTTCTTTGTGGATTAAATGAACAGTTATTGAGATTTTTTTACTTAAATATCCAAGATTTAGGCATTTCAACCCCTGTTAAGGCCATAAGGGGAGAAGACCGAATATTATAGAAAATATATTGCCTGGCTAATGTTACGTCCTTTAAATCGCATTTCGGTCATGGCAGCAAGTCTCTAAGCAGGCTAAACGTCTGCGCATGTTTATAGTGCACAATATAAGCATATGAGCATTCTCTTTTCCCTCACTCTCATAGTCCGATGGGACGGTAATCCGATACAACCGTAGAGAGATCAAGTGCAGGACCAACAGTTTTAAAGTGCTGTCCGGAATTCGAACCCCAGACCACATGTTAAGGGGTCGCGCTTTTAGTGTTCACTAGACGTTCACGTAAACGTACTCGACTACCAAAATCCACGTAGACCTGCAACTAACTTTAACCAAATAATACAGTATTTATATTTGCTTTGTGGCAGCCCTTGCGGGAGACTTATGTTACTCAGTGGACTTGTGAATCGCTGTATTGATGATGATGATTGGCTCTATTGCCTTCTAATTCCACAAGCAACAGGAAAAATTAGGTAAAATTTTATGTAATATAAAGATATATAGTACAACAACTGATTTTATTATCATTATCATTATTACAGCTCATTTTTAGTGCGGTAGCTTAGTATGACTTGTTTTTGTCTAGGCGTCCGTCTAGGTTACACTCTTGTTTGTGGAGTCTCTATTCCTACTGCACATAGGAACCCCCTAAGAATCATTGGAGGATATGTGCTATAGTTACCACGTCATGCGGGTTATCGACCGCAGTTTTTTTAATTGTTTTGTTCCATAACATTCTCTTTTTATAGAAAGGTGCTGCTACTCATTTCCTGGCTTAGTTTTCCCACTGTCGTCTGTTACGAAACTCACGGGATGACATGGGGCAGTGGATTCTATTACGCTGCTAGTACACGGCAACTGATTTTGAATTAGAAAATAATTTTGAATTCCTACGGTAAAATTGGTAAACACAAATTATTTCGATCCTCAATATAACTCAGAATATCAATAACAAAATAATAGAAGCGCCACAAAACTTGTTATTCGAGTTTTCGATAAGTAAAGGCAAAGAATATATATTATTACGTATAAATCTCGTAATTTTCCTTGTCTAATAATATTATAATGTTTCAATTATATAGTTACCTGTTTGAATAAATTAGTACGAAAATGTGACAATTTTATTATGTTTAATGTATTCTTAACGTTAATTAAACATTTTAACAGTGGTAGAGCCACGCGGCAGCTTTTGCTGTCGCGCGGATGGGCCGGCACGAACCGGGGTGGTACCACGACCTCACAGAATACCAGCGTGAAGTAGAGGTTTACCTCTGCGTTTCGCTTGGTAAGTGTTGGTGGCCGGAGACCCTCTTTACTGGAAATGCTGCATTCCATCTTAGTCCTCACGAGTGACAACGCATCTACATTTTTATTCGTAATCGAAGATAGATGTAGATGTCTATGGGCCACAGCAACCACTTACCATCAGGTGGACTGTGTGCTCGTTTGTCACCCTATCCTATAAAAAAAAATAAACTGATCTTACTTGAAATATGAAGCTTATTTAAGTACAACTTATTTAGATAATAATAGAATCAGGAGCTACTTTGCGGGCATCAATTAGATTAAAAATGTAAAAAATTAATCAGTTAAGTATCATTTAAATATATACAATATTAAAAAACTAAGTAATGAAATAAAACCAAAACTAAAAATTTTAATTATCATGCAGTCCTATTCCTGTGGTGTCGTGCCGAAAAACCTGGCTGCGTTGAATGAAAGAAAATATAATTTGCTGGTTTAAGTCAAATATTTTATTAATAAACTTAAAAAAGACTTATTCTGAATGAAAAGACTCGTAATGAATTTCTAGCAACGAAAATGGCCTCTTGATTTATTTTACATTAATTACGATAGTGAGACCGTTAACACAAACAACAAAATGCTTAGTTCTATATATCAATATCGGTCTTAAAGTGGGAGACTCATACAGAATATATTTGCGAAAAGTTAAATCAATTTTCTTACGCTCTACATGAATTATGCAAAGTAGTATATGAAGATGCTTTACGGACAGTATATCACGGCTTTATAGCAACTACTTTGCGCTACGGTGTAATTTTTTTGAGACAATGCCACAAGGCGCGAAGATATATTTAAAGCGCAAAAAAGTGTGTGCGTGCTATTGCAAATATACCGAGTACAGAAAGTAAATCACAATTAAAAAAAATAATCTTATTTACATTTTCCGCACTGTATATTTATGAATTTTATGAACTAATACTAAAATATTTAATGACTACTTAATAAAAACAATCGACGTAAATATAAAATTCATACAATTTGACTACAGACAGTATTACTTAGAAAAAGCGTTTTCGGTATCTCATCTAAAATCTACAATAAGGTTCCATCTGTTTTTCATGAAATTAAAAATATATTAAATATATTAAAATTTAAAAAAGAATTTAATACATTTCTAAATGAGAAATGCTACTACTCAACTAACGAATATAATATTATATTGTATACTTTATTTGTTAAAGCATATTATAATGATATTGTATTATTTTTGAATTTTTTTTTGTAACTATTTATTTTTAATATCCTATTCCAATATATAACTACATCATTTTCGAGCATCTTATATAATTATAATATAAATAACATAATGAAAAATTTAATTGTAGAGATGTAGAAGATTTAATTGTAAACTTAATATTTGTATACCTAAGTATTAAATGCAGCGGACATCATTTTTTTAAAGATCTATTCTATCTCCTGTACAATTTCACAAATAAATTAATTTGAATTAGACTTTGAAATTTTGTATACTCTACGAAGTTGATTTTTTTATTGAAAGTCCCTCCCTCTTTTCGAAAAAGCTTCGTTTTTAGTGCGCACAGCAATGGATCGGCTAGATACGATTTTACTCTCCTTAGGGCTAGGGTGAAGCTAACGTGACTTCCATATTGGATTTCAGCATCATTATCATCAATTTAAATAAATAAAATATTTTAATCTAGCAAAACAGTACAAAATATTTTCATAGACCCCTCTTGCTTCACCTCATTCACGCTCGATGGACAAATTAACCTGCTACTCGTTAATTGACTTAAGAGTAATAGATGATTCTTTTAAAGTAATGAGGGTGATCTAGTGACAAAAGCAGAATGTTAATAGGGACTTAATTCACTTTTTATTGATTTGCAGGTTCTAGAGAATGTGAGGAGGGTACTCAAGCTTATACTACTGGATGTGATTATTTGATAAAGGAGGCAACTTGCGATGAACCAAATCCCCAACCAGACACGCGTGGAATGATTTGTGACTTTTCTGCTTGCTACTGCGCTCCTCCGACTGTTAGGGACCCCGTGACAAAGAAATGTGTCCCTCTTGAAGAGTGCACGAAAAAAGGATTAATTTGAAACTTACAAGAACGGGACTTTTTGAATTGCATAGCATTTTAACAAAGTTCAGTATTTCTAAAGGCCTCTATTCATGTTTCTTTTAATAACTTCAAAGGGACGTTACATTATAATTAATTATATCTTCTTCATCAAGAACTATTTTTTTTTATTTTGTTTGCATCTACTTGACCTGTTGTACTTTTCTCTAAAGATTTTGCCATACTTTCGATATTCTTGACTTTAGATTTTCTATAATTACTATTAAAATAAATATTCATTAACCGTCTTTTATTTTTTGATTTTGTTAAAATACTAAGTGGATAAAACAATCAAATTGTAACTATATAAGCTTTATTTTAAACTCTCCGTTGCTATGAATATTAAATAATGTAATAAGACTTAGCTAATACGATTGTTTTTTTAATTAGAAGGGTGACACATGATAGTTATATAGTTCTTCCCCGGTTGAGCCGACCTATTAATTGCAACTTAAATCGTAATATCTAATTTATTCATTCATTTTCAATATTGTATTCCCAATTACAAAACCATAATGCCTGTGGGTATTCTCTGCCAGTCAACGCCATAACAGCCACAGCGTGGTTTCATCTACTCGCAAATTAATTGCTAATAAATATATTTTATTTTCAGTTTATTTGTGTAATTATTTAAGCATCGAGCATTAAACAAAATAGTGCATAAATAAAAATTAGAAATTTTTGTCATGTTATAAATTGCCATGAACATTTAAACGTTTAAAATCGGACATAAATATAATCACTATTATAATCACCATCAATAACATTTTAATGTACATACTTGTTGTACGTGAAAATAAAAATGTTAGAAGACATAAACTATAAGTAACCGAACCTGTTATGATGATATTTAGAGTAGTCGTGGGCTTAGTATAGTAGACTAACCCTCACCTGCCACTTTGTCTGTGTAAACATAAACAAAAAACCCGTAGTTCTAGAATAGTGGTCTTTGAGCAAACAGTTCAAGTATCGAAATACTTTTGTTATTATCTCGAAAACTATGTGTCGTACATTGGAATTTTTAAGATTAAAATTAAGAACTACTAAAATATCTAATTCACCTATCCTAGAACACTAATAGTTTTGTTTTAAAATTGAGTTGATCAGAAAAAAATATTAAAAATTGATTTTGTATCAAAACTAGAAAAGTCAAAAATAGCGATCAGATGTAAAATGTTAAAACTTTTTTGTGTATAATTACAAGCCAAAGAAGAAATAAAATATATATTCTTCAAGTTACACTCTATTTCTCCCTTAGGGGTACTCGTAAATATTCCAAAATCATTTCTTAGTGGATGCCTACCTCATAAAAAGTAGTTAAGGTCCTTTCAGATTTCTACGTCAAGCGCTTTGGGTTGTGCGTATGAACGCAGATGAGTCGATATATTCTTCAAGTTACACTCAATTTCTCCCTTAGGGGTAAATATTCCAAAATCATTTCTTAGTGGATGCCTACGTCATAAAAGGTAGTTAAGGTCCTTTCAGATTTCTACGTCAAGCGCTTTGGGTTGTGCGTATGAACGCAGATGAGTCGATCACTCAAATAATCTTCTTTTATATATAAAGAGGATAGAGTAGTGAACAGTGACACATGTCGGTAAATGGCAAAACTAAACCTACGGTTACCTAAATATTTTTTCTCACTTATAACCATTTTAGTAGACGCCATTTGTTTGTAGAAGAAAAAAAATTTTTATAAAATAAGGATTTTGTGTGAAAAAGTACAAACATAAATTAATAACATGCACTTTATTACTGAACCCAAAGTTTAAAAATTAATTAAAAAATTTAAGTAATTAAATGAAATTATTATGTTACTTTAATAATATTTACTGATGCATTGGATGTTATACTTTAAAATACCTATAGCACCATCTAGGTAGTAGTGAAGTAGATACTAAAAACTTACACTTATAAAAAGTGATTACTAAAATATAAACTATGATATTTAGGAAATAATAGGTAGGAATAATATAAGAACAATTCGAAATCAGATAATGTAATTTTTAAATCCCACGACAATATAAATTTTAAAACTTTTTGTAGCTGGAATAGGAAACATTATGCTGACTGCGCAGCTCCTATAATACATAGCGTGATTATATATAGTTATTCTTACGAATCAACCCTTACGTAGCACTGTAGTGAAAGTCCCATCCAAATCTGTTGGCATGTTTTTGCGTGATACTTGTGCAGACAGACAGAGACAACGTCTCCAAAAAAAAAAACGTTTTGGCATCTGTATCGATAACAAACTGTATCCCAATTCAAATTTCATAAAAATATTCAATGTACAGAATTCATCTTGTTAGTTTTATTATAGTATAGATTATTATAAATGATATTCATGATAATATTAACATCCTAAGAACTAGTCTTGACTTAAATAATTTTAAAAAATACAACACTACATAATCCTTACGAACCTGTTCACATTTGCCGTTGTGTGCATAATAAAACATAATTCTACATATGACCTTAAATATAAGCAAGCTATTTAAGTCTTATCGCCCAGTTTTGTTTGGAAATCTTTAAACAGGAGTTGTTTAATTCAAATAAGAAAATAAAACTACTAAAATGAAATCTGTAGTTTTTTTCGTGCTGTTAGGTTTTATCAGTGTGGCACTTTGTGATCCCCTTCCACATTCACGGGGATGTATATACATTCTGGGAAAGTGTAAGTAATAAATAGATCTCAACCACTAAGTCACTGAATTCTTCTCATGCTGTCGCCGAATCATTACTTAAACAATGTGTAAATGAGTGTACAAAGAATTTTACATTTCGTAAAATAACATCAAAACATATTGTAAAATATTTAAAAAAATATTGATATTAACAAAACTGCAGATCTGTGGGGGATTTTCGTTAAAATTATTGCATCTATAATAGATATAATCGTGCCTCATAACCTATAATTTTAATAATAGTATCGAATATAGTGTTTCCTGATTTAATGAAAATGCCTTTATTCAAATCTGGTAGTACATTAGACCCCGCCAATTTTAGGCCAATTTATGTACTGCCAACATTTAGTAAAAGTTTTGAAAAGAATTATTCTTGATCAAACGTTAATTTTTTGTAAAAAAAAACGTTAATGTAAATATTTTACTTTATATAAATCAATTCGGTTTGACAAGGGATCGCTCGACAACGGATGCTGGTGTTGAGCTGATTAAATATATCTTCAATGCATGTGAGTATTCACAGGATGCTATGGGTATATTCTGTAACCTATTCAAAGCCTTCGATTGTGTTCACCATGAAACATTAGTCAGAAAACTACAACACTACGGTGTAAGAAGTTATTCTCTTAAATTCTTTATTTCATATTTAAGTAACAGAACAAAAAAAGCTAAAAGGTCTATAGTACAAATGGGCATGCCTCAAGGCTCAATTCTCGGCCCCTTTCTTGTTCTTGTATATATTAGTGACTTACATTACATAGTAACTTTTAACATAGTAAGTTTTAACAGTGGTAGAGCCACGCGGCAGCTTTTGCTGTCGCACGGATGGGCCGGCTCGAACCGGGGTGGTACCACGACCTCACAGAATACCAGCGTGAGGTAGAGGTTTACTTCTGCGTTTCGCTTGGTGAGTGCAGGTAGCCGGTGGCCTTTTTTACTGGAAATGAGGCATTCCATCTTAGTCCTCACGGGTGACAACGCATCTGCATTTTGATTCACAAACGAGGATAGATGTAGATGTCTATGGGCCGCAGCAACCACTTACCATCAGGTGGACTGTGTGCTCGTTTGTCACCCTCATCCTATAAAAAAAACATAGTACGGGATAACCATAATATAGTATTATTTGCTGATGACACTTCATTAATTTTCAAATTAAAACGACAATTATTACAAAATGACAAAGTAAATAATGCTACATCTAAATTAGCATATTGGTTCAATGATATTAATTTGCATTTAAATGGCACTAAAACGAAATGTATTAAATTCATGACTCCAAATATAAAACATTCAAATAATTATGTAATTTTAATGGGGAGGAACTGAGTCTTGTCGATACCATTTTTCTTGGAATAACACTAGATGCGAAGCTTCAATTGGGCCCTCATATATCAAAATTAGCAAGCAGACTTAGTTCTGCAGCATATGCTGTAAAAAAGATTAGTAATCTTACCAGTGTTGAAACAGCTGGACTTGTTTACTATAGCTATTTCTATATGGTCGTATGGTATTTTGCTATGGTGGCACGTCAACGACACTGAAATTATATTTGTTTTACAGGAGGGGGACAAAAGAACAATATATTATTTAAAATCTAAAGAGTCGCTCCTATAAACAGACACGAGCTTGTAGTACCATTTACTTGACTCCACCGAGTCAGTAATTCATTCTTGGGGTGATATATACGCTTTTACAAAAAAACCCAGAAAATATACAAAATTTGACCTGCTCAAAATTCAAAAACTTTATTAAACAAAGTTTGTATAAAATGGGTTATTGTAATATTAAGGGATTTATGGATGATAATAACCCCTGGGATCGCTGCCAAGCTTTTTCAAAATATGTTTTGTGTGGTTAATTGTGTAACATACCTGATTAAAGCTGTTATTTAAAAAAATCCCGCTTGGTTTCTTGCTGCTATTTCCCAGGACAGAGGTTTCTACAAACCAGTAGTATATTAAAAAAAGAAGTGACTTTCAATAAGTATTATTTGTAATCTATATAATGTTAAACTTTAACTTAAACTTTTTTAGTCAATGTAGATTATATTTACAAAAAGTTTAAGTTAAAGTTTAAGTTTCTGTTTCTGTTTCTGTTTACAATATTAGTGTATAAACTTAACAGTATTGAATCAAAAACTATGCACATCTGATAAATTACTATATGGTTTTTTTTTTAAATATATATTGTCAGTTGTGATATGTCGAATTTATAGTTAACTTACAAATGAGAAAGCTACGCTGCAACGTAATTTTGCTGCAGCGTAAATATTTAGACAAGTTAAAAACCATACACAGAATACCAGCATAAAATAGCAGCATAATGCTGACTTGTTTCATATGCTTAGTGGCGAAAACCATTTTCTTTGGTGACGAGGCACCCATAGTCCACAGGGATGACAACACATCTGCATTTTGATTCTTAGAGAATAAATGTAGTTGTCTTTAGGCCACAACTTATACTTACCACCTCACTACGAGGTGGCTACATAAATGTTTGTCATCCTTACTTCCTTTGTAGGTTAGATCCCTTCCTGTACGATAAAAACAAAAATAACTTCCTTTTTAGTGCGCACAGCAATTAATTGGCTGGATACGATCTTCCTCTCCTAACGGCTAGGGTAAAGCTAACATGACCTCCATCTTGGATTTCAGCATCGTAATCATCATCATCAATTTAATTTATTTTTCTAGCACGATAGTAAACATTACTTCGATAGACCCCACACGCGTCACGTCATTCACCCTACACGGACCAATTAACCAGCTGCTCGATAATTAGATTGAGAGTAATAGATGATTCTTTTAAAATTGAGAAGGGTGATATGTTGCCGAAAGCATAACATAAAAGAATAAGGTTTTAATTACTTTTTATTAACTTGTAGGTTCTAGAGAATGTGAAGAGGGTACTCAAGCTTATACTACTGGATGTGGTTATTTGACAAAGGAAGCGACATGCGATGAACCAAATCCCCAACCAGACACGCGTGGAATGATTTGTGACTTTTCTGCTTGCTACTGCGCTCCTCCGACTGTCAGGGACCCCGTGACCAAGAAATGTGTCCCGCTTGAAGAGTGCACCAAAAAGGAATAATTGTTTAAACTTACAAGAACGCGACTTTTTTAACTACATAGCATTTATAAAATGCAGTATTTTAATTTTTTTCTAAATCATTATGCTGTACAGATTAGTTTAGACAAAAATGAATAGAGAAGATTTCTCTTCGCTTACGTTACAAGTACATTAAATTTAAGTTCTACATCATGAACTAAGTTTTTTATTTCGTTGAAACCTACTTGACTCTGCATGCATTTTTGTAATATTTTGCCATACTGCCGATATTCTTGACTTTGTATATGTTCTATAATTACCACTAAAACTAAATATTAATTTACCGTCTTTTACTTGCTTATTTTGGTACTGTAAAAAAATATTATTTAATGGTTTATTTGTTTGAACACGAACATAATAAACATTACATCCCTACAAATAGGACTTTATTCGGTTTTTAAAGCTTAATGCGCTATTATAAGTGAAGACTTGAAGAGAGGTAAAGACATGCAAACTCTTATTCAAATGTAATTTTTTTATGTAAATAATTTACTTCATAAAATTCTAATCGGCTACTGAAACTTAAAAAACTGAAGGTAGCCGGGCTAACTGTGACATCGGGACGTCAAACATCTCAGTCCCCCCGTGACCATGGATGGGTTGCTGTAAAGCACTCGAAACGTCGGGAATTAAAATAGTAAATTAAACGCGATAAAATCCGTAAAAAATAGTTTTATTTAAAGCAGCATTAAGCTGCTTCTTTGCGCTGTTATTCTGTGTGAGCATGATTCTTCGCCGGTTGAGCTATTTATTTATTTTTAATGATGTCCTCTACCAGTCAATGCCATAATACAGCCGCAGCGTGGTTTTATTCTATATTCATTGCTAGTAAATATATTTTATTTTAAGGTTATCATTATGATTATTTATGCATCGGGGTAAAACGAAACGATACAAAAAGTTAAACAAAATCATACATGATTTAAATTGAAATTTTTTGTCATATTATTTAATTGCCACCAACATTTGAACATTTAATATCTAGTATCAATATAATAAGGATTTAAAAAATTAAAACGTAGTTGACGGTGACTATAACCATCAACTACATTTTAATTTTATACGTCAATGATTTTATATAATATATTTGTTATATGTATTGCACAAGAAAATAAAAATGTGAGAAGTCATAATGAACTAGAAGACCCGAACCTGTTCAGAGTAGTGATGGGCCTTGTATATTAGACTTGCTCTTACCCGCTACTTTATCCATGTAATACCTAAACAAAAATACCTACAGTTCTATAATAGCGTTCTTTGGGCAAATAGTAACGAAAATCCACTTCTAACTCGGTGTTTTGCTATTACCTTAAAAAGTACGTGCGATATGGGAATTTTTTAGATAATAACTACAGATCTATTGATAATATCTGAATCATCTTATCCTATAACTTTCATAGTTTTGTAGTAAAACATAGATGATTAGAAAAAAATGTTAAAGATCGATATTGCGTCAAAATTATAAAAAATGCAAGTCAAAGTATAAGAACTTCTTTTGTGTAAAATTGTAAGCAAAGAAGGAAATCGTTCAAAATAAAAACAAATATATATATTCGTCTGAAACCATTTATTTTATCAGGTTGATTTCACTAAATAAATTCTAAATATATTTCGGGTAAAATATCGGGTGAGATATATATATATATATATATATATATATATATATATATATATATATATATATTATAACTTTTATAACCTTCTCTTCGTCAGCCGCCAAATAGACCACTACTAGATTTAAGCTGCACATATACAGTAAATTTAATTTGTCATCACGTTTGGTTGTCTGGGCACGACACAAAGTCGTAAAACTTTTTTTTCTTTTAGTCTGCCTTGCAATATACCCCCCCCCCCTTCCCAATTACCTGTTTCTTCTGGAAAACAGTAGTGCGTTCACTGCTGTCTTCCAATCTAAAGTATATATATAGCTAGTAAGGCTGTGAGACATTTCATCTCAGTCCTCAGAGGTGACAACTCATCTGTAGTGTTCTTGTTTTAAAGGCGGCTGCAGGCGTTCATGAGCAGCAGTAACCACTAACCATCAGGTGAACTGTAGGTTCATTTCATAAATTTTTTATAACAGAAGTAGTCCTGCATTCTAAACAAAATTTAATCGATAGTCTGAGTAATGCGTCTGTGTTATTTATATCTGTGCAGTTATATAAGAAATGGTTACATCGCCATCTATTGCAGCTGTGCAGTCTTCCTAGCATTTCTAAGATTTGGCTTTACGATACCTACGGGAAGCGATAAGGTAATGGGTTATCTATATGTGAAACAAGATTGCGGTCAACATGATATTGATAATATGCTCAACATATTAAAACTAATTTCAGCAAATTTATAAATCATAGTTATAATTATACATATCTCAAGACCTGGTCTTGATTTATATAATTTAAATCTAAGATCATTGACCTCCATCACTACATAATCATTACGAACCTGTTCACATTCATCGCTGTGTGCATATTAAAACGTGATTCCACTTATGACCTTAGATATAAGCGACCTATTTAAGTATTAGCGTCCAGTTTTGTTTCATTATCCTGCGATAGAAGTTGTTTGAATTAAATAAGAAAATAAAACTATTAAAATGAAATCTGTAGCTTGTTTCGTGTTATTGGCTATTTTGGTTATTAGTGTCCAAGAATCACGGGGATGTATATACGTTAATGGAAAGTGTAAGTAACAAACAGTTTTAATCTTAGGTGTATTTCTTAGTATTAATTATTAAAGCAGCATAGAATCTAACACAACGTATATTTGAAAGCAAATGTATAGAATGTGGGATACCGTGACTATTATTGTATTTATAGATTTTTTATAGAAGTAAGGTTGACAAACGAGCACTCAGTCCACTTGATGGAAACTTAGATTTAAGGAAATAGCTTGCTTATTAAAAAAATACTCTGCGGAAAATTCCGTCTTGTGCCGGAGAGTGTAATATCTAGCCTTAGACTTTTTCGCTGTGATGAATATTAAGGGGAAAAAACCTTTTTGCTGTCCTAAATGCATTTGAGAAATATCATCATCATTATTATCATCATAACAACCCTTCAAAAGTCTATCTCTGAACATAGGCCTCTCACAAGAAATGCTACAAAGCACTGTCCTGAGCCACCTGCATCCATCGACTTCTTGCATATCTTACCAGGTCGTCACTCCATCAAGTAACGCGCCGCCCTACACTTTGCCTACCGGTACAATGCTGCCACTCGAGAACCTTTCTTCCCAACCGGTTGTCAGTCCTTTGATATAGTTCAAGGGCAGATCCTTTGCTACTTCAGCTTACTAATCCATTTGTCGCTTGGGAAATATATTAAGAATCAATTAATTAATTTACTTTTAAGTATGCTAATAAATAATCGTCACGATTCTCAGTAGTGAACAGAAAAGATGGTCTAAGCGGAGACTTTCCATCGTTATCTTCGTCAGTGTCAAAATATGGGACGAAGTTTTAATGTGACTATTAAGATGACTTTGAGATATTGATAATCTAAAGGCGTAAGAAGTAATTTGATTTAAAGTAAAAGCTCCAAAAATTAAAAAAAACATGCGTGAGTGTCGTGGAACACTCAGTTGGAAATAAGTTCCTTTCATAGTGCATTAATCTTGATATACGTATTATATTATTGATTAACAAATACAAATAAATGAATTAGTAGCGTCTATTAAAATGAAGTATCATTTATAATAAAATAATATTTATTTCATGGCAAGATAAGAAAAAGTACAAGGGAGATGGATATTATTCCATTTCGCTTCCTTATATTAACCTAGGCCGTTTACACTACGTCAGAAGGGTTTATTTTTATTTATTAAATCTTTCAAGCACATAGTTGTACATATGGCGGTCTTAATGCCATAGGGCATTCTCTCCTAGTCAACCATTAAGCTAAACAGAGATATACAAACAAGAGGCGGTGCAGCAATAATCAAATTAGAAAGCGCTAAAAAAATTTGTATACACGTATATACATATAAATATACATATACACACACATAAATAGACATATATACTTAAATACACACAATATATAAATATATAAATACATACATATATATATATATATATATATATATATATATATATATATATATATATATATATATATATATATATATATATATAGAAATGGATGCACTACATGCATGCACTACACAATACATTTAAATACTAATGATTTCTAATATTTACGCGAACACTACACATTTAAATAAAATCCGTAAAATTAGTTTTATTTAAACATATAAATATTATCTATGTCAGAACAAATATGAAATATACATATGTGTATGAAAATAAGAGCTGTGTTAGTTCAAACTTGCAACAATTTTTTCACATGCTTACGGACTTGGTTTTTAAAAACAAACTTGTTGTTCGTGACGGAAAAACCTTACACTTTTTGTCGCTTAGTCTTCATCCGCCAAATCTGTACCGACCGATAAAGAACTTCGTCCAAAAAGAATAAAATAATTTCAGATTATACAGGCGGGATTTTAATTCTTCTTTTCACTTTTTCTTAGCACTGACATTAGAATGAGAAATTATTTTATTTATTGGAAATTAATTTAGTTATTTGAAGGCTTAAACTTTTTATTATAAGTTATATCTTGTTATTGTATGTTCTGTACTCGAAAATCAAAAACAACTTCATTTTTAGTAACCACAGTAATGGATTGGCTAGATACGGTCTTACTCTCCTAATGGATAGAGCTAACGTGGCCTCCGTTTTGGATTTCAGCATCATTATCATCAATTTAAATAAATAATAATTTTTAATCGAGTAAAACAATAAAATTACTTCGATAGACTCCTCTCGCGTGACATTCAAGCTTTATGGACAGATTAATTCACTCGACTCTTTATTTACATTGAGAGTAAAAGATGATCCTTTCAGAATTGAAAAGGAAGATCTGTTGTCGAAAGCAGTATGTTAATAGAGAGTTAATTCGCTTTTTTTTTTACTTGCAGGTTTTAGAGAATGTGAGGAGGGTACAATATCTTATAATACTGGATGTGGTTATTTGACAAAGGAGGCGACCTGCGATGAACCAAATCCCCAACCAGACACGCGTGGAAAAGTTTGTGACTTTTCTGCTTGCTACTGCGCTCCTCCGACTGTCAGGGACCCCGTCACCAAGAAATGTGTCCCGCTTGAAGAGTGCTCCAAAAAGGAATAATTTGAAACTTACAAGAACGCGACTAACATTCAAGCGAATTACATAGCATTTTAATAAAATGCAGTATTTCAAAAGGCCTCTCGCCATGTTCCTCTAAATTACTGTGAATGGACTTTATATAATATTCACGTCTATCTTCTTCATCATGAACTATTTTTTTATTTTGTTTGCACCTACTTGCTTTGTTATGCAATTCTTAGAAGATTTTGCCAAATTGCCGATATTCTCGTCTGTATTTATTCTATAGATATCATTAAAAATAAATATTAATAAACAGTTTTTTAATTTTTTATAATATTAAATGGTTAAAACAATCAAAATGTAATTAAGTTTCATTTCGAACTCTCTATTGCTACGGACATTAAAAAAATTAAAAACAATTACCTAGCTTATTCCCAGTCCACCATTAATTTGTGTCATTAGGTTATCAACACTGGTTGAAGTGAACATCAAAGAAACTAAAAAATATTTTTACTACAGTTTATATAGCAGTTGACAATGGAAAATTTAATCATTTTATTTGCCTACACATATATCATACATTCTACCTGATACACAATCACAAATACAATATCCCGCCTTTTACAACATGTAAACAGGTAACGCAGTTACTGAAACATTATTTTTTGTTACAAGTATTATCAAACCTACATATATGTCCCAGACCATAATATACTCGTATCTCATGACTAGTAAAACAAGTATCCTATCCTCGTCAATCAGAATAAAAAACACAGCAGAGTATGGTGATATTTTACTTGGTACTCGTGCAAGCGTAACCCTTCTGATAGAACCAACATATATACGCGCTGCTGCCATATTACACTATAGTGGCGCTCCGCCACATCAAAGTTGGTAATTGTTTTTATAAACTCAAATCTTCGAAATATAAATTTAAATTAATTTTTGTGTAAATACAGTGAGTTAGGTGATAGTAAAGTTTTACAAAATGTATTATGTACTTTCTTACAGTTATATAAGTAGAATAGCTAAGTTAAACAGAGAAAAGGTCTATCATCAATCACAAAATATGTCTAATCAAATAGAAACTGTCATATTATAATAAAATAATTATTATATTTTCAATTACTTTTGTATGCTTTGCTATAATATAATATAACGCTATAGGCGTTATTAGGTATTATTTTTTATTTTTTTCTTAAAAAACGTTACCTTCACACTAGAATTTTTTCCTGTATCGTGGGGGCAGTTTACAAACACAAATTGCACAAGGACAAACATCCAGACCCGGGACAATTATTTGTAGGCCATACAAATTCTTGTTTCGTGTAGATTCGAACCCCCGGCCCCCGGCGCAGCAACTCATTGATGAGCAACTGCGCTACGGAGCCGTAATGCTTTATTCTTGAGGCGTCAAAGTCAAACAATTTTGTGTTCTTAAAATGCCTCTGTCATAACCATATTGCACTTATACGATAATGTGAGTAACCGTATATCAAGTATCAACAATCACTATCAACTCATGTTATATTTTCTAAATATATTTTTATATTCATACTTTGAAAAAAAAACTGTAAAAAAATATGACGTGGACGTCTAGATGTTGATTTTGTTTATGGTCAATATAACTCTCGAAAAAATTGACTTAAATAGACCGGATTTTTTATTCACCTTCAGGATTACATCAAATGGTTCCCTATTTCATATCAATGGTCTAGTACACGTAGTTTGTTAATAAAATTATTTACAACTTTTATAAGATTTATTGCTATTAAAAATTTAATGGTGCTTTCATATCATTGGAGACTGTATGGTATAATGTTAAGAAAGGTTTGGTAGATGCAGCTACGTAAGTATGTGGTGTTAGTAAGAGAAAGATTGAAAGGAAAAATAATACGTTATGATGGGATGATGATGTACGGATGGAAGTTGAAGCAAGGAAGAAAGAATGGCTAGATTTACTTGCAACCAAAGCTGATAATTCTGGCGGTATGAGTAATGATGTTGAAAAAAAGGCAGTCGTTAGAAGTCTCAAAAAGAGCATAAAAAAAGTAGTTGAAAGTAATAAGCAAGAAAAAACGGATAAGAATAATAGAAGAATATCGGATAACTTCCTAACTAAAATATTAAAATGTTCTGTTAACTCATAAGAATTGCCAGGAGACATTCAAAACAACCTAGAATAAATGTTATATGAGACCAGAATCACTGTATTACGAATAACGGAGTTTCGAGTCTAAAGAGATGGAAGGAAAACTTTGAAAGCGTGTTAATTAGTGAGGAGATGTTTAAATTATTTGAAATAGAAATTCCGAAAGAAAATAAGAGAGATAGTGAGATAAGTATATATGAAATAATGATAGAAATGAAAAGTATGAAAGCAAGTAAGGCAGGTTCATATGATAAAGTACCACTCGAAATGCTAAAGGCTGGAGAGAAGTTGTGAAAGGCCTGCTGTTTACCTTGTAATTTATGTTGGGAACTGAAGCAGGTACCGGGAGACTGGTCGCTATAGTCCCAATATTTAAAGAAAAGAGGTCGCAGAAAGACTAAAAACTACCATGGTATCAGCTTTCTTAGCATTCTGGGAAAACTGTATGCTAAGGTACAAATTGAAAGAGTTATGATTTTTTTTTTAATTTAGAAAAGGAATCGGGTGTACGGATCATGTTTTTTTCTATGCGCGCGGAGAAGTTTTTGGGCAAAAACAAAAAAGTTTTTTTTGCGTTCATGGACTTGGAGAAGGCTTATGACAGAGTGGACAGGGATGTAGGTTGAGTGCTGGGTTGACACAAGCATGAAAGCCGAGGTGTGCAAATGATCTAATCGAGTTGCAAATGATGGTAACAATAATGAATAGGCCATTAAAGGAAAGGGGAATGAAAGTGAACGCAAGTAAGACGAATGTTTTGAAAATGGTTTTTTTTAAGAAGAAAGTAAAACGATATGCTAAATAAGAATAGAAGTTAGTTGAGGAAATAGATGACTTTGCGCATTTGGGATGTGTAATTATCAGAGATGGTAGGTATGATAAGGATATAGAACGACGAGTGAACGCAGCAAAAAGAGTAAATGAAGCTCTAACCTCTATTGTGAAAAGTAAGAATGTGTCCAAAAAGGCACGTAAGGCATTTCACCATGCTGTGTTAGTCCCTATTGTAATGTATGATAGTGAAAGTTAGGTGTGGCAGAAGAAGCACGAGAGTGGAATAAATGCTGTAGAATTGCGGTCATTAAGGAGTGTGTTAGGGCTGAATCTGCATGACAGGATGAGTAATTGTGTGATAAGAGAAGAGTGTGGTGTGCATGATGTTGTTGTGCCCAGAATTAAGAAATGAATATATCGGTGGTTTGGTAATGTAGAAAGAATGAATGAGAAAAGAGTGAAAAAGATCGATTTTATACTTAGTGTTTTTTTTTTAATGGATAAGGGTGACAATCGAGCACACAGTTCACCTGATGGTAAGTGGTTGCTGCGGCCCATAGACATCTACATAAAAAACGAGGATACGTTTGCGAATCAAAATGCAGATGCGTTGTCACCCGTGAGGACTAAGATGGAATGCCTCATTTCTAGTAAAAAGGGCCTCCGGCCACCTGCACTCACCAAGCGAAACGCAGAGGTAAACCTCTACTTCACGCTGGTATTCTGTGAGGTCGTGGTACCACCCCGGTTCGAGCCGGCCCATCCGTGCGACAGCAAAAGCTGCCGCGTGGCTCTACCACTGTTAGTGTAATCGATTTATTTTGTTAAATATTATCAATTTCTTTCTGTTGATCAAATAATAGTGCGCTGAATTTAAAACACGTAAATAATACTTAGTCGGGTCATAAGTTCTGTCAAAACCTTGTTATTTAAAATTTTTGAATACTGGCTAGATGAACTTCACCAATTTTAAAAATATAACGTTTGCGTTTGCCGAAAATAAAAAAGGACATTCATTTTCATTCATTTTTAAATATGGAGTGGTTGAAGAAAGAAGATGAGTAGCGGTTATCGCGTCGCACCGCTGTGGTTACGCGCAAAAAGAGATTTTCAATATTCTACAAAAATTGAAAATAACCCTACGATTTATTTATCGCACTATCAAACGATTCACTAAAGATTCAAGCTTCGAAGATCGTAAGAAGATCAGCCGACCTCGTACAGTTAGGACACCAGCGATCATCAAAGCAGTGAAGGCGCGCGTTCAACGAAATCCTGTTCGTAAACAAAAAATCTTGGCTCTTCAGATGGGCCTAAGCAGAGCCACGGTTAAAAGAGTGATCAATGAAGACCTAGGACTACCCGCTTATTGTAAGAAGACCTGACATTTTTTGAACGAGCCTTTGAAATAAATTAGGCCGGATACATCCCGCGCTTTGTTACGGCGGTACGCGGGAAAAAAAATCCGCGAAATTTTGTTTTCGGATGAAAAAATTTTTAACATTGAAGAAAGTTATAATAAACAAAATCATAAGGTGTATTCCCACAGCAGTGAAGAAGCCAGCACGCGTATTTCGAGGGTTCAACGAGGACATTATTCTTCGATACTCATGGTTTGGCTTGGAGTCTAATATTTAGGCTTAACTGAGGTGTTTTTCTGTGAAAAAGGTGTAAAAACCAGTGCAGTGCAGTGTACCGAAATACCGTCCTAACAAATATAGTGGAATCTCTTTCTCAAACAATGTTCAAAAACAGACACTGGATATTCCAACAGGACTGCACCAGCTCATAGGGCAGGAAGCACGCAAAACTAGTTGACCGCCCGTGGAATTGACTTTATCGGACATGAAGACTGGCCCTCTTCTAGTCCAGATTTAAACCCACTGGATTACAAGATATGGCAACATTTGGAGGAGAAAGTCTGCGCTAAATCTCTTCAGAATTTGGAATCTATCCGAGCATCTTTGGCTAAAGCAGTGGCAGAAATAGATATGAATGTGGTACGTGCTGCGATTGATGATTGGCCGCGTCGATTAAGGGCATGTATTCAAAATATGGGAGGGCATTTTGCATAATGTAAATAAAATTGCCTTTCATTTCATATATAATCTCCATATAATTATCAAAAAGTGTATCATTAATTTTATAAAAAGTTTTTGACAGAACTTATCACCTGACTAAGTATATTTAAAAGTCAGGAATACAATTTTTTTCATCAAAATTAAATGAAAAGCTCATGAGGCGTGCACTATTGGAATTTCCAAACTATTTGAGTTTTTAAGTTAATTTAAAAAACTATTATTATGATTATTTATTATGATTTATTTAAAACGTTGGCCTTGGAAGGATAAGGGTAAGATAAGATCTCCCGTCGGGTCTTCAGCCCGAGGTGTGGCTTTTTCTCCATAAATAATGCGGATGTTGTTCTAACATAAAGAGCCGTTTGAAAACTTCTAGAGCGTGATTTAGGCTTCCATTGTTGTTCATTCCATTTACTATTGTGGTGTAATGACAGCATCACAAAACGTTACGAGTAATGTATTAGTGATTGATTAACACGTTTGAATCCTATTTGAAACATAAATGTGTACTTAATAATAGATAGTCGAGTTCGGGTTGGGTACTATACAGTACACTAGGCAAGTATTTGATTCTGATATTTTCAAATAAGTTTCATATTTGACAGCGGTTGTTAGAAAAAAATTGAAGAATTAAAATAAACATAAAAAACAATCAACATGCGTTGATCATGAGTTGTGATGTTCCGTGTGAGAATAGTAAGTAATAATAATTGCAGGAAGCCATGCTTGAAAATGATCGCGCCAAACTCTACTGGGATCCGGCTATCATGACAGACAAGACTATTCTTGCGAATAAACCTGACATTGCGCTGATGGACCGGGCATAGTCAAGTATATTTTTGGTTGACATTACCATTCTGAGTCACAAAAACCTCTTGAAAGCCGAAACAGATAATGGAACATCTGGATCTGGTTCAAGAGATGACCGATATGTAAGCGGTCTGCTTATTGAAATTATTCCTGTACATTATTACATTCCTGCGAATGGACTCACACATCGGGCAGACTCCGGGCTATTTGAGGCGACTTGGACTACTTGAGGGACCACTCCAAGCTCAAATGTAGAAGGCGGCCCTCCTCAATACCGTCCACTGGTTTCTTTCCCTTTCCCACTTACCGTCGGCCGTTTTGTCTCCCATGCTAATGGCTTTCATCTGGTTAGGTTTTTATTTACTTATGTATTTTGTAATTATTTATTTAGTAAAGTTACAGTATATTTATGTACATTTTTCATTTTCTTCTATATATTTATACAGACCAACCATATGAGAACGGTGTTTTGACGCCCATTATATTTTTCTTTAACTTTATTGTTAAGTATTTAACGTTGTTGCCGTCTCTTATTTACTTTTATCGCTTAAAATAGCCGCTGGCCATTTATAAATGGCGAAAGTGCAATCCTTTGAATTTGGGAAAGTGTGGGCGCATTTATACATTATTCATTGACGACCTCTTCCGTCAGTCAATGATGCCTTCTTGAAGCACTTCATTAAAATTAAGAGACTGAAAGAGTTTGTTGATGTACAGGTTTAATTGTTCTTTACTTAGCGTTATTTTTTTAAATTACACCATATCAACCCGTGGGTGTCTTAAGAGGCGACAGAGGGAAACAAATCAGGAGATGGGCAGCAGCGTCTTTTTAATAACGACTAAAAATAAAAATAAACTGTGGTTGCTAACACGCTTTCCAAGCGTGGCAACTATGGCAGATATAGTAATATATATAATATATGAGGCAATCTATGGGGAGGCCTATGTTCAGCAGTGGACTTTAATTGGCTGTAACGGGAAATAAAATTAAAAAACAAAAGCTATGGGACTAGCGTGAACTCTCTTTAGAACTTACCATAGTTACTGGGTCGGTAGTAAATATTTTTATCAACACTTTGCACGTAAGGCCGTAGCAATGTCGTAAAAATACAAATGGTACCAGCCAATTTTCATCAGAGCCTTTGTCACAGCTCGTTCACATATCGACGTTTACCATTATTTACGAGTTGAGATTATGAAGAATGGGTTTTATTTTGTTTTAATTAGTACTTTCTTAAATGTGAAAAATTATTAAGTTTACCATCAAAAGGCATTCCATTAAAAGGCGATTCTTTCTAGACAACTTTAAGAAAAGAAGAATGTTCTCAATTTAACTTCAAGTTTTTTTGTTATCTTGGTCAACTGGTAACCGATTTTAATGATTCCTTTTTTATTAAATAAGAAATACTTCAGCAACTTCTTTATAAATTTGAAGAACTACTACTTAGTGCAATTGAAATAGTAAAAAATTAACATATATTAAAATGTAAAAGTCGATTTATAAGAACTAAGAAGAATAAAATAATTTTACGTTCTGAAGTCAGGGATTTAATGCTAAAAAGGTTCGAATTATGAGTCGGACAAAAAAGAAACGTTATTGGATTTTGCTTACAAGAAATTCTCAGTACTCGTAGTATCCCGGAGTCACGAAATTGGCGATGTTTTAACACCGTCCTTCGGAAAGCACGTATAGCCGTTAGTCCTACGCCTGATATCTCTCCGGTCGTCTTGAATTCCGTATCATCGGACGATGATAGTGAGAAAATAGAGAGTGTATTTACGCTTGCTGACATTCGAGTAACCCTGTCCTGTGCGGATGGCTCGTCCACGTTAAGGCTTTAACTAGCCTGAATGACCTTGACGAAACGGCGATCGCAGAGATTTTAGCAGACGTCAACACCATCTAGCGACTTCGTTCTGTATTACATATAAAAGTGCAAAGATTAATAGACTGCAGGGATGACAATTATATAAGTGACATACTGCCTGTTATGCTTGCGCATCACTGAGAATTATGTCACGGTTACACATCTTCAATTACATTGCACGGTGTGGTGCTGTAGCTTTGTCCGGTAAGTGTTCAAGTTTCAAGTACGTAAGAGTTTTTATTATATAATATGTTAAATCGTATTTATTTGTGTCGTATTAGTAGATCTGGGTCAAAGAGTTTGCTGAAAATTTTTCCCGGGCTTGATCCCCGACAGCACGAATGAAATTTGTAATTGCAATTTCCGTCAACACGCATTGGGGAAGCGCGGCGGGCATTTCCTTGCCCTGAAATCCTCTCAGACATAAAAAGAGTCCTATACCCAGTAGAGGGACTTGTATAGCCTATTACTTTACTTTGTAGCAATATTCATATTCGTTTCAGATACAGAAGGGTACCTTATGCTGACAAAAATATCATGTGGAGGCGACGAAAACGTAAAACATCTTTGTACCTAAATAAAATGTTCGAGAGACTGTCAGTCATGTCATACGCCACATTTTCTATAGAGCGTAGAACATTGCAGATAGGGCAAAATAAGTAAATAATACAAAATATTATGGGAATGATTTATTAATAATATACGCATTTGTAGGTATTTATAATAAAAATAATGAACAATAATTTTCTAACAGTGGTAGAGCCACGCGGCAGCTTTTGCTGGCGCACGGATGGGCCGGCTCGAACCGGGGTGATACCACGACCTCACAGAATACCAGCGTGAAGTAGAGGTTTACCTCTGCGTTTCGCTTGGTGAGTGCAGGTGGCCGCAGGCCCTTTTTACTGGAAATGAGGCATTCCATCTTAGTCCTCACGGGTGACAACGTATCTACATTTTGATTTGTAATAGAGGATAGATGTAGATGTCTATGGGCCGCAGCAACCACTTACCATCAGGTGGACTGTATGCTCGTTTGTCACCCTTATACTATAAAAAAAAGAACAAGCTGCAAGGTTCAACTAATAATGTTTCTTGTACCAGTAAACACAATTGTAAAATTCCTGTTTTCAGTTTTACCAATGGTTAATTGATGAAACGTAGTCAAGATCACTTCATATAAAATATATTTAAATAAAATTGACACAGGACCTATTTGACCTTCTACTTACAACTCGGCGCAAATTTGAAAAGAAGATTTTGTTTGTTCTTAATTATCTTATGTGCACCATTTTTCACACAAGTATTGTTTACAACTGGCATGGTTTCGAAAAGCGTGATTAAATGTCAGCGGTATATAATCAATTAAATACTGAATTTTTTTGAAATTTGTTTTTTGTTTATTTTTGTTATATCTTCTCTCCTATTAGTTTCGGCGTGACTGTAGGATGTTATACTGAGTAACCGTCAGTTACTAAGCGGCCATAAATCATTATAGGTATGTATAGACATACATATATACATTTTTTGATTTTAATATTTATGTTTTTTTTTATTATGATTGATTTTTTGAAACCTAGTAAAATTATTTCCACCCTCAACGATGTCCGAAAACGGACTGCGACAGGGCGACAGGGCGACGGAGCATGCGCGCTCGCGTAAATATATTCAATTTCAGTGGAAAATGATATATTCTCTTATAAAACGGGGAATAAAAATAAAACTCTCAATTAAAAATATTAATATTTTTAAGACCTTTTTTAGTGTAAGAACTATTTAAAAAACTTGTGCCGTTTTGGAGAAATTTTGCAAAATATCACAAAGATAGAAACTCTTTGGGGATTTTTTTTCTAATAAGAGGTTGACAAAAATACAATTTTGTTCAGGTAAAAACATTTACCAAATCCTCTTCTGTTACCCTTTATTTTTTTTGTGTGGATTAAATAAACAGTTATTGAGATTTTTTTACTTAAATATCCACGATTTAGGCATTTCAGCCACTGTTAAGGCCTTAAGACTGACTGCCCTAACCGGGATTCGTTCCGGAAAACATTAAATATGACGCAGTGTCCTCATAAAAATCGTCACAGCTCAGTGCATGTTGTTTTTTAAATATTTTCTATTATCTATTACTATGGAATAAGGTATACAGCTTTAGTTTTTTGTTGAAGTTACAGCCTATTTACGTCCTACTGCTGGGCACAGGCCTCCTCTCATTTCTGAGGGGTTTTGTTTAGTTTTTTTGTTAGACGAGGTAAAACAAGTTATTATAAATCACGAATTGATTAGTAAATTACTACAAGATACTTACTATTCGTAAGGGAGATTTTTGCCATAGTTGCCACGCTTGTACATTATCTCGTATCATCTGGTTTATTTCCCTCTGTCGCCTCTTACGAGACCCACAGGATTATATGAGGTAGCAAATATTGTAACATTGTCGCTACACGGCGGATCTTCTATTTATGAGACAATCTATGGCTGAGGCCTATGTTTAATAGTGAATATGCGATTCTGAGTGATAAACTGTATTGATATTGATGGATTATGATACTTTACTTTTAACAAATCGTAAATCGAAAACAAACGTATTTATAAATAGAAATTTTACGATATAAAATATTCCAACGTTACTGTATGTGTCCTCGAGATTCAATAACGGAAAATATTTCAATTTTAGGCTTGAATTTCCCAGTCTTCATTTATCATACTCCTCAAATGAAATGATACGTAGTTTCTTGTTGCTTTTGAGGTTGATAACTAAACGAATAGATCTTTAGATAAATTTAAAAATTAAATATCTTTAATTTTTCGAAGTAAGAAAATAATTTTAGTTTGTCCAATGTAATTTTAATGTAAAACAACTTTTGGCACGTCTTTGCAGTAAAACTGACTCATATGCCTTGACGGCAAACGGCATAACGCTCCCTTATGCCCTCTTTGAAGATCGAAGTCATCGTCTCCTACGACCGCAAAATATTTGTGGTTGTTACACTTTTATTATTGTATGCATATGAAGGGCACAGGAAAAGAAGGAGCTCATTAACATTCTCATTGTTTCGAGTAATTAAAGAATTAAACCTAAAATTTCAATTTCTACACGTACAACTCTACTAGAATATGATTTGTACCCATATAAAAAAGGAACAGTGTATATTTAACATAATATATTGTTATTTTAAAAGATTGGGTTGGTAAATAAACAATAGTTTGTAATTTAATTACCTAACTCCCAAATGTAAAAGGCAAGAAGGTGCTCATTTTCACAATGATCTGTTTTTTTACATTTTACAAATTAATTGGTGATCATAAACAATGTCTAATTACATAAACATACTAATGAAATAAAATACATGTTAATTAGCATGAAATTTATTTGTGGGGTAAGTTAATATATTCGGGTAAAATTAATTTTAAAGCAGCAAACAAACAAACAAACAAACAGCAGTAACGGCACAAAATGTATGAACTACTGAAATGTTGGTGCTAGAAGACCCACGAATCACATATATGGACATGGAAAAGATTGTAGGCATTACTTCGGGCAGCATTCATACAATCCTTCATCAACATCTTGAAATGAGGAAGCTTTGTTTTCGATGAATCCCTCGTTTGCTCTTCGAAAGCGTAAAACAGACTCCTGTCGATGGTGCCATGAAATGCGTCTACGTTTTGAAAACGGGGCATCTAGGCGTGTTTCAGAAATCTTTACTGGTGACGAGACATGGATCTATCAATATGATCCGGAAAATAAAAGGCAATCATCGGTATAGGTCTACTCAGAAGGCCAGTTACTGACAATGCTGCAAAGAGCTCGAAACGTCGGCAAAAAAATGGTGGCTAGTTTTTTTTCGCGGAGCGGACATTTGTCGACGTCAATGCTGGAAAATTGTAGGCCAGTCAACTCTGAATGGTATACTACAGTTGCATTACCCAAACCTATTCAAGCTGTGCGGGAGAGAAGACCAAAGACCGGGGGTTTCGATAGATTGGGGAATTCGGAAATTCGGGGAATCATGCTGCATCACGATAACGCCTCTTCACATACCTCCTTTAGAACAAAAGCATTTATTGAGGAATCTGGTGTTGAAGCCGTGGCTGCCGACGAAGAAGCGATTTCCGACCTGTCAGATCAAGACTGACAAAAGTGTTTTCAGAGTTGACTTAGGCGAATGGAACTTTGTATAGACCATGATGGAGAATATTTTGAAAAGATGTAAAATAAATATTAATAATATCTAGAATACTTTTCGTATATCTTAAATCTTATTGAGTGTCCTACGTATTATTATCCATTTTGAGATAAATAAGCAAAAACTTTTAAAAACCTAACGTACACTAAAGGAGTCGTAAAATTTATGGAAGGAAGCTTATCTGGCAGCTGTCATTTGTATGACAAAATAATACAGATGGCCGACTATGAGCGTGTTTTCTGTTACAATTGCTGCGATCAGCCCGTTCTAGCGTGGTTTCATAGACAATGGGCACCTTTTTACGCGGTATAGAATGCAATGAGCGCGTTTTATCCTAAAGTACAATTTTTTTAAATTCAGTTTACACAAAATCAGCGCCTTTTATCGTTTTTAAAATAACGTGCTCTGATTGGCCATAGGAAACGAAGTAAAATCGTATAGTCCATTCTAAAAACGTAAAATTGTCAATGAGCTCCTTTTTTCCCTGTGCCCTTCATATCAATATGCGATTCTCCAGATAGCATCAGATATAAACGACCTATTCAAGATTAAGCAAACAGTTTCTGTTTACCGTCACTTTCTGTAAATGAACATAATATATCTTGGCACGAATATATGAATTGGTTTACAAATAAGATATTTTAATTTCCATTTAAAAACTGTTACAACAAATCCAGAAGTTCATATTTCAATAACTACTCATTCAGATCCCCAGATATTGACTTAATTTTATATTATTCTTCTTAATTGAGTTGGAGGAACAACATGGTTAACGACTCAGTATGATGCTATATTATAGTGTTGCTGATATTATGTCGGGGCCGGTGACACGAATACATAAACAATCGACAAATATGTGTATTCATGTGATAAACAATAAACAAAGATTGCAAAATAAAATATAGTAATAAAACACTACAAACATCCGTTACTTGTTTTTACTTACACGTCAAGGCCATGTTGGACAAAAATATTGAATTTTAGACACGATTTTGACGCGCGAGAATTGATGATTTGTAATAGTTAACATCTGGAAAAAAATATTTTTTATAGTACAGGGTGACAAACGAGCACACAGCCCATCTGATGTTAAGTAGTTGCTGTGACCCATAGACATCTACATTTATCCTCAATAAAGAATCAAAATGCAGAGGCGTCGTCACCCGTGAGGACTAAGTTGAAATCCCTCTTTTCCAGTAAAATGGGTTTCCGGTTCTCTACACTCACCATAGGAAACACAGCAGTGTCAAGCTGCCATTTAACGCTGGTATTCTGTGAGAGCGTGGTCCTTCCCGGGTCGAGCCGACCCATTCGTGCTACAACTATACTACTAATATAACTGCAGCATGGCTCTATCACGTGCTTTTACATGTGCGATATCTTAGGATTTAAATAAAAGGTGTCTTCCTCGTAACGGCTTTAATGGAGGACTAAACGGTGACATTACAAAAATTAACAAATACCTTACCTTGCCTTAAATATCTATATAATTATATTGAAATGAACTTAATAACTAATTTTAAACTTATAATTTAACTAAACCATTAATCTTAATTTGGAAATTAATTGCGGGTTTTCGGATTCGAATGGAACGGGTCACCGTCCGCGACGGTGGCGGTGATTATGGAGGAGTGACAGGGTCTGGTACAGTCTCGCTGGGACATTGCGTATTTGCTATGGCGTTATCGTTGCTATCAATGTGCTCGGTTTCCACGTCATCTTTTCCAGTATAAACCGCCACTTCTATTTGCAACTCTGAAGACGCATCTGCAAACTCATCCTCAAGCCCATTTCGATCATTTTCATCGACCTCGTTAGTGATATCTGGACAGATAAAATCGGATGAGCACGACCTACGTCTTATTTGATCGATGTGTCTTTTAATAAGTCGACCGTCACCATTGTCAAGAACATATCTTCGCGAACCTTCTTTCTGGGCTACCGTGCCCTTTACCCATTTATCTACCATACCATAGTACCTAGTCCAAATGGTGTCTTCCTAAGAGAAATTACGCGGAACACCACCCAAATACTCGACTTGACGCTGCTGAGCATCGAGCACACGCGCTGGCACCACGTACTCGCCGCGAAGTAAATCCAACCATGAATGCAAGGAACGTCGCTGCAGCAGCATCACTGGGCTCTCACGCGTGGTGCCTTGCTTACTGTTGCTAAATGCCATTATTTTTCAAAAAAAATTAAATTCAATACTTGTGAAAGACGGTACCTGGTCAGACACTAGTTCTAAGGGCAAATTGAACTTTGCAAATATTGACCTCAGCACTTTAATAATGAAAGTCGCATTCTTTCGCGCTACTTTAATAATTTAAAGCCATTTCGAGCTCGAATCTATTAAAACTAAATAAGTTTTACCTTTATACGGCCCTAGGAAGTCTATGTGAAATCTAGACAAGGGAGGCAAGTAGTGCCAGAGGTGTGAAGGCGCGCGCGGCGGGGCGTCCGCCTCGGAGGCGCAGGTCTCGTAGCTTCAGCATTGCGCTTCCACATCCGCATTGATGTTCAGCCACCACACATAACTCCGTGCCAATCCCTTAATTTTCACGATGCCCATGTGGCTACTGTGTAATTGTTTTAAAATAATTGGACGTAAATTTGAAGGTATTGCTTAATCTATACCCCTACATAATCGATCCGTTATCTAAATATAGTTCATTGCGCCTAAAAAAATAAGGTTTAACCTCTTCACCAGGGCAAACTGTTGGCCAACCCGATTTGATATAGGCAAAAATTCTACTTAGAATAATATCCTTTGAAGTAGCCTTCGTAACATCCTCATTAGTAACCGGTAAAAAAAATCCACGAAGTTAATATAACTAATTTCTCTATTTATTGTTTTTTTATAATATGAATTTTCGCCCATAGAGATACTGATGATATTTTCTTACACCGAATACAATAGCGAGCGCCTCCCGATCGATCTGCGAGTAGGCTCGCTCTGCAGCCGTGAGCGAGCAGTCAGCGAGCGTCCGGTGCGAGATGACTGCACCTACACCCACCCTGCTCGCATCACACGTCAGCACAATAGGCAAAACGCTAGAGTAATGCATTAGAATTTTACTAGAACTCAATAGTACTTTTACCTTTTTTAAGGCTCTTTCCCATTCGTCACACGAATCAAATTTTATTCCAGAACGTAATAAGTTATATAAGGGTGCGAGAATAGTGCTGATATTTTTTACGAATTTCGCATAATACATTATCATTCCTAGAACTCAGACGCGTTCGTAGGATCGAGAGTGTCTACTATTGCATTAATCTTATCCGGACAAATGTGAATACCATCCTTACTAATTACATAACCTAAATAATTGACTGATTCAGCGAAAAGTACATAATTTTCCTTTTAAACTCGAAGTCCGTACGACTACAAACGGTTAAATACTTTATGTAAATTACTAATATGCTTCTCTATATTGCGCCCTGTAATAATTATATTGCTCTAAGTGTTTTTGAAAAATGCCAGGACTTGATGATAAGCCGTATACTAAGCGGTTATATCTAAACAAGCCCTTGTGTGTGTTGATCACCGTATATGTGGCGAACTCGTCAAGTACAAATTGTGCGTAAGCCTGTGATAGGTCAATTTTACTGAACCACTGCCTTCCTTGTAAACGTACCAAAAAGTCTTCTACTCTAGGCAAAGGATAACGGTCGACTTCTATAACTTTATTTAAAGTTAACTCATAATCGGCGCAAATTCTAGTGTTACCGTCTTTTTTCACTACGGGGGGAGTCGCCCAGTCGACGGGCGTGAGGATACCGTCCGCCACCAGCTGCTCCACGGGTGCACGCAACGCATAAGCCAGCGGACGCGCTCACATGAACACGGGTTGCGCTCCCTCCCGTAAACGGATGCTCACTAATGGCTCAGTGAACCGTCCCAGGCCATCGGCGAACACCTTACAATATCTGGAACTAAAATTGTTCAAGTTTAGAATATCACGGGATACTCATTCCAAATTACCTGTCCGGTAGTTGTGGTATGGTATACGGGTATGCGACCCCGGCTTCCCTAGCTATTACTGTCCTATCCCTTGTCCTCCTGGACGGTAATATCCTACATTTCCTATTTCCTACCCTAACTTACCTTACTCTTCCTTTTCACACTTATCCTTCCCCTTTTCCTATTCCTACCCTCCGCCAATCCAACGTCGGCCGCGCGGATGGATGCATGGCTAGGGGCGAGCCTAGTCGTTAGCGTGCCACACTGCCCTGGGACCGGGCGAGCCCAGAATTAGGCTAGCCTTACCCTGGCATGCGGGGCTCTGCTGGGGGGGACAAACCTTTCCCTCGCTATTCGTGGGAACGCAATGGATAATGATAAAAACAATTTAATTAACCAAAATGGCGGCGATGTGATTCGCCACCCATCACGTCTCGTTTCTCGCGGGGGCGAAAAGCGGTCCACGGAAAGCCGCTTCGCTTCGTTGAATGTAAGAGGAGGAATGGATGGTAAGGTAGATGAAGTATGTCAGATGATGGATGAACGTTGCATTGATATTCTGTGCGTGAACGAAACCAAGAGGAAAGGATGTGACACCACGGTTCATGGCCCCTACACGGCATACTGGTCGGGAGTCCTGCAAACTAGCCGAGGCTGTCAGGGAGTTGGTGTGATTCTTTCATCTCGAATGGTTGAATGTGTGATGGAGCATGAATGTATAAGCCCAAGACTCCTCTGGATTAGGTTAAAAGTCGGACTCACTCGCTTGTTTATCCTTGGGGTCTATTCACCGACGGATCTGCATGGAGGTGGGTCATTAAAATCACATCAAGAGAGAGAGGAATTTTGGGATAGCATGAGAGAGGTCTTGAATAAATGCGGAGAAAATGAACGGATCGTGATGTTAGGGGACTTTAATGGATGGGTTGGAGTAAAGCGTGATGGGTATGAAGGAGTTCTGGGTACGTTTGGAGACGAGAGAGTGAATGACAATGGGAGAAGCCTGCTTGAAGTATGCTTGGAATGGAATCTGTGCGTGGCCAACACAATGTTTGACCACAAAAAGATCCATTTGTATACAAGAGATGAGGGTGAGTCTAGAAGTATGATTGATTTTGTAATTGTGGATGAAAGACTGAGGAAGAAAGTGCTAGACACTCGGGCATACCGCGGTGTAGGCCTCGACACAGACCACTTCCTGGTCATAGCCCGAATGCGTGGCCTCTTTAAACGGTGGCGACACCGAGGTGCCGAGCCTACGAGTGTTTTGGACAAAGTAAAAGTGAAAAATCTACAAGAAAAAGAAAAGAAAGACGAGTATGTAGAGAAACTGAAAGAAAGTTTTAAAGGGATAGAAGAGATAGGAGTGATTGAAGATTTGTGGGAGACATTCAAGAAAGGGGTCGTAAATGTTGCTATTGAGGTATGCGGGGTAGCTAAAAGAAGGAAAGGAAGAAAGAATGATAACGTGTGGTGGGATAAAGATGTACAAAGGGTTGTGCAAGAAAAGAAGAAAGCGTGGTTGGAGTGGTTAGCAACAAAAGCTAACCAAAAAGTTCAAACGGCAACGGATGACGAGATAAAGGAAGCAAAAACGAAGTATAAAAGATTGAAAACAGCAGCGAAAGAAATTGTGTCTAGAAAGAAAGAAGAACGAAAGGATGATTTCGATAGGAGGCTCACTGAAGATTTCCAGTCAAACATTAAGTTTTTCTGGTAAACCATCAAAACAGCCAGAGGAAAAACTTCTACCTCGGAGCTGAGTACAATCAGGAGTCAAGATGGAAGCATTATAAAAGGAGAAGAATGTGTGTTAAAGAGATGGAAAGAGTATTTTGAAAGTTTGTTTGAAAGAGAGGAAGTGCAGGTACAGCATCTGCCATCTTCCACGGAAAATAATATAAATGTTGATGAAAATGAGATAAGCATGGATGAAATAGTGAAAGCGTTGAAAAGTATGAGATTAGGTAAGGCTGCAGGGTATGACAGGATTACCGCCGAGATGCTGAGGGCTGGACAGGGCCTGGTGGCTAGTCAGCTGTACCGCCTTTTCAATCTGTGCTGGCGAAATGGGCAAGTACCGGGAGACTGGTTCAAAGCCGTAATCGTGCCATTGTATAAGGGAAAAGGGTCACGGCAGGACTGCATAAATTACCGTGGTATAAGCCTTCTCAGCGTCGTCGGTAAATTGTATGCGAAAGTGTTGATTAAAAGGGTTGTGAATGAAACAGACGAGAAAGTATGGGATGCACAAGCGGGATTTAGAAAGGGAATGGTATGTACGGATCAGGTCTTTTCCTTGCGGTGCATAGCCGAAAAGTGTTTTGCTAAAAACAAGAAAGTCTACTGCGCGTTCGTAGATCTAGAAAAGGCCTATGATAGAGTGGTGAGGAATGAATTGTGGTCAGCATTGTCCGTGAACGGTGTGAGCAGTATCCTCATACGAGCATTGCAATCTCTTTATAGGGATTCTAGTGCTTGTGTAAGGATAAACAGGGCATACACTGAATGTTTTAATATCGAAAAAGGTGTTAGACAGGGATGTGTAGCGTCACCGTGGCTGTTTAATCTGTTCATGGACAATTGTTTGACAGATTTAAAAGAGAATGAAAGTGGGTTGAGAATGAATGAGTTACTCGTCAAATGTTTTCTCTATGCTGATGATCAAGTATTACTTGCGTCTTATGCCGAGGAGTTGCAGGAGATGGTAACTGCTATGAGTGGAGCTTTTGTTAGAAAGGGAATGAAGATGAATGTAAGGAAGACAAAAGTGATGGTGTTTGAAAAAGACGAGGCAGTGACAGACTGCAATATCGTGGTTGAAGATGAACAAATTGAACAGGTGAAAGAGTTTGTGTATCTGGGGTCAAAGTTTACAAGAGATGGAAAGTGTGAGAGTGATATCGAAAGAAGAGTGAATGCAGGAAACATAGTGAATGGAGCTTTGCACTCCTTTATGAGCAGTCGGAAGGTGTCTAACAAGGCTCGTTTGGCTGTGCATGAAGGGGTGTTGGTTCCGACACTCATGTACGGAAGTGAAAGTTGTGTATGGCAGAAGAAACATGAAAGCAGAATAAATGCAGTTGAGATGAGAGCATTAAGAAGTATGATAGGAGTTAAACTGAGTGACAGGATAAGAAATAGTGAGATAAGGAAACATTGTGGTCTGAAAGAACATGTAGTGACAAAAATTGAGAATGGTATGCTGAGATGGTTTGGTCATGTCGAGAGAATGAATGAAGAACGATTGACGAAAAATGTGTATAAGGCGAGTGTGAATGAAAGTGTTGGAAGGGGACATTTCTAGGCGGACATTTCTAGACCAAATCAGGGACGTCTTGAAAAAAGGCCAGGTCAAGAGTACCCTAAACATGCATGTATGAAGGGAATAATGAAATTGGACGAAGCGAAACAAGTATGTAAGGATCGTAGCAAGTGGAAAGAAGTGGTCTCTGCCTACCCCTACGGGAAAAAGGCGTGATTATAATATGTATAGAATATCATTCAATAAACAGTTTAAGCTTCCAAGAGGGGGTAGCTGTATATTCAGTCCTGCCAACCATTATCTTCCTAACAATATACTTTATCATTTTTAATAACATATAAATCGAGATGCTTTTCCTTATCTTTGTACTTTACTATAGGCCTACAGGTCTCACTTGTTCACCCGTATAGTACCTTAGCAACAAAGGACACATATTCAGTTTTAGGTTACTGAATTGTTGTTTATATAACTCGTAGCTAATACATGAAACGGCACTGCCTGTATCGCACTCCATTTGAACGTCCCTATCGTGTACTATTAATGATATAAAAAAATGGTTTGCAATGACTAACGCTTAATTGCTTAATGCAAACCATTACCATCTCACTTTTTTCGCTGTTTAGAACACTGTCCGTCTCATTCTCAACTACGCTGACGCTGTGTTGTCCTGCCAGATAAGGACAAATCCTTTGTAAATGTCCTTGTTTATTGCACACTCGGCACACGTAGCGAGCAAACTTGCAGATCACTACATCGTATGCTTTACCGCACACACAATACTCTCGCTGGCGTCGTCGTCGGTCATCCATCACCGACGTTGATACACTCGATCCAGTGGGCGTTGCTGCTGCTACCCTGAATGCTACGCCGCGCATCCTAACCTCGCCCCTACAGCACGCGCGCCACTCGCCGTCACAACCGATCACGCGCCCGGTCCGTTTTGCACTGACAATCGCGTGGCAGTTTGTGGATGCGCTCGGATCTCCAGGTATTTTCGGATGCACATCGACGCTGGCTGCATCCTGCTTCGCCGCCTCCATACTCACGCCTAATTGATAAGCCTTGCCAAAGTCTAGTTTGCTTTCGGCAAATAATCTCTGCAAATTGTTTCACTGCGGATACCGCATACCAATTGATCGTGCAAACTTTCTTGCAACCAGCTACCAAACTCGCAAGTTTTCAACATCTTCTTTAGGTCCGTTACATATTATTATGTACTTTCACCGTCTGCTTTGATTGGGAGTGTGTCGAAGTTTGCGACGGTTATACTAAAAATAATACCTTATACTAAAAATCACCAAAGAGTATTCGCTAAAGGTCATAAATGTTTACACACCAATCTCGCCACATGCCGATAAGGAGATGGAGAAAATGTATGAGTATATCTCTAGAGCCATGCATTTCTCCAAAACCCACTATACAGTGTTAATGGGAGCCTTTACACAAAACTATGCACAAGAGAGAACGGTGAGCTGAAAGTAGGGATATTTGGATTACGGCAACGGAAGTCAAGGAGCCAGCAGCTGGCTAACTTCATGGAGAAAGAGGGACTCTTTATGACGAACTCTTTCTTCCAGAAGCGGCTTCAAATGAAGTTGGTCGGACTGGTCGAGCCCCGACGGTTCTACAAAAAAAGAGATTGACTTTATTATGACGACCAGACGACAACTGTTAAGTGATGTCTAAGTGATCGCTAGGGTGAAACCTGATACCAATCACCGAATGGTTAGAGGCACACTGAATCTAAACGTTAAGTTGGAGAGATGTCGTCTAAGGAAGTCAACTTTCCGTCCCCCTCGTGCTCTAATCCAAAGTCCCGAAGCTTTCAGGTCGAGTTACAAAATCGTTTTCAGTGCCTAAAAGATTGCAATGCAGTGCATCATATAAATGACAAGCTCGTGGAGACTGTTCATGCGGTCGGAGCTAAGTTTTGCAAGAACACAAACTCTCCGATCACACTCGCAATCTCATGACTGTTAGAGGGAAAATGAAGCTGCAGTCTTCAGTAGATTTGATAGCATACAAGCAACTGAACAGGCAGATCTCCAAATGCATGCGCCGGGACTTACGCAACTTTGATACTGTTCTTATTGAAGCAGCCATCGAGCGGAACTAGGGTTCCAAAGTCTTTGCCTGAGATCTATCTGCCAGGAAGTGCCGACACTCAAAGTGCTGAATGTGGCAGCATCGTTTCCGAGACACCTGAGATTTTGAGTGAGATTGAGAGGTTCTATGGGCAGCTGTAAACGTCATTGTTGGAGCCACACGCAAGTATGAGTAACGATCCAAGAGCGAGTCTTATCCGACACTATTCCGATGATATCCCGGACGTCAGTCTGAACGAGATTAGAATGGCTCTCCAGCACCTTAAAAACGGCAAGTCCCTGGGCAAGGATGGAATAACAGGGGAGCTTCTGAAAGCGGGTGGAAAACCGGTACTTAAAGTCCTTCAGAAGCTCTTTAATTCTGTTCTTCATGGAGATTCTACTCTCCACGTCTATGTGCTGTTTTCAAGAGTCATTAGGAATCGTCTCGCATGCAGACTCCATGACTTTCAGCTTTCCGCACAAGCCAGTTTCCGAAACAGCTTTAGCATCATAGACCACATACACATCCTTAGGGAAATTGTACAGAAGACCGAAGAGTACAATCTGCCACTTTGTCTTGCGTATGTGGACTATGAGAAAGCCTTTGATTCCGTCGAAATTAGGGCGGTGCTACAGTCCCTCCAGTGATGCCAAGAGGACTGTCGGTATATCTAAATAGGCTACGATGAATATCCGAGTATAGCACCAGAGCACGAAAGTTATCCAACTGCAGAAAGGTGTAGGACAGGGTGACGTAATATTTCCGAAACTCTTCACCGCTGTATAGGAAGTCGTTTTGAAGCTTCTGGACTGGAAAGGGTACGGTATTAACGTCAATGGTGAGCACATCACTAACCTTCGATTTGCCGACGATATAGTCCTTATGGCAGTGTGGCGGCGCTGTTGTCGCGCCACAGGCGAAACACATCGAAGCCTCAATCGCGCTTACAAAGTTCCGAAGTTATAGAAGCATATATAGTATAACTCCGAACTACCAATCTAGGCGTTGGCCGCTCCCCGGGCAGAACACCTTGCCCGGCGGAAGATCTCCCCTTTTCCTTCCACCCGCCACAGTGGTGACCCCGACGTGATCTGAACACGCAACCAATAACCTTCGGAACTACAACTACAAAATCTTCATCATCCTCAAGTACCCCATTCATTCGCCCCCGAGCAGATATTGTCTGCAGTCTTCAGATTCTTCAAGCCATCTAGCTTTACAAAGGTTCATCGCAGCACTGGAATAATAATGCTTCCTGTTCCTTCAAGCTACTGTCTGCGCTACAGTGTTCAGCACGGCTCTGAGCCTTACTGCTCGCCTGTGCTTCACGGCACTCTCGCAGATTATTTGCCTTCTTCTCGACTCACCGCAGACTTACAAGGCAATTCCCTGGCACATGCAAATTCGTCGACATCTAGACTGCACTATCGACCTCCGGTCTGATCAGGGGGTGATGTAGCGGCGCTGTCGTCGCGCCACAAGCGAAACATATCGAAGCCTAAATCGCACTTACAAAGTTCCGAAGTTAAAGCAGCATATATAGAATAGCTCCGAACTCCCAATCGGGGCATTGGCCACTCCCCGGGCAGAACACCTTGCCCCGCAGGAGATCTTCTCTTTTTCTTCCAACCGCAACAGCAGAATCGCTGGAGGACTTTAGCACTATGCTCAATGACCTCAATAGTATCTCCCAACGGATAGGTCTTAAGATGAACATGGACAAAACAAAAATCATGTTTAACGTCCATGTCACACCTATGCCGGTAGTTGTTGGGAGCACTAAGCTCGAAGTTGTTGACAAATATGCTTACCTGGAAAAAATAGTCCTCCTAGGTAATTTCAACTCCGACCGAGAGGTCAATCGACGGATTCAACTCGGCTGGGCAGCGTTCGGGAGATTACGACACATCTTCTCGTTGAATATACCTCAAAACCTCAAAACTAGATTATTCAACCAGCGCGTGTTGCCAATTCTTCATAGGTTGGCCAACCTGTGGAACTGAGACGTGGTCCTTAAGTGCTGGCCGTACGACAGAAGCTCAAAGTCGCTCAGCGAGCTATGGAAACTCGAGTCGGCGTTTTGCTGCGTGATAGACTTTAAAACGAGGATATCCGCAGTAGAACCAGAGTAACCGACATAGCCCAAAGAAGTAGTATGGTGAAGTGGCAGTGGGCTGGACATATAGCTCGAAGAACCGACACCCGATAGGGAAAAAGGTACTCGAGTGGCAGCCTCGTATTAGCAGGCGAAGTGTAGGGCGTCCCTCCCGCTAGATGGAGTGACGACCTGGTAAGACATGCAGGAAGTCAATGGATACAGGTGGCTCGGGACCGTGCTTAGTGGCATTCCTTGGGGGAGGCTTATGTTTAGCAGTGGACATGTGAAGGGATGTAATCATGATGATGATGATGATGAATTCATAGTCATGTTTATATATATCTTAAGACTTGGTCTTACATAATTTAAAAAAAAAGATCATTGACCTCCATCACTATATAATCATTACGAACCTGCACACAATAGTTGTTGTAAGCATATCAAAACATGTTTATACTTATGACCTTAGATATAAGAGACATATTTAAGTACTTAGAATCCAGTTCTGTTTGATAATACTCAGATAGAATTTGTTTGGTTTAAATAATAAAATTAAACTATTAAAATGAAATCTTTAACTTGTTTCGTGTTATTAGCAATTTTGGTTGTTAGTATTCCACAATCACGGGGATGTATATACGTTAATGGAAAGTGTAAGTAACAGTTTTAATGTTAAGTGTCTAATATAGTATTAATAAAACAGCATAGAATCAAGAACTACGTATATTTGAAAAGCAAATATTTAGAATTTTTGACGCTGTGACTAGTACTACATTTACAGAATTAAGTTTGACAAACGAGCGCACACCACAGTCCACTTGATGGTAAGTGGATGCTGGGACCTATAGACATTTACATCTATCCACGCTTAAGAATCAAAATGCAGATGCGTTGTCACTCCTGAGGACTAAGATTTAATGCCTCGTTTCCAGTAAAAAGGGTCTCCAGTTCTCTACACCCACGATACGAAACACAGTAGCATAGGGCTGCTAGTTTACGCTGGTGTTTTGTAACAGCGTGATCCTTCCCCACCCGAGCGGGTCTATTAAATAGGTGCAGGAGCGACTCCATATAAACTTGGAGAAAAGAAATAACCCTTAGGTGTAAAAATAGAGGACGAAGTTTTAATGTGCGTATTACAGTCTAGAAAGTAAAAGCTGAAAGAAAGAAAAATAACTAAATAATTTCACATTATGCAGGCGGGGCCTTAATTCAACTATTCACTTTGTCTTAGGACCGACTTCAGAATATTATTTTATATTATTATTTTTTTACGTGGTAAAGTTATGCTACAGCTTTATTACCGGTATAGCTGTAGCACGAATGGGCCGGCCCGACCGGGAAAGGACTACGCTCTCACAGAATACCAACGTAAAATAGCAGCTTAACGCTACTGTGTTTCGTATGGTAAGTGTAAAGAACCGGAGACCCTTTTTACTGGAAACGAGGCATTCCATCTTAGTCCTCACGGGTGACAAAGCATTTGCAAAAATCGAGGATAGATGTAGATGTCTATGCGCCAAAGCAACAACTTAACATCATGTGGGTTGTGTACTCGTTTATCACCCTTATCCGATAAAAAGGTATAACAATAGTTTTTTGGATCTTTGAAGTCGACTTTTACTTTTTATTAAAAGTTATTTTTGTTGTTGTATGCCCCTGCACTCGTAAATCAATAACAAATTCGTTTTCAGTGCGCACAGCAATGGATTGGCTAGATACGATCTTGCTTTCCTAACGGCTACGCTTAGGCTTACGTGAGCTCGATCTTGGATTTCAGCGTTATTGTCATCAATTTAAATAAATAATAATTGCTTATCTTGCAAATCAGTAAAATTATTTCGATGGATCCCTCCCGCGTCACGTCATTCTAGCTGGATGGAGAGATTAACCAGCTCCTCGTTATTTACATTGAAAGCAATAGATGACCATTTAGAATTGAAGACGATGATCTGTTGCCGAAAGTAGTACGTGTTAATAAGAGTTAATTCACTTTTTATTTACTTGCAGGTTTTGAAGAATGTGAGAAGGGTACTATATCTTATACTCCTTGATGTGGTTATTTGACAAAGGAGGCGACCTGCGACGAACCAAATCCCCAACCAGACACGAGTGGACAAGTTTGTGACTTTTCTGCTTGCTACTGCATACCTCCAACTGTTAGAGACCCTGTGACCAATAAATGTGTCCCACTTGAACAATGCACCAAAAAGGAATAATTAACGTGACTTACATTTACGCGAATTACATTACATTTTTATAAAATACTGTATTTCTAAAATTATTAATTAATGTTTCTCTTAATTACTATAAAGGGGCGTTACACTATGTTTAAGTCTCTCTTCTTCAACATGAATTAAGTTTTTTTTTTGCACCTACTTGACTTGTCGCGTAATTCTCAAAAGATTTTATCATACTGCCGATAATCTCGTTTGTATATATTCTCTAAATATTCATTAACCGTTTTTTATTTTTGATTTTGTTATATTACTAAGTGGCTAAAACAAGCAAATTGAAATGTATATAATTGAGCCTAATAGGGATGTTTTCACATAAAATTTCAAAAATTTAAATTAATATATAAAATATTAAAAATCTATAATTTATATAAACTAAAACTAGTTACTTAATTATCATACAGTCCTACTTTTCTCACTGAATTGCTATACGCCGTGAGCGAGAAAAGAACCAGCCCTCTTATCACCAGCAGAAACGATGGGTCACAAATAGACTTTTTTTCGGAACTTCACCGCACAAGTTACCCACGGACCGCTTGTCTCTCCAGCAAGTGGCATAAATATGTAGTCATCTCTCAGAGACAACGGATATTTTGCCCTTCATATGACATTAATTGTAATTAAGCTTCCTTTCGAACTCTTACGAATACCAGCGTCAAATAGCAACTTAACACTGCTGTGTTTCGTATGGTGAGTGTAGAGAACCGGAGACACTTTTTACTGGAAATGAGGCATTCCATCTTAGTCCTCACGGGTGATAACGCATCTGAATTTTGATTCGCAAACGAGGATAAATGTAGATGTCTATGGGCCACAGCAGCCACTTACCATCAGGTGGACTGTGTGCTCGTTTGTCACCCTATACTATAAAAAGAACTCTCCATTGCTATAGACATTAAATAATTTGAAAACAATTAGCTAATTCCCTTTCCACCATTTATTTGTGTCATAAGGTTATTGACACTGGTTGATGTAAACATCAAAGGAACTAAAAAATATTTTTACGATATTTTAAATTATAACAGTTGTCAATGAATAATTTAATAATTTAATTTGCCCTACACATGTAGCACACATTCCACCTGATACACAATCGCAAGCCAAACATCCCACTAGTTGCCTTTTACAACATGTAAGCAAGTAACGCAGTTACTGAAATATCCATTTTTACAAGTACTATGGGACCTATTTGTCTACCGACCATCACATATCTCGTTACTAGTAACAGAGGTATCCTATCTTCGTTAATCTTAATAAAACACAACATAGCTGCTATTTTACTTGGCATAATTGTTTTTTGATAGAACTGACCTATACCTCGGTGCCACCATATTACATTTCAGTGTCGCTCCGCCATATTAAAGTTGGTAATGGTTTTTCCCAATTCAAATCTAGGGAATTCAAATTAAAAATAATTTTTATGTGAGTTCAGTGAACCAGGCATATATAGCAAAATTTTATAAAATATATTATGTATTTTGTCATAGTATATAAATCTACTTTACTATTTCTAGAAATAGACATAAAATAGCTAAATTAAACAGAAGTCATTATTTAAACAAAATGTAAATGCGTGCTCAAAGAATTTTACATTTTATAAAATATCATCAAAATATATTTAAATATATTTTAAAACTATTGATATTAAGAAAACTGCAGATCTGTGGGGGATTTCCGTTAAAGTTATTGTGTCTATAATAGATATAATAGCGCTTCATCTAGCTATTATTTTTAATACTAGTATCAAATTTGGTATATTTCCTAATTAAATGAAGCATAGTAAAGTAATATCTTTATTAAAATCTGGTAGAACATTAGACCCCGTCAATTTTAGACCAATGTCTGTACTGCCAACACTTAGTTAGATTTTTGAATTAATTAGTCTTGATCAAATGTTTAATTATTTAATGAAAATAGTTTACTTTATAAAAATCAATTCAGTTTTACAAGGGGTCGCTCGACAAATGACGCTCGTGTTGAGGTGACTAAATACATTAAAATACATTGGAGAATTCACAGGATGCTTTGGGTATATTTTTGACCTATCCAAAGCCTTCGATTGTTTCACGATGAAACATTATTCAGGAAACTACAACACTATGGTGTAAGGAGTAGTTCTCTTAAATTAATTGTTACCTAATTTAGTAACAAAACGCAAAAAGTTGTCATCAATAATACGGGCTCTTCCGGGTCGATATTACAAATGGGCGTGCCTCAAGGTTAAATTTTCGGCCCCTTTCTGTTCCTTGTATATATTAATGAGTTACCTTACATAGTAAGATATAACCATAATATACTATTATTTGCTGATATTATATACCCGTGGGTGCCGTAAAAGGCGACAAAGGGAAACAGGCAAGAGATGGGCAGCAGCATCTTCCTGATAACAACAAAATAAAAAAATAAAAGTTGCGATTGTCAACCCGATTGCCAAGCGTGTTAACTATGGCAAAACTCCCCCAATGATGAAAGTAACAAAGAAACGGCCTCCAGTCCCCGGCGACCCCGCTATTCCTGGCTACGGTGGCGACCATGGTAACGGCGGGGCAGGGGGTGCTAAGAATCTCCGGTGGTGGTTCGGTTGCCACCTAAGACGACTCGACCTGTCGAAGTAACATACAACGCACGCACCCTGAGGACTGACGAGAAAATCGTAGAGCTTGAAGAAGAGATAGACAAGTAACACTGGCATATTATAAGATTATCCGAGGTCCGAAGAGAGGGGGAGGACACGGTTATCCTCGAATCCATCAACTTGTTCTATCACCGGGAGAGCGACAATCTGTCCCAAGGAGGTATTGGACATATCGTCCACAAGTCTCTCGTTAACAACGTTGTAAAGGTTGAGAGTGTGTCAACGAGGGTTGCGTGCTTATATTCAGAATCACCAAACGATATTCGCTAAAGGTCATACAGGTTTACGCACCAACCTCAGCACACCCCGATGAGGAGGTGGAGGAAATGTATGAGGATATCTCTGGAGCCATGCATTCCTCCAAAACCCACTATACGGTGTTAATGGGAGACTTCAACGCAAAACAAGGCACAAGAGAAAACGGTGAGCTGAAAGTAGGGAAATTCGGAATAGGGCAACGGAACCCGAGTGGCCAGCAGCTGGCCGACTTCATGGAGAAAGAGGGAATCTTTATGATGTACTCTTTCTTCCAAAAGCAGCCCACATGAAGTGGACCTGGTCGAGCCCCGACGGTTTGACTCAAAATTAAATTCAAATTCATTATGACGTCCGGACGACAACTGTTCAGTGATGCCTTAGTGGTCGCGAGGGTGAAAACCAGCAGCGATCACCGAATGGTTAGAGGCACACTGAACCTAAACGTTAAGTGGGAGAGGTCACGTCTAATGAAGTCAACGCTCCGTCCCCCTCGTGCTCTAATCCAAAGTCCCGAAACCTTTCAACTCGAGCTACGAAACAATTTTCAGTGCCTAGAAGATTGCAATGCAGTGGACGATATGAATGACAAGCTCGTGGAAACTGTCCATGCGGTCGAAACTAAGTTTTGCAAGACCTACCGCAGAAGAACACAAAAACTCTCCGATCACACTCTTAATCTCATGGCTGTTAGACGGGATATGAAGCTGAAGTCTTCAGTAGATTTGACAGCATACAAGCAACTGAACAGGCAGATCTCCAAATGCATGCGCCGGGACTTACGCAACTTTGATACTGTTCGTATTGAATTATTAATTAGGAATTTGCTCAATCGACCTTTACTTGATCTCTAATTTTTACAACGACGACAGGTACAACATTTTTTTAAACATACCTACACAGCTTACGGACTAATATTGGCATGAGAACTGCTAATATAATTTGACAGGCGCTTCAACATGTCCCCCGGCGTTGAAAGTCTACCTTTCAACCAGATTCTTCAGGTTCAGGAAGCGGACAAATTTTGCTAAATGATCGGCGAACTATACCAGTCGATGTTTTGATATCCGCCACCCTTGACACGCCGTCCGAGCCTGGATGGACTGCGACGATGCGACCCATCTTCCACTTTAATGGCGGTGAATTCTCCTCTTTTAGGAGTACCAGTGAATTTAACTTCAAAGAGCCTTTACAGGAACGCCATTTCATCCGCAGTTGAAGCTCTGATATATATTCCTTGCTCCATCTAGCCCAAAAATGTTGACGTAATTGTTCTATTCGTTGAAATCGGGTTAAAGAGCTTACGGAATGATCTTTATAGTCTGGTGTCGGCAAGGAAGTCAAGGGGCGTCCAATCAAAAAATGACTGGGCGTTAGTGGTAGCAAGTCTTCAGGATTCGTTGACAAAGGTGTGAGTGGTCTGGAGTTAAGTATAGCCTCAATTTGTATTAATGTGGTATTTAGTTCCTCGTAAGTCAAATTACAATTGCCCAGCACTCTAACTAAATGATATTTAATGCATTTGACACCAGCCTCCGCAAGCCCAGCAAAATGGGGAGAATAAGGCGGTATAAAATGGAAATTAATTCCTTCATTTGCCATTACCTCAGATAAAGAATTACAATACGTCCTAATAAATTTTGAAATGTCATTGTATGCGCCTACAAAGGAGGTACCATTATCCGAATAAATATTAAGAGGTTTCCCTCTTCTTGACATAAATCTGCGCAAAGCTAATATGAAGGTATTGCTAGTTAAATCACCCACTAATTCAAGATGAATTGACTTAGTCGCGAAGCAAATAAAATAGCTATATACACCTTTACAATTTTACAACCACGGCCATGGCGAGAAACAGATTGAATTGGTCCCGCATAGTCTAGTCCAATATTTTGAAATGGAAAACCAGAAAGGATGCGTTGGTGTGGTAGGTTGCCCATTATTGGAGAGATGGTTTTTCCTTTCATTCTATTACATCTTACACATTGTCGATAACAAGATCTGGCCAAATTACGACCTCTAATCGGCCAGTACATCTCTCTTATAGTGGCCAACATTAGCTGTGGTCCCGCGTGCATTAACCTTATGTGCTCATAATTGAAGAGCAATTTGGTAAAATAATGAGTGGACTGTATAAGTATGGGATGTTTTTTCTCATAACAGTAATCGGAATTTTCAAGACACCCTCCAACACGCATTATTTTATTATCATCGAGAAATACATTAAATTTATGCAACGGACTTTTAGTGGGTAAGCTTTTATTTTTAATTAACATGGTGTATTCCTCAAATGATTCACTCTGAGATATTCTTATAATAACATTGAGTGCGGTTTGCAACTCTTGATTGCTTAGAGGACCGTGAACGGATTGCTTTCTACAATTATTAATAAAACGCAGCACATAAGCAACGGCCCGATTTAATCTAGTATATTTAGAAAAGCGTTTAAATTCAATTAATTTATTCCCGCCTAAATCTTCATTGTTGTTAGAATGAAGTATTCCGTGGAGGATAACATTTGACGATTTAATCTCAGGCAACTCGTGATTAATACTTAAGAAATTTGCAGGCCAGTGAGAGACCTCTTTCTTTAAAAATTCAGGTCCTGACCACCACTTACTCATGGATGAAATATCCTTACAACTCACACCGCGAGAAATATGATCGGCCGGATTACACTCTGTTGGGACATGCTTCCACTCGCAATTTCCAGTCTTCTCTAATATTTCAGCAACCCTATTTCTAACAAAGGGTTGTAGCTTGCTAGGCAACACCTTTAACCATCCTAACACGATGGACGAATCTGTCCAAAAGAAAGTGCGCTTAGCTTGTTGTCTCAGCGATGCTACAACCCTTTGGTAAAGGCGAGCTCCAACAAGTGCACCACAAAGTTCCAGTCTTGGGATTGTTATAGGTTTAAGCGGCGCGACACGACTTTTCGCCATCAATAATTGAATTAAACCCTCACCCTGATCATTAACACTACGCACATATAAACAGGCGCCATATGCTCGCTCAGAAGCGTCCGAGAAAATATGAAATTCAAACAAACTAGGCGAGTCACAAATAACACGACGTGGAATACGTAGAGTATTTAATTTAGGTAAATCGACTATTATCTCAGCCCACATCTTGCTGATTTCTGGCGTCAACTGCTCATCCCATGACAGCTTGAGCAGCCACAACTGTTGAAGAAGCATTTTCATCTTAATTACACAGGGAGATAGAAGTCCTAGTGGATCAAAAATCTGAGAAATCACAGATAACATATCACGCTTTGTTCTACCTGAGAATAGCCCTCCTATAGGGAAACAAAGTTGGTCAGTATGTGATTGCCACCCAAGGCCTAAAGTTTTAGTCGGTTCAAAGCCACCAATATTTAAATCAAGCGGAGAAATATCATTTTCACTAACCAGTTGAGATTCATTCGACTTCCACTTTCGCAAAACAATATGAGCTGATGCAAGTGTGGAAGTCACTTTACGGCGCAAATCTGTAACCTCGTTAATATCATCCCCTCCCGTTAGCAAGTCATCAACGTAAAAATCGTGAATGATCACTTGAGCAACCTTGTCATCGGTACACTCTAAGCCTAATTGTTGGAGGCACCTAGTTGCCAAAAAGGGAGCACTAGAGGTGCCGTAAGTCACGGTGTTAAGTTGATAAGCTTGAAGCTGTTCTGAAGGGTTATCACGCCAGACAATTTGTTGCAAATAGCGGTCATCGGGATGAATGACTATTTGCCGGTACATTTTCTCAACATCAGCTGTGAGAACGTATTTGTGTAGCCGAAAGCGTAAAAGAATGGACAAAAGGTCGTCCTGTACCACGGGACCTACCATCTGTATATTATTCAAGGAAACACCCGAAGAAGTCGGACTGCTAGCATTGAAAACGACTCTTAATTTAGTAGTAGTACTACTTTCCCGCAGCACACCGTGATGTGGTATAAAATGCATCTTACGTGGTAAATTATCATTCTCACATTTCTCCATATGACCCAGACTTTCATACTCTGACATAAATTCTTTATACATTTCATAGACCTGAGATTGACCTGCTAACCTGCGCTCTAGCGATAGTAAACACTTCTTAGCTCGTGGCCAAGAATCACCTAATACGTCAGGATTATGTTTTAAGGGTATCCTCACGCAAAATCGACCATTTGCCAGTCGCGTGGTGTTTTTTAAAAAGTGTTCTTCGCATAATTTTTCTTCGTTTGAATAAAGAGACGCAGGGCTTACCTCTTCGAGGTGCCAGAAGCGTACTAATTGTTTTTGTATATCTTCATCTAAATCTTTACTAGCCTCATCTTGAAATATTCTTGTAAAATTACATTTAATAGAGTTAACCCCTTTCTTTACATATCTATAATCAATCGGACCTGATACTAACCATCCTAAGCTAGTTTCACAAAGAATCGGCTGACCGTCCCCTAATTTTAATCTCTGCGTTCCTATTAAGTCCCAAAAGACATCAGCACCTATAAGCATGTCAACGGGAGCAGGTGAATGAAATTAGGATCTGCCAGAGAAATATTAGATGGAATTTTTAAGTTTGACAAATTAACATATCTAGTAGGTACATTTTGGGTTATTGATGGTAGGACAAAACAATGAAGATTACTAGAGAAGTTATCATTCAATGATTTTATCGATACCTTACAAATCTTCTTGATGTGTGCCGAAGCATTATTAATACCGACTACCGACTGATTTACATTTTGAGCGGGCAAACCTAGCCTTTGATATAACTCTTCAGTTATTAAACAAGCGTTACTGCCACTATCAAGAATAGCACGAGCAATATATGGACAACCATTCTTACCTATAACTTTAATTAATGCCGTCGACAACAATACGTCGCCTTGTTCACTACACGATGCAGTGCCTACCTTTGCGGATAATGACAGATGTGCGTTAGAATTGGATGACAACTGTGAGCCTGTCGAACTGTTTGTTTGTTCGAAATGACCTTGCATAACGGGCTTATTATTACCACTACTCGTGTTAGATGTATTAATCTCTGTAATTGGTTTTGACTGGTAATCTGCGACGTGCACGAGAGTGTTATGCTTTCGGTGGCATATTTTGCATCCTGGCTTTTTGCAGTGATTTGCATAATGTCCTGAATTAAGACAATTGAAACATACTTTATACTCTGGCAGTAACTGTAGACGCACATCGTTACTTAATCCAAGAAACTGAGGACAACTGCTTAACTTATGGTCACCCTTACATTTAGGACACAGTTTGGCGGAAAAGGCCGAACCGTTTTTATTACCGGTATCCCGAACTGAAACCATTGCCTTAACTTTTGGAGCATATTTTATAGAAGAATTTAAACGGTTAGTAGCACCAGAATTAGACATTTCTAGTGTTTCGATTAAATCGGCTCGATTTTTTAAAAACATCAAAAATATATCGAACGTAATAGGTGTATCTTTCTCCAAACGACCTTTAGACTCTTCCCATTCACGATATGTCTTAGCATCTAATTTTTGAGTAATAATATGAATGAGAAGTGTGTCCCATTGTTTAGTTGGCTCACCGAGAGATTCTAGTGCACGTAAATTTTTATTTATTTGGTCAATGAGACGTTTTAAGTTAACAGACAATTCTTTATTAATTGGTGCTATATTAAATAAGGCTGTCACGTGATTTTGAATTAGTAGTCTTTTATTATCATATCTATCACATAATATAGTCCATGCGACGGTGTAATTAGCTGCCGAGAATTCGATTGACTGTATTACCACAGCAGCGGGCCCTTCCAACGACGCTCTCAGATAGTGAAACTTATTTATGTCATCTATCTCGTCATTTGAATGTATGAGGCTCATGAACGTGTCATGAGACTCTAACCAATTATCATAAGAACCATTAAATTTAGGTAGTTGAATAGTGGGCAGTTTAACAAATTTATGATTGCCGGAATGAGAGCCACCGTCACTGCTTACGTCATCTGACTTAATGCAATCTGCTAAGATCCTTTTTGCAAGAGAAAGCGATTTAAAATACAGGGATTCAAACTCAATTCGTTCTGATATCTGGGCGTCTATATTATCAGTATTACACTCGATGGATAATTGTACCTCATCATATCGTTCATACATTGACTCAATCCTACTAATACGTAATTGCAACTCATTTACCTCAGTAGCAGCCAATGAAGATACCTTCAGTGAATTTAAATAATTTGAAAAAGCAGTTATTTGTCCCTTGTAGCTAGCTCGTTTCCTAATTTGCTCCTTATCTTCTGGCATGTTGGCTGGTATTGGGAGGCTAGTGCAAATGCCTGAAATTTATACAAACAAGAAGTTTATATTTTATAAAATATAATTCATAAGTAGTTTTATACAATTTTGCTTACAGTTATAAAGAAATGAAAACTAATTCCCTTACTTATTTTTCAAACTCTTAAATAATTAAACAAAATGGTACATGTACTACCTTGATATTTAACTTTATAATTAACAACAATTAAGGGTAACAAATACAATTCAGACAATCAAACAGCTTCACAGGTATGCCTTAGTATGTAATAAATAATATTATGCAATTTTTTCAATTATACACTCTCTTGACTTATTTTTTAAAAAACAGTTTAAACCAATAAAGAAAAAAAAATTATAATATCGTCAATATAATTTAACCAAGCTTTATAATTTAATTTAATTATGATTTGACGGTTATTAGAAACTATATAAAACAATATTAAATGAATTTTAGCCGATTAAATACTTTAAGTTATACGTAATTATTTTATAGGTAATTTGGTACTAACCTGATAAATTAGCAGTCGATTTACACAAAATACTACCTGATAATGAGTGCTGGGTTAAATAAATTAAATAATAGTCCAATATCTAAGGGGCTAAGACTCCAGATTTCTTGGTTAAATATCTTCACTCCCTCGGTGGTATTTCCACAACGAATATTTAAGACTTCCCAAGCGTATTCCACTAAATAATATCTTGTCCAATTACGTTTTTTCAAATCCGGCTTCGATTTAGGACCATGAATAGGACAATTGGACAATTAAAACTATCTGTCAGGAAGTGACGACTGTCAAAGTTGAAGACTGAATGTGGCAGCATTGTTTCCGAGACACCTGAGATTTTGAGTGAGATTGAGAGGTTCTATGGGCAGCTGTACACGTAATTGTTGGAGCCACACGCAAGTATGAGTAACGATCCAATAGTATGTCTTAACTGACACTATTCTGATGATATCCTGGACTTCAGTTTGAGCAAGATTAGAATGACTCTCCAGCACCTTAAAAACGGCAAGTCCCTGGGTAAGGATGGAATAACAGGGGAGCTTCTGAAAACGGGTGGAAAACCGGTACTTAAAGTCCTTCAGAAGCTCTTTAATTCTGTTCTTCATGGAGATTATACTCTCCACGTCTATGTGCTGTTTTCGATAGTCATTAGGAATCGTCTCGCATGCAGACTCCGTGACTTCCAGCTTCCCGCACAAGCCCGTTTCCGAAACAGCTTTAGCATCATAGACCACATACACACCCTTCAGCAAATTGTGCAGAAGAGCGAAGAGTACAATTTGCCACTTTGTCTTGCGTATGTGGACTATGAGAAAGCCTTTGATTCCGTCGAAATTAGGGCGGTGCTACAGTCCCTCCAGTGATGCCAAGGGGACTGTCGGTATATCTACATAGGCCACGATGAATATCCGAGTATAGCACCAGAGCACGAAAGTTATCCAACTGCAGAAAGGTGTAAGACAGGGTGACGTAATATTCCCGAAACTCTTCACCGCTGCATTGGAAGTCGTTTTGAAGCTTCTGGACTGGAAAGGGTACGGTATTAAGGTCAATGGTGAGTACATCACTCACCTTCGATTTGCCGACGATATAGTCCTTATGGCAGTGTGGCGGCGCTGTTGTCGCGCCACAGGCGAAACACATCGAAGCCTCAATCGCTCGAAGTTCGTTCCGAAGTTAAAGTAGCATATATAGTATAGCTGCGAACTACCAATCTGGGCATTGGCCGCTCCCCGGGCAGAACACCTTGCCCGGCGGGAGATCTCCCCTTTTCCTTCCACCCGCCACAGTGGTGACCCCGACGTGATCTGAACACGCTACCAATAACCTTCGGAAACTACAACTACAAAATTTTCATCATCCTCAAGTACCCCAGTCATTCGCTCCCGAACAGATATTGTTTGCAGTCTTCACATTCTTCAAGCCATCTAGCTTTACAAAGGTTCATCGCAGCACTGGAATAATAATGCTTCCTGTTCCTTCAAGCTACTGTCTGCGCTACATTGTTCGGCACGGCTCTGAGCCTTACTGCTCGCCTGTGCTTCACGGCACTCTCGCAGATTACTTGCCTTCTTCTCGACTCACCGCAGACTTACAAGGCAATTCCCTGGCACTTGCAAATTCGTCGACATCTAGACTGCACTATCGACCTCCGGTCTGAGCAGGGGGTGATGTAGCGGCGCTGTCGTCGCGCCACAAGCGAAACATATCGAAGCCTAAATCGCACTTACAAAGTTCCAAAGTTAAAGCAGCATATATAGAATAGTTCTGAACTACCAATCGGGGTATTGGCCACTCCCCGGGCAGAACACCATGCCCCGCGGGAGATCTCCTCTTTTTCTTCCAACCGCAACAGCAGAATCGCTGGAGGACCTTAGCACTATGCTCAATGACCTCAATAGTATCTCCCAACGGATAGGTCTTAAGATGAACATGGACAAAACAAAAATCATGTTTAACGTCCATGTCACACCTATGCCGGTAGTTGTTGGGAGCACTAAGCTCGAAGTTGTTGACAAATATGCTTACCTGGAAAAAATAGTCCTCCTAGGTAAATCCAACTCCGACCGAGAGGTCAATCGACGGATTCAACTCGGCTGGGCAGCGTTCGGGAGATCACGACACATCTTCTCGTTAAACATACCTCAAAACCTCAAAACTAGATTGTTCAACCACCGCGTGTTGCCAGTTCTTCAAAGGTTGCAGACCTGTGGAACTGAGACGTGGTCCTTAAGTGCTGGCCATATGACGGAAGCTCAAAGTCGCTCAGCGAGCTATGGAAAGTCGAGTCGGCGTTTTCCTGCGTGATAGACTTTAAAACGAGGATAACCGCAGTAGAACCAGAGTAACCGACATAGCCCAAAGAAGTAGTATGCTGAAGTGGCAGTGGGCCGGCCATATAGCTCGAAGAACCGACACCTGATAGGGAAGAAAGGTACTCGAGTGGCAGCCTCGTATTAGCAGGCGAAGTGTAGAGCATCCCTCCCGCTAGATGGAGTGACGACCTGGTAAGACATGCAGGAAGTCAATGGATACAGGTGGCTCGGGACCGTGCTTAGTGGCATTCCTTGGGGGAGGCCTATGTTTAGCAGTGGACATGTGAAGGGATGTAATCATGATGATAATGATGATGAATTCATAGTCATGTTTATATATATCTTAAGACTTGGTCTTACATAATTTAAAAAAAGATCATTGACCTCCATCACTATATATTCATTACGAACCTGCACACAATTGTTGTTGTAAGCATATCAAAACATATTTATACTTATGACCTTAGATATAAGAAATATATTTAAGTATTTAGCATCCAGTTCTGTTTGATAATACTCAGATAGAATTTGTTTGGTTTAAATAATAAAATTAAACTATTAAAATGAAATCTTTAACTTGTTTCGTGTTATTAGCAATTTTGGTTGTTAGTATTCCACAATCACGGGGATGTATATACGTTAATGGAAAGGGTAAGTAACAGTTTTAATGTTAAGTGTCTAATATAGTATTAATAAAACAGCATAGAATCAAAAACTGCGTATATTTGAAAAGCAAATATTTAGAATTTTTGACACTGTGACTAGTATTACATTTACAGAAGTAAGTTTGACAAACGAGCGCACACCACAGTCCACTTGCTGGAAAGTGGATGCTGGGACCTATAGACATTTACATCTATCCACGCTTAAGAATCAAAATGCAGATTCGTTATCACTCCTGAGGACTAAGATTGAATGCCTCGTTTCCAGTAAAAAGGGTCTCCAGTTCTCTACACCCACGATACGAAACACAGTAGCATAGGGCTGCTAGTTTACGCTGGTGTTTTGTAATAGCGTGGTCCTTCCCCAGTCGAGCCGATCTATTCAATAGGTTCAGGAGCAACTCCATATAAATTTGAAGAAAAGAAATAACCCTTAGGTGTAAAAATAGAGGACGAAATTTTAATGTGCCTATTAAAGATGACTTTCAGATTCTGGTAATCTTATGTCCAATGGACAGTCTAGCTAGAAAGTAAAAGCTGAAAGAAATAAAAATAACCAAACCAAACCCCCAACCAGACACGAGTGGACAAGTTTGTGACTTTTCTGCTTGCTACTGCATACCTCCAACTGTTAGAGACCCTGTGACCAATATATGTGTCCCACTTGAACAATGCACCAAAAAGGAATAATTAACGTGACTTACATTTACGCGAATTACATTACATTTTTATAAAATACTGTACTACTAAAATAATCTATTAATGTTTCTCTTAATTACTATAAAGGGACGTTACATTATGTTTAAGTTTCTCTTCTTCAACATGAATTAAGTTTTTATTTTTTTTGCTCCTACTTGACTTGTCGTGTAACTCTTAAAAGATTTTATCATACTGCCGATAATCTCGTTTGTATATATTCTCTAAATATTCATTAATCGTTTTTTATTTTTGATTTTGTTATATTACTAAATGGCTAAAACAAGCAAATTGTAATGTATATAATTGAGCCTAATAGTCATCTCTCAGAGACAACGGATATTTTGCCCTACATATGACATTGATTATAATTAAGCTTCCTTTCGAACTCTTACGAATACCAGCGTCAAACAGCAACTGAACACTGCTGTGTTTCGTATGGTGAGTGTAGAGAACCGGAGACACTTTTTACTGGAAAAGAGGCATTCGATCTTAGTCCACACGGGTGATAACGAATCTGAATTCTGATTCGCAAACGAGGATTAATGTAGATATCTATGGGCCACAGCAGCCACTTACCATCAGGTGGACTGTGTGTTCGTTTGTCACCCTATACTATAAAAAATCTCTCCATTGCTATAGACATTAAATAATTTGAAAACAATTAGCTAATTCCCTTTCCACCATTAATTTGTGTCATAAGGTTATCGACACTGGTTGATGTAAACATCAATGGAACAATAAAATATTTTTACGACATTTTAAATTATAAAAGTTGTCAATGAACAATTTAATAATTTCATTTGCCCACACATATAGCACACATTCCACCTGTACACAATCGCAAACCAAACATCCCACTAGTTGCCTTTTATAACATGTAAGCAAGTAACGCAGTTACTGAAACATCCTTTTTTACAAGTACCATGGGACCTATTTGTCTACCGACCATCACATATCTCGTTACTAGTAACAGAGGTATCCTATTTTCATTAAACCTTTATAAAACACAACATAGCTGCTATTTTACTTGGCATAATTGTTTTCTGATAGAACTAACCTATACCCGGTGCTACCATATTACATTGCAGTGTCGCTCCGCCATATTAAAGTTGGTAATTGTTTTTCCCAATTCAAATCTACGGAATTCAAATTAAAAATAATTTGTATGTGAGTACAGTGAACCAAGCATATATAGCAAAATTTTACAAAATGTATTATGTATTTTGTCATACTATATAAATCTACTTTACTATTTCTAGAAATAGACATAAAATAGCTAAATTAAACAGAAGTCATTATTTAAACAAAATGTAAATGCGTGCTCAAAGAATTTTACATTTTATAAAATAGTATCAAATTTGGTATATTTCCTGATTAAATGAAGTATAGTAAAGTAATACCTTTATTAAAATCTGGTAGAACATTAGACCCCGCCAATTATAGACCAATGTCTGTACTGCCAACACTTAGTTAGATTTCTTGATCAAATGTTAAATTATTTAATGAAAATAGTTTGCTTTATAAAAATCAATTCAGTTTCCTTGTGGTCGCTCGACAAATTCGCTCGAGTTGAGGTGACTAAATACATTAAAATGCATTGGAGAATTCACAGGATGCTTTGGGTATATTTTTTGACCTATACAAAGCCTTCGATTGTTTCACGATGAAACATTATTTAGGAAATTACAAGACTATGGTGTAAGGAGTAGTTCTCTTAAGTTAATTGTTACATAATTTAGTAACAAAACGCAAAAAGTTGTCATCAATAATATGAGCTCTTCCAGGTCGATATTACAAATGGGCGTGCCTCAAGGTTAAATTTTCAGCCCCTTTCTGTTCCTTGTATATATTAATGAGTTACCTTACATAGTAAGGGATAACCATAATATACTATTATTTGCTGATATTATATTACCGTGGGTGTCGTAAAAGGCGACAAAGGGAAACAGGCAAGAGATGGGGAGCAGCATCTTCCTGATAACAATAAAATTAAAATAAAAAAATTGCGATTGTCAACCCGATTGCCAAGCGTGTCAACTATGGCAAAACTCCCCCAATGATGAAAGTAACAAAGAAACGGCCCCCAGTCCCCGGCGACCCCGCTATTTTTGGCTACGATGGCGACCATGGTAACGGCGGGGCAGGGGGTGCTAAGAATCTCCGGTGTAGGTTCGGTTGCCACCTAAGACGACTCGACCTGTCGAAGTAACATACAACGCACGCACCCTGAGGACTGACGAGAAAATCGTAGAGCTTCAAGAAGAGATAGACAAGTAACACTGGCATATTATAGGATTATCCGAGGTCCGAAGAGAGGGGAAGGACACGGTTATCCTCGAATCCGTCAACTTGTTCTATCACCGGGAGAGCGACAATCTGTCCCAAGGAGGTATTGGACTTATCGTCCACAAGTCTCTCGTTAACAACGTTGTAAAGGTTGAGAGTGTGTCAACGAGGGTTGCGTCCTTATACTCAGAATCACCAAACGATATTCGCTGAAGGTCATACAGGTTTACGTACCAACCTCAGCACACCCCGATGAGGAGGTGGAGGAAATGTATGAGGATATCTCTAGAGCCATGCATTCCTCCAAAACCCACTATACGGTGTTAATGGGAGACTTCAACGCAAAACAAGGCACAAGAGAAAACGGTGAGCTGAAAGTAGGGAAATTCGGAATAGGGCAACGGAACCCGAGCGGCCAGTAGCTGGCCGACTTTATGGAGAAAGAGGAAATCCTTATGATGAACTCTTTTTTCCTGAAGCAGCCCACATGAAGTGACCTGGTCGAGCCACGACGATTTGACAAAAAATTAAATTCAAATTCATTATGACGTCCGGACGACAACTGTTCAGTGATTCCTTAGTGGTCGCGAGGGTGAAGACCGGCAGCGATCACCGAATGGTGAGAGGCATACTGAACCTAAACGTTAAGTGGGAGAGGTCACGTCTAATGAAGGCAACGCTCCGTCCCCTTCGTGCTCTAATCCAAAGTCCCGAAACCTTTCAACTCGAGCTACGAAACAATTTTCAGTGCCTTGAAGATTACAATGCAGTGGACGATATGAATGACAAGCTCGTGGAAACTGTCCATGCGGTCGAAACTAAGTTTTGCAAGACCCGCCGCAGAAGAACACAAAAACTCTCCGATCACACTCTTAATCTCATGGCTGTTAGACGGGATATGAAGCTGAAGTCTTCAGTAGATTTGACAGCATACAGGCAAGTAAACAGACAGATTTCCAAATTCATGCGTCGGGGCTTACGCAACTTTAATACTACTCGTATTAAAAAGCGATCGAGCGGAACCAGCGCTCCAAAGTCTTTGCTAGAAATCTGTCTGCCAGAAAGATCCAACTGTCGAATCTGAAGACCGAGTAAGGCAGCATCGTTTCCGGGACACCTGAGATTTTGAGTGAGATTGAGATGTTCTATGGGCAGCTGTACACATCATCATTGGAGCCACGGGCAAGAGTCAGTAACGATCCAAGAGCGAGTCTTATCCGAAATTATTCCGATGATATCCCGGACGTCACTCTGAGCGAGATTAAAATGGCTCTCCAGCACCTTGTAAACGGCAAGGCCCTAGGCAAGGATTGAATTACAGCGGAACTTATGAAATTGGGTGGAAAACCGGTACTTAATGTCCTTTAGAAGCTCTTTAATTCCGTCCTCCATTGTGGCATTACACTGGAGGCGTGGAGCAGAAGTGCGGTGATCTTGTTTTTCAAGAAAGGCAACAACGCTCTCTTGAAGAACTACAGACCGATTTCCCTTCTGAGACGAGTCTACGTGCTGTTTTCGAGAGTCATTAAAAATCGACTTGCACGCGCAATCTTGACGACTTCCAGCTTCCCGAACAAGCCGTTTTCCGAAAAGGCTTCAGCACCATAGACCACATACATATCCTTCGGCAAATTGTACAGAAGTCCGAGGAGTACAATTTGCCACTATTACTGGCGTATGTGGACTACGAGAAATCCTTTGATTCCGTCGAAATTTGGTCGGTGCTATAGTCTTTTCAGCGGTGCCAAGTTGACTGTTGGTATATCGATGTGTTGAAGTACTTGCACAATAGGACAACGATGGCTATCCGAGTACAGAACCAGAGTATGAAACCTATCCAATTGCAGAGATGTGTAAGACAGGGTGACTTCATATCCCCGAAACTCTTCACCGCTGCATTGGAAGACGTTTTCAAGCTTCTGGACTGGAAAGGATACGGTACCAATATCAATGGCGAGTACATCACTCATCTACGATTTGCCGACGATATAGTCCTTATGTCAGAATCGCTGGAGGACCTAAGCACTATGCTCAATGACCTCAATAGTGTTTCCCAACAGATAGGTCTTAAGATGAATGTGGACAAAACAAAAATCATCTTTAACGTCCATATCACACCTATGCCGGTAGTTGTTGGGAGCATTAAGCTCGAAGTTGTTGACGAGTATGTTTACCTGGGACAAATAGTCCGACTAGGTAAATTCAACTTCGACCGAGAGGTCAATCGACGGATTCAACTCGGCTGGGCAGCGTTCGGGAAACTACGACACATCTTCTCGTTAGACATACCTCAAAACCTGAAAACGAAATTGTATAACCAGTGCGTGTTGCCAGTGATAACTTACGGATCTGAGACGTGGTCCTTCACTGCTGGCCGTATGAGGAATCTCAAGGTTGCTCAGCGAGCTATGGATAGGGCTATGCTCGGGCTATGCTATTTCTCTGCGTAATAATCTTATAAATGAAGATATCCGCAGTAGAACCAGAGTAACCGACATAGCCCAACGGATTAGTAAGCTGAAGTAGCAGTGGGCCGGCCATATAGCTCGAAGAACCGACTACCGAAGGGGAAGAAATGTTCTCTAGTGGCAGCCTCGTACCGGTAGGCGAAGTGTAGGGCGACCCTCACTAGATGGGGTGACGACTTGGTAAGACATGCAGGAAGTCGATGGATGCAGGTGGCTCAGAACCGTGGTTTGTGGCAATCTTTGGGGGGGGCCTATGTTTAGCAGTGGATTTGTGAAGGCCTGTAATGATGATGATTTGCTGATGACACTTCATTAATTTTCATATTAAAACGACAATTATTAAAATGCGGCTGCATTTAACGATATGCCTTTGCCTGTTATAAACATATTATCGATAAGACGATACAAAAATTAGATCAGAAATAGCGGGAATTCGCGTATTCGTTATTCTTTTTAATATAATTCTGACGCATTTAGAGCATTGTCGTTACAAAATGCGATATTTTTCTCTATCCATTTGTGTATAAAACATTTGTACCAGTTTTAAGTTAAAAAAGCCAGAGAGCAATTAAAAAACAATATCCCGGAACGTATAGACACTTTATTCAATAAAATTAGTAAACCCTATATACATTTTTCAATAATCTAACCCTATCGTGATCTAAAAATGTGTAGCGACATCTAGATTTTTCTTTTTTTATAGGATGAGGGTGACAAACGAGCACACAGTCCACCTGATGGTTAGTGGTTGCTGCGGCCCATAGACATCTACATCTATGCTCGTTTGCGAATCAAAATGCAGATGCGTTGTCACCCGTGAGGACTAAGATGGAATGCCTCATTTCCAGTAAACAGGGCCTCCGGCCACCTGCACTCACCAAGCGAAACGCAGAGGTAAACCTTTACTTCACGCTGGTATTCTGTGAGGTCGTGGTACCACCCCGGTTCGAGCCAGCCCATCCGTGCGACAGCAAAAGCTGCCGCGTGACTCTACCACTGTAAAAAAAATATTTTTTGATTACTGTTTATAAGATACATTTACAACATGTTTGTTTACGATTTTGGATATACCGCCCACCAAGGGCTAAGTAGTCTTTCAAATTGTATAAAAGTTGCATATTTATACTATTTGAAAAGAAAAACTGAATTAAGGTTGTATTGAATTAATTTAAATAAAATATGAAAGAAATACTTATATGCTTCAAGTATTACATTACTTATTATCAAAACAAAAAAAAACACATAAAAATTAAAACAACAAAGCAATGGCGAATTCCCAAATCACACAATCTTTCACCTTCAAGGAATTATTTCTAACGATTCAAAAATGAAATTTTACATATAAAAGAAGAATATTAAATATAACATAGCAAACTTTGCAAACACAATATTTAACTGAGCAATATAAAATTGAATTTTAACAATTTGATTTATGTTAATCATCATTATCTGTTATAAGTAAGGGACAAAGCTTCGAAGTTGGACGTTGTATTAAGGAATCCTTACAACGTAATGTTATACCCGTGTAAGATTGTCCCTACCAGGATGAACATCCACTACTTTACCATAAAGCCATTTAGCGGATGGCAAGTTGTCCTCACGTACCAGAACAATATCACCTACTTTCAACTCTGAAGTTTTGGTATTCTATTTGTGCCTTTGGAAGAAATGGGTGAGGTATTCAGTGGACCATCTCTTCCAAAAGGTTTGTAGCATTCGTTGTGACAATTGCCAAGGACGTAAGTTGCCTATAGAAAGCTGTTCGAAGTTATAGTCAGGAGCAGTTAGCAATGGTTCACCTATTAAAAAATGACCTTGAAATGGAACACTATCGTCTGAGCTTGAATTTGCCACTGTTAAGGGTTAAGGGTCAGGAATTGAGGCATGCCTCGATTTGAGCTAGCACCGTAGCTAATTCCTCATAAGTGAGAGTAGAATCACTCTGCGGAGATGATGTTTTGTGCTTTTAATCCATGCTTCCCACAACCCTCCAAAGTTGGGAGCATGAGGGGGAATAAAATGCCATTCGGTCCCATTATTAGCTAATGAAGAAGAAACTTCATTCAAAAATGAAGACCGTTCGTTTGAAAACAACCGTTTGAGTTCTCGTGATGCCCCAATAAAATTAGTTCCTTTATCATTCCATATGTGGTTACATCATTCCGTGTTAAGATCCAATATGGCTTCGATATGAACTACTCGTTTGACCATACAAATGAAGAGGCAAATATAGCCTTTATAAGACTTGTGGCCTCTACCTTTGGAAACACGAATATTTATCGGGCCTGCATAGTTCTACACCGGCACTCATAAATGGCTTTCCGGGTGTTACTCGACAAGCTTGCAACTGTCTCATCAACTGAGTCTGAAAAGTAGCTGCATTTCTAATACATGGAACATAATGGTGTATGTGATTTCTAACCAAATTCTTTAATCCAGTCACCCAATACTTAGTTCTCACATAACTACAAGTCAATTGTTGTCCCCCATGCATGATTTTTCCATGTAAATCGGCTACTATAAGTTTTGCAAGATGTGATTCTCCTGCAATTATGATGGGACGCTTGCTATTATCAGATCAGTTTAAATTTTCAATTCGTCCTCCGACTCTTAATATACCGTATTTGTCAATGAATGGGTTAAGTAACGCGAGTTTGCTTTTCTTGTGAACATTTTGGGATTTCAAGACATTTTTATTCTCCTCAGGGAACGAACGAAATTGATGCTGCCGTATGCAACAAGTAAAAGAATCTTGTATTTCTTTAGCTGATAAATATGGCAAAGGTGTTTTTTTTTTGATGTGTTAAGATCCCTCAATCGAAGAAATCGACGACAAAACGCTACAACTTTCACTAGCTTCCGTAATGATGAAAATTTAATGAATAAATCATCATCATTTTCATTGGTTACGGAAGTAACGTGTGTTTTTATGGTTTTTGTTTCCAATTTAGTACATATGGAAGTTCGTTTTGCGTACTCTATTGTTTTATTAAGCAACCAGCTTGGACCATGTTTCCACAACTTGTCATCTATAAACTCTGCTGGTTTGACGCCTCGTAAGGCGTAATCGGCAGGATTGCACCTTGAATTAACATATGACCATTGGGATGAATCTAAAAATGTTAGTATTTCTGAAGTCCGATTGGCCACAAAAGTTTTCCATCGACTTGGATGATCGCTCAACCAAGCCAAAACTATCGTTGAGTCAGTCCAGGCATGTATATCCGACTTATTTATATGAACGACTCCAGCCACTCCAACGAGAAGTTTAGCTACCAATACAGCTCCACACAATTCAAGTCGAGGAATGGACACCTGTTTGATATGAGCTACTTTGGTTTTAGAGGTGATCAAATGAGATTTAATTATACCATCTGTAGCAAGGCATTTAATATATATGCTACACTAGATGCATCGCTGAATCCATGTAATTCTACCAGTTTGTCACTTTTAGAACTATTAACCTATCTCAGTATATGAAATCTACTTCACGTAACTCATTTCGATAAGTCTCCCATTCACACAATAGCTCATTTGGTAATTTTTCATCCCAGTCAAGTCCGGTTAGCCACAGTTTCTGAATAAACACCTTTGCAGTAATAACACATGGTGATATTAACCCAAGAGGGTCATATAAGCGGCAGATTTCTGCAATGATTTTTCTTTTAGTGTCAGGTAAGGATGATTCAGATGAAAACCGTACTCTGTAATCAAACTCATCACTTCGACGATTACATGTAAGTCCTAGTATTTTGGTTATATCATCTTCCTTAATTTCCTTACCATTTCCCTTTCCTTCATTCTCCCTTAATGATGTAAACAACTCCTCCTTATTGCTAAACCATTTCTGTAACTTGAAACCGCCTTTATCCATTAATGAATTTATCTGATCACACACTGTAATTGCTTCTGTTTCAGACTGACAACCTGTCATGAGATCATCGACGTAAAAGTCTGTTTGACTCTACCTGCAGCTAATGAATAATAATGTACTTCATCTATAGTAACTTGTTGCAAAGCTTTGACCTCTAAGTATGGTGCGCAAACCAGACCAAAAGTCTATAATCTTTTATTTCTGAAGTAGGATTGTCACGATAAACTATTCTTTGAAAGTCAACATGTTTTGCAGCCACCTTAACTTGTCGATACATTTTAACAATATCAGCAGTGAGACATATCGGGTGTAACCGCCATCGCATAATGATATGTCGCAATTTTGGCTGCAAAGTTGGTCCGACCATGAGAGTATCATTTAGAGATACACCATTGGTGCTACGGTCTGATGCATTAAACACAACTCTGGTTTTTGTTGTTTTTCTGTCCAATTTAATTACATCGGTGTGGCAACCATACTTTTTCTCCTGACTTTAACAAATTCATTCCTATTTCCTCCATGTGAGCAAGCGTCACGTATTCCTTCATTGTTTCTGCATAATCCTTTTCTTATTCTGGGCATTTCGATAATCTTTTCTCTAAACTTAACAATCTTTTAACTGCAATTTTCCTTGTATCTCCATATCTATCTTTAATACCGAAATTAAGACGGAAAGGTAACTCTACAATGTAACGACCATACTAGTCTCTAATTGTTGTAGCAGCAAAATGTTCCTCACATTGTTGCTCTTCAGGATTCAATATTTTTCTGTGTTCTAAATTAGGCTCTGATTCTAGCATCCAAAATCGTTTGAGTAGTTCGTTATCTTCATCTACCTTTGCATGCATATTCAAAATTATGTTGTGACATCCAATTTCTCTATTATTACTGCTCACTTCACCTGACAATACCCATCCGAGGTGAGTATCCTGCGCAATAGTACAACCAGAGGGGTGTTTTATTAACCCCTTTTTCAGGATCTTGCAATAAACCTCAGTGCCTAATAAGATGTCTATCCTATTAGGTGAATTGTATTTTGGATCTGCCAGAGTCATCCGCCTCAAATCTTCCCAATACGGTAGGGAAAATTTCCTTTCCGGCAAGACCGAAGTCACCTTATTTAAAAAGTGAGCATCTACTTGCATTTTAAATGAAGGTTCACTAAGCGATAGCATGTTTAATCTAACCACATACTTTGAAACCAAGCTGCATCAACCTCCACCCAAACCTGATATAGAACTTCTTGCATTAATTTTATCGAAGCGTAAAAGTTGCACAGCAGCTTCAGATATGAAAGATGCTTGCGATCCTTGGTCAAGCAGGGCTGTCAATATCTGATTATTACCGTCTTTAGATTAAACCTTTATTAAGGCTGTGGTTAATAAGTCTTGGTTTTGTGTTTGATCTGTCACAAAATTGTTAACAATATTGTTGGTGGTCTCATTCGTCTCAAAATACGATTCCGGGTGAATTTCATCTACTTCATCAGTTTCAGTCGCTTCCTTAGCGCTTGCGACAGTACATGAACTAGCTTTGCCATGAAGAAGCGTATGATGCTTCCTTTTACATATACGACATGTTGTTGGTACACGGCACCTTTTTCCTGTGTGATTACTGCCAAGGCAATTATAGCAAAGTCCTACTGAATTTTCTATATTCTGGCGAACATTAATGAATCTTCCTTTGCGAACTTACCACAGGAGAGTAGCTTATGATGTTCATTGCAGTGAGGACAAATAATATCTGAAGATACATGCAAGGACTTAGGTTGTTGAGTGCTATGAGTGGCTCTATGAATTCTAACGCGCGAAAACGACATTCTAAAAACTGTTTCAATTGCGAAAAGGTAGGTAAATCTTCGCATATACTATTTACGTGTAATTCCCACTGTTTACGGGTTTCAGCGTCCAACTTTAAGCTGATTATATAGATAATTATAAGGTCCCAAGACTCAACCTTTATACCTAAATTTGCTAACTCATGCATACAATCAGAAGTGGTATCTAGAAGGCCTTCAAGACCACTAGATGATTCAACAGTGAGTGTACGTTGCGCGAATAAACGTTTTAGGATGCAGTTTGACATAAACCGTTTATTATTATATCTATTTTGCAATAAATTCCAATATCAATGTGCTTAATTTACTGTTCTGCTTCAACTTTGACTTGAGTTTTTAAATAATGTAACCGTTGAACATCATCTAATCTAGTGTTGCTATGGACTAAAGACATAAACAAATCTGTAAATGACGATCATTCGAAATAATGCCCACCAAACACAGGAATAGATATTTTAGGTAATTTAACAAGAGAGTCTTTTTATTCGTTTGACGTCGAAGCATGATCACAATGTATAGGTGAAAGGCTTTCCATGGAGCTCAGGGCCTCATTGAGCTCACTCTTGAAGATTAAGTATATTTCATAACCTTCATTGAATACATCCATATTTATGTAATTGCTTTCTAGCAAATCTTTCTTTTCGTATTTACAAATGATATCTTCATGCTTCATACAAAAACGATCAGCAATCTTTTCTAATCCTTCTAATCTTGCAACAACATATCATTTCGTTACTCTTTCTTTAGGACTTTTCTCGAAGTTGTTTCTTCCTTTCTCTATTTGTTCTTTTAGTTCCTCCATTAGTCTTAAATTATCTTCCATATTTGTTGATTTCCGTAAATCCTTTAGTTTTTATTTAAAGATTTTCTAAGTCCGATTTGAGCAAATTTTATGAGTATTTGGAATTAAATACACCAAATATGAATTTGGGATTATGTTCCCCGTCTCGTCGTTTTTTAGTGAATTATTATAAGTCCCAAGCTACTGTTCAAATTTTACAAGTCCAAGATCATACGTTAATATTTATAAGTTGATCTTCACTTCTACAAGGTTAAAGGAGTACTTACGGTTTGATTTTGCACTTTAATTCATAATATCACAAGCCTTGCTAGATTGTGTGTCCTCTTCCAAGTAAGCGGCAATTTTTCACCACAAGATGGCGCCAATATAGTTTCTTCTAATGCGCTTGATGAGTCACGAGATGGCGCGTCGCCACTTCTATGTTCTTTGCGGTGACAACGTGAATCGTTTGACTAATATAAAGCCGTCAACTGTATTTGTAATCACTCAAAAAACGCTCCGACTCTGAAGGACCTTTTGTTAGGTAAACGAAGCCAGGGAGCAATGAAAACTCAATGTCCCGGAACGTATAGACACTTCATTCAATATAATTAGTAAACCCTATATACATTTTTCAATAGTCTAACCATATCGTGATCTAAAAATGTGTAGCGGCATCTAGATTGCTTTTTATAAGATACATTTACAACATGTTTGTTTACGATCTTAGACAACCAGTACTAAAATATTTCATTTAGAGTTCTCAACATTTTAATTGTACTTATGTGTGAAATGTATAATTTTGTGAATTTTCTTTTCTCGATGAATTACATTCAGGCACACGTCATCATATTTAACCACACCTTTTAAACGCTAAACACTTCAAAATTAAATGTATCGCGAAAATAAGCGGGATTTGTTTCGTTATCGATTGACGTCACCCTGATATAGGCCTATAGCGTGTATGTGTATGGTCTAGCAATTCTATCCCGTTATAACGTAAGCATATGGTATGCCTTTCTCTTTTAAATTACCAATCTAACGTAAGTATATACTAAATCTATGCTAGCTATAACGACGCTTGACGTCTAGACAAACAATTTTTTTTTTATGATAAGGGTAACAAACGAGCACACAGTCCACCTGATGGTAAGTGGTTGCTGCGGCCCATAGACATCTACATCTATCCTCTATTACAAATCAAAATGTAGATGCGTTGTCACCCGTGAGGACTAAGATGGAATGCCTCATTTCCAGTAAAAAGGGCCTACGGCCACCTGCACTCACCGAGCGAAACGCAAAGGTAAACCTCTACTTCACGCTGGTTTTCTGTGAGGTCTTGGTACCACCCCGGTTCGAGCCGGTCCATCCGTGCGACAGCAAAAGCTGCCGCGTGGCTCTACAACTGTTAATTACAGGGTTATTTTGCAATAACCGGCCAAATTTGCAGAGAAGGTTTGGAATAAATAATATAGGCAAATGGTGAAGAAAAATTTATTAAATAAATGTCAAAAATCTCAAATATTTTTATCTTTTGAATTCATAATGCAGTATTACTACTGATTGTCATTCATAAATAACTAACGCCTACTATTTTACTACGTATGCACACATTCGTAAGGATCAATCGGTTGGAAAAAACTTTAGAATTGAATCGCATACATAGAAGCGCGCGCACGCGTACTTGTTGCCCATAAATCACATTCAATTTGGGATAATTTTAAAGAAAAGTAAAGCCTTGTTTACTCATATTTTTTTTATAGGAGAGGGGGCAAACGAGCATGCGGCTCACCTGATGGTAAGTGACTACCGCCACCCATGAACAACCGCAACACCAGGGGAATTGCAATTGCGTTGCCGGCCTTTTAAAAAGGAGTAGGCTCTTTTCTTGAAGGTCCCTAAGTCGTATCGGTCCGGAAAAATCGCTGATGGTATTCGATTCCACAAGGAAGTCGTGCGAGGAAGAAAACATCTTCTAAATCGCACAGTGGTGGACCGCCAATCATCCAGATGGTGTGGATGGTATTGGGAGTTCTGCCGCGATGTGCGTTCGTGAAATTTGGCGGCTGGGATTAATCCGAACAATTCCTCAGAGCACTCCCCGTGGTAAATGCGAAAGAAAATGCAAAGAGATGCAACATCTCTTCGCAGCGCCAATGAGTCGAGCCGATCGGAAATGACTCGGTCGTCGACGATTCGAGCCGCTCTGCGCTGGATGCGGTCAAGTGGAAGGAGCTGGCACTGGGGAGCCCCTGCCCAGAGATGGGAACAGTATTCCATGTGAGGCCGAACCTGCGCCTTGTAAAGTTGCAGGCGGTGTGCCGGCATGAAATACTGTCCCGCTCTGCTGAGCACACTAAGCTTTTTAGAGGCCTTCTCTTCCAAGTGACCACGAAACTGCACGTCACTCGATATGTCGACGCCGAGGATTCCTATACTCGCTGAGGCTACAAGGGGAGTACCTTAAAACTGAGGAGATACGACAAAGGGGTTCGTTTTAGCGGTAAACGCGCAAACTTGTGTCTTCTGGGGATTACACAGGACTAGATTTAGTCGTCCCCAATCTGAGACTTTGTCCAGCAAAGACTCGACTTCATACACAAGTTTGTTCCGGTACTCGGCGACGTTTTCCCGAGAAAAATTGGCACGACCGGTGTATAGAGCATCACCAGTGCTGTCATCCGCATAACAATGAATGATACCGGTTTGCAACATATCATTGATATGCAGAAGAAACAGCGTTGGTGATAGCATATAGCCTTGTGGTACACCAGCGTTAATAGGCTTGTAGTCGGAGCATGCACCGTCTACAACGACCTTGATGCTCCGATCTGCAAGAAGTGATCCAATTGCATAATTTCTCGGGAAGCCCATACGAAGGGAGCTTCGAAAGAAGCGCTTGTGCCAAACCCGATCGAAGGACTTCGCAATGTCCAAACTACCGGCCAATGCCTCCCCCTTGAACTCTACTGCCTCCGCCCATCTGACTCATCATGAGTTAAGTAGACCAGAAGATCACCAGCTGATCGACCCCGACGAAAACCGTATTGGCGGTCACTAATCAGCTGGTGATCCTCAAGGTACCGCATGAGGTGGCAGTTTATAAAGAATTCCATTATTTTGGAGAATAAGGGGGTGATGGCGATAGGCCTGTACTTGAACGGGTCTGAGCGGTCGCCTTTTTTAGGGATCGGGTGGACAAAAGCTGTCTTCTATGATTTCGGGACTACGCCTAGGGAGTAGGAGTACCGGAAAAGACGCGTTGGAATATATTCACATTTTCAAAAACTGAAATAACGGTATATCATTATTTATAATATTTGAACTTAAGTTTAAAATTTGGCTAGTGTTTGAAAATCGACTCTGTATATCTAATCAAATGAAAGCTGTCATCTACATATTCAAAGTAATATTATATTTACAATTATTTTTTGAATTTTTTTATTACGAGTATTATTATTTATTAAAGTTTGGTCTTGGAAGGATAAGGGTAGATCTCTCGCCGGGTGATCAGCGCGAGGTGTGGCCTCATTCTCCGTAAGTAATGCGGATGTAATTCTAATATGCAGAGTCGTTTGGAAACTTCGAAAGCATGATTTAGGCTTCCATTCTTGTTCATTCCATTTACACTATCCTGGTGTAACGACAGCATCACAAAACGTTACGAGTAATGTATTAGTGATTGATTACAACGCCGCGAATCCAAGGTTTGAATCCTATTTGAAACATAAATGTGTGCTAAATTATAAATAGTTGAGTTCCGATCTGGTACCATACACTACACTAGGCTAGTTTCTGGTTCTAATCTCTTCCAATAAGTGATATATTTGACACCGGTTGTTAGAAAAAAAATTCAAGAATTTAAAAACCATAAACAACCAACAACATGCGTTGATCGTGCATTGTGATGATCCTTGTGAGAATAATAGGTAATATTAATTGGCAGAAGACGTACTTGGAAATGATCGCGCCAGGTTCTACTGGGATCGGTCTATTGTCATAGACAAGACTATTCTTGCGAATAAACCTGACATTGCGCGGATGTTCCGTATGGCGAGAACCTCGTAAAAGCCGAAACAGATAAGTGAACACCTGGACCTGGCAGTGGTGCAGTCTGCTGACCGAAATTATTACTGTGGATTACATTCCTGAACGGACTCACCCCGCGCAGCCTCTCGGGCCATCTGAGGTGACTTGAACTACGTGAACGACCGCTCCGCTCAAATGCTGAAGGCAGCGCTCCTTGATACCCTTTCCCCCTTACCGTCGACCGTTTAGTCTCCCCTGCCGATGGCTTTCTTCTGGTTGGGTTTTTATTTACTTATTTGTATGTATTTTATTTCTTATTGTATTTTTTAATTATTTAATTAAGTATATTTAAAGTATATTTATGTACATTTTTCATTTTCTTCTTTATATTTATACAGCCCAACCTTATGAAAACGGTGTATTGATGCCCATTATATTTTTCTTTAACTTTATTGTTAAGTATTTTATGTTGTTGCCGTCTCTTATTCACTTTTATCGCTTAAAATAGCCGCTGGCCATTTATAAATGGGGAAAGCCCAATCCTTTGAATTTTTCTCAAAGTATGGGCGCATTTATACATTATTCATTGACCGATCTCTTTCGTCAGTCAATGATGCCTACTTTAGGCACTTTATTTAAAGTTACGAGACTAAAAGAGCTGTTTTGTGCACCGTTTTTATTATGCCTTTATTTCTCGATATTATCTTTAAATTTTTCAAAAATCGCTTTGGAAAGATTTTAATGCAAAAGAAATTTCAAATTTTGTGTTTTTTTTGTGATTAAATCTAACGATCCTTTGTCTGGTACATTGTATTTTTATTTTTAAAGGATTGACGTAAATGTCTATTTAAGTAGATGATGTGGTCCATAGCCAGTTATAAACTGGTTTGTCTATTTTACTTCTATAAAAAAAATAACTCCTTCATTTTTTGCGTAACTTTGTCCTTAGTTAGCTTTATCCAAGATTCTTTTAGCTTTTTTCTTGCGTTAGCTTTATCCAAGATTCATTTTCCACTATTGCCATTTTTTTATTTCTACTTATAAGAACAGAAGTAATGTAGGTATTGTTGTAACCCAGTACAGTACGCGAGCAACCCGGATACGATCCCCGCCGGCTAGAAATAAATTTTTATTGCAATTTTAAGTGCTGATTTACCACTTGTTCAGCGTTGACAGATAACAGCGTGAGGAAACCTGCATATCTGAGGAGTAACAAACAAAATATTAAACGTCACACATGTGTCGAGCATATAGTAAATAAGTGGTAACATTTTATTTAAAACTTCATTGGTGCCGGCAAGAATCGAATTCTGTCACTCACTTCTCATTTTTGAAGTTAAAAAATTTAAACGGCCGTATTTATTTATTTATAATCGTTAATTATCTCTTAAATGTAATATTATCTCTTGACCGGTCCTTTTTTATTATAATTTAGTGAAAAGAAAGGAAGCAAGTTTAAGCATTACTTAAACAGGCGTCGACTTTAAGGAGCAAGGCCAAAATCTGTACGTCTTCAATAGCCTTTGTGTAAACAAAAATCATAACAACACTATAATGTATTTTTATATACTCGTACCTATCAACACCACTGGCAAATGCTTGTTTGTAGATCATCTCTATTTTTGGAACTTGCCACGCTATAATGTTGGTTATTTAATACTTTAATCAACAGTATTCATTATAAAGGTACGGTAGTTGTCTGGTAAGGTAAGTAAGTTGTAGGTAAGGTAGGTAGAAGCTCACTACAACTATATTATGTTTATCGCACGAATAGATCGGCTCGACCGTGATATGACCATGCTCTCACAGAATACCATCGTGAAATGGTAGCTTTATTCTGCTTTGTTTATATGGTGAATTTAGAGAACCGAGATCCATTTTAACTGGAAACGTGACATACTACCTTAGTCCTCGGGATTGAGAACGCATTCTGCATTTCAATTCTTAACCGAGGATAGATATAGATGATGTTTATGGGCCACAACATCCACTGACCGTCAGGTAGAATGTGTGTTCGTTTGTTAATCCATGTTCTATAAAAAACCTTGATTTTATTGACAGATTCTTTGACATTTTACTGACATTGTTTAAAAGTTGTAAGGTTACTGGATACAAAGACAATATAGCTGCAGCATGACTCTGCCACAATATAACACATTAATAAGGATAAGGAAATCATCGAATCACAATATCGACTCTCACACGGTGAGTCTCCGCCAGAGTTGCAGATTAAGAAAGGCAAGTTGTGCCTCGCATACAAATATTGTCGTTCTTCCGTGATTCCACCTTAGCTGCAGAGAGCAGGTGACACTACCATTCCATCCGCAGTCAACCAACTCTCATTGATATGATGAATTGATAATATTATACAATATATTTGTACGATACTGACATTGTTTAAAATATGTGTTCGATTTTCCAAACTAAATTTCTGTATTAAGATTATTTTGTACAAATTTTTAAAAAAAATTAATCCGCGCCCTAAACTCAGCCGCCCGAGGCCAATGCCAAGGGCTACCACTTGCCATCATATGAAACTGTAGTTATACATTTGCTTTTTTATGGAGTAAGGGTGACAAACGATCACACAGTTTACTTGATGGTAAGTGGATGCTGTGGCCTATATACATCTACATTAATCCTCGATTAAGATTTAAGAAATTAAGATACAGATGCCTATTCATCCCTTAGAAATAAGATGGAATGCTTCGCTTCCTTCTCCTACACTATCCATAAGAAACACAGCAGTATTAAGCTGCAATTTTACGCTGATATTTTTTGAGAGCGTGGACCTACCACGGTCGAGCCGACCTATTCGTACTACAACCATAATACAACTCTACTGTGACTCTACCACGTAAAAAATTGGCTTAGTTTAATCAAATAAAAAAACCGGCCAAGTGCGAGTCGGACTCGCGCACCGAGGGTTCAGAACAAATCTGTAGGTATATATAGTAAGTTTAAAATTATTAAAATATTTTTATTAGATGATGTAACTAAAAATTTATGCTTTTCGCAATTTTTCCTTTATATGTGCTATAATCTGTGCATCGTGGCAAATTTAAAAATTCTGAGTTCACGGGAAGTACCCTGTAGATTTTGATTCCCTTGCGAATGTCGAAAATTTGCGGCATAAACGGCTGTATCTTTTGATTGCGTCGGCTTAGAAGTTTGATTTTTTCACAACTCTAAGGGACAGTATACTTTTGAGGTACGGAACCCTAAACGTACCTACCTACGGAACTCTACTTAGAACTTATAGTTATTGAGTCGTTAAAAATATTTTGTCCTACAATGTCGTAAAATATAAATGGTATTAGCCAATTTTCATCAGAAAACTGGAGGCTCGTTTGTTACATAGCTCGTTCGCACATAGATGTTTGCCATTATTTACGACCTTAGTTTATTAAGAATGGTTTTTTATTTTGTTTCAATTTGAACTTAGTTGAATTTGAAAGATCATTAATCCTACCGTCAGGTCAAGAGGCGATTCTTATTAGCCAACTTTAATAAAAGAAGGAACCGATTTTGATTACTCTTTTTCTTCGTTTTATTATTTAAGAAATAGCTCAGGGGTGATCCTTTATAAATTTAGAGACTTATTTACTTAATCCACTTAAAAAGGTAAGAAAAATAACGTTTAATAAAAAGTATAAGCCGAATTTAAAAAATTAAGACATTTATTATATTCTATTATAAATGTTATAAAGAAATCTATTAAGTAGGTATATTCTTCTAAGCTCCTTAAAATTGGCTTTGGCTTTTTATTAAAAGTTTGTTTTTTAGTTAAATTTTCACCCACTTTTGGACGTCGAAAAAATCTGAAACTTTGCAGTACGTCAGCTGGTCAGGTTAGAGAACCGATGACATAACAATATTTGCTTTACTGCTTACTGACTGCTTCGTTTAGCTCACCGCTGTTCATCATGTGATCCGGGGTTCGAATCATGAGTCGGGCAAAAATCCGTTATTGGATTTTTCCGATAAAAAATTTTCATTAGTATTTCGTGTACGTAGTAACCCGTGTATTGGAAAACAAGTAAAGGCATCGGTACTGTGCCTATACCCTCTGAGGCCGTGTTGGATTTCTTACTATCGGGCAATGATAGTAAGAGTTGAGAGTGCAATTGTGCTTGCGCATACAATCGAGAATTATAACCTTGTCATGACGTACCGCTGTGATTGAAATTCGTTCTGAAAGACATTAACTATGACGCAGTATTCTCATTAAAATCATCACAACTCAAGATCAATGCGTAATTTGGTTTTTAACCTCCAATTTTTTTATAGGTGACAAACGAGCACACAGTCCACCTGATAGCAAGTGGCTGCTGTGACCCATAGGCATCTACATCTATCCTCAATAAAGAATCGAAATACAGATGCGCTGTCACCCGTGAGGATCAAGATGGAATGCCTCTTTTCCAGTAAAAAGAATCTCCGGTTCTCTACACTCATCATACAAAACACAGCAGTGTTAAGCTGCTATTTTACTGTGGTATTCTGTGAGAGTGTAGTCCTTCCACGTTCGAGCCAACGAGTTCGTGCAACAGCTATACTACTAATGTAGCTGCAGCATGGCTCTGTTACGTATAAAACAACTAGTATTATTACTGTGGAAAAAGGCATGCGAATTTAGTTTTCTTGTTAGACGAGGTTATTATAAAATCACGATTTGGTTTATAAATTACTACTACATACTATTAATAAGGAAGTTGTTTGCGATAGTTGCCATGCTTGATTGAGAGCTGGCAGTTGATAATGGATTCCATTATTTTGGAGAACAAGGAGGTGATCGCGATAGGCCTATAGTTGGACGGGTCTGAGCGGTCGCCTTTTTTAGGGATCGGGTGGACAAAAGCTGTCTTCCATGAATTCGGGACTACGCCTTGGGAGTAGGAGTACCGAAAAAGACGCGTTAGGACCGGTGCCAACTCCAGAGCACACGTCCTCAGCACAATTGGGGGGATTCCGTCAGGCCCACTCGACTTCTGGATGTCCAGGGAGAGAAGTGCTTTGCGAACCGAGCGCTGTGAGAACAGCACATCCGGCATAGAGCACTCACACCGCGGGATGTTCGGCGGTGTTTTCCCCCCGTCATCAAGAGTCGAGTTGGACGCAAAAAGGGAGCCTAAAAGGTCGGCTTTGTCTTTTGCGTCATGGGCCAGTGAGTCGTCCTCCCTGTGCAGAGATGGTAGTGATGGCTTACAGAAATTCCCTTGGACCTTGTACATTATCTCCTATCTTCTGGTTTATTTTCCTCTGTCGTTTCTTACACACCCAAGGGGCGATATAAGTTAGTGAATATTCTTACATCGCTGCAACACGATGGATCCCCTACCCATGAGATAATCTATGGTTGGAGGCATATGTTCAGCGGTGAATACGCGATTCAGAGTGATAGGCTGTATTGATACTTATCCTTTAAAACATCGTTATTAATAACGAATCATAGCAGTCATGACGGACGTATTTGTGAATAAAAAACTACGGTATAATAAATATTCTAACGCAACCATACTTGTACTCGAGATTCAATAACAGAAAATATAATATTTGAGCTTGAATTTCCCAGTCGTTAATCATAGGCCTCAAATGAATCGATACGTAGTTACTAGTCGTGTTTTAAGGTTGATAGCTAAATTAATATTTTTATAGGATAGAGTGACAAACGAGCTGTCTTCAACCTGATGGTAAATGGTTGCTGTGGCCCATAGACATCTAGATCTAGCCTCGTTTGCGAATCAAAATGCAGATGCGTTGTAACACGTGAGGACTAAGATAGAGGGCCTCTTTTCCAGTAAAAGGTCTCCGGTTCTCTACACACACTCTATATTTTACGCTGGTATTCTGTGAGAGCGTAGTCCATCCCCGGCAGCTATATTAGTAGTATAGTTGTAGCACGAATGGGTCGGCTCGACCGGGGAAGGATCACGCTCTCACAGAATACCAGCATCGAATAGCAGTGCTGTGTTTCGTATGGTGAGTGTAGAGAACCGCAGACCCCTTTTACTGGAAACGAGGCATTCCATCTTAGTCCTCACGGGTGGCAACGCATCTGCATTTTGATTCGCAAACGAGGATAAATGTCGATGTCTATGGGCCACAGCAGCCACTTACCATCAGGTGGACTGTGTGCTCGTTTGTTACCCTATACTATAAAAAAAGTAAGAAAGTTTTGTTTTTAAAATTAAAGTTTTTAGTTTGTCCAATGTAAGTTTTGATAAATAACATCATGCCTTGGCAGTAAAACAGACTCGTATGCCTTGACGGCAAACGGCATGACGCTCTCTTGTCTAGTATTTAAAGACAGAAGTCATGTCTCCCACGACCAGAAAATATTTGTGGTTTTTACACTTTTATTATTATATTCATATCACTATGCGATTCTCCAGATAACATCAGATATAATCGACCTATTTATGACTAAGAAAACAGTTTCTATTTACCGTCACTTCCTGTAAATGAAAATAATGTCTTTGGCACGAAATAAATAAATTGGTTTACAAATCAGATATTTTACTTTCAATTTCAAAACTGTTGCAATAGATCCAGAAGTTCATATTTCAATAACTCTACATGTTGAGATCCCCAGACATTGACTTAATTATATTATTTTTTGTTATTGAATTGGAGGAACAGCATGGTTATCGACTCAGCATGATACTATGTTCGTGTTGCCGATATTCTGTCGGGGCCGGTGACATGAATACACAAACAATCGACAAACATGTGTATATTTTATTCATGTGATAAATAATAAACAAAGATTTCAAAATCGAATAAAATAATAAAACACCAGAAACATCCGTTACTTGTTTTTAATTACATGTCAAGGCCAAATTGGACAAAAACATCGTATTTTAGACACGATTTTTACGCGCGAGGTTTGATGATTGATGAAATAGTATACGTTCGGAAATAAAATATGCTAATATTAAAATATACATGAAATATTAAATTCAATTTTTAATCGAATACATATTTAATCAAAATATAATTTAATCGCCACAAAAACTTTGACGTTCGAGTTCCCGTTTTTTAAACCATAACTTAGAGATATGTTTTTAAAACGCAGCCAACCAGCTTAATTAGCCTTTCAGTTAACAACTTAGCCCTTTTACTTTCAACTAGTGGCCTGAATGATATTCAGCCGATGTGTCTAATTTAGCATTGCAACTAGGTTGTAATATCAGCGACAGTAGGTTAAGGCCCTTGGGCCTCCCTAAAGCCGCGTATATTTAAGTCATATAGCACAATGCATAACTTATTATGCATCGGCTGTAACGCATGCGCTTAATATCATTCAGGGCGCTAATAAAACGACGGAGTTTAGTAAAAAGGCTAAGCTGTTAACTGAACGGCTACTTAAGCTAGTTGGCTGTGACATATGCGGGGTTATTTTTCAAGGAGTAGCCAAAATTTAAACTTAAATTCAAATATATAAATAATAATATACCGCTACTGCAGTTTTTTAGAATACGAGTAAATAAGGCTTCTACTTTTATTTGAAACAGTCTCAAATTGAATGTAATTTATGGACAACAACTACGCGTACGCGTGCTCCTCTCTGTGCAATTCAATTCCCGTTTTTGCCGACCGATCAACCCTAACGAATGTGTGCGTGCGTAGTAAAATAGAAGGCGTTACATATTTCTGAATGACAATCAGTTAAAATAATGCATCACCATAAAAGGTAAAAATTACAGAATATTTTTGTTCACCAATTGCCTGTTTTGCTTATTTTGAACCTTTTTTATAGAATAAGGGTGACAAACGAGCACACAGTCCTACTGATGGTAAGTGGTTACTGTGACCCATAGACATCGACATCTATCCTCGATTATGTATCAAAATTCAGATGCGTTGTCACTCGTAAGGACTAATATGGAATGCCTCGTTTCCAGTAAAAAGGGTCTCCAGTTCTCTACACTCACCAATCGCAACACAGCGTTAGGCTGCTATTTTACGCTAGTATTCTGTGAGAGCGTGGTCCTTCCTCGGTCGAGCTGAACCATTAATGCTACAATTGACTCTTCCCTGCAAATTTCACCGGATATTGCAAAATAACCCTTAATATAACCATATTTTTCGATAATATGAAAGGCATATCATTGAAATAGATTCTCATTCGACTAATTGTTTTTAGGTCATTTGTTTACTGATAATACGTATATATGTTACTTTTTGTCCACCGAATATCTCAAGCTTGTTTCATGCTGGACAAATACCCAAGCAGCAGAGTAGGGAGCGTTAAAAGCCTTTTAATGTAGGAAACCCGCCTTAAGTAAACATCTTAGAAATTAATTAAGCCTTCACCAGTAACCTTGTTTACACTTACATTACATTTCCCGATGACATAAATACACTCCCGAAAATATGGAACTGGATCAGACAGAGCCACACTAACGATAGCTAGCAAAACCAAACAAGGTATAGACTTCATTTTAAAAGACCTATATCTTGATTTTATCAAAGTAATACTAAGCAGGCAATCGTAAAATGTATGTAGAAACTAGAACCTTAATCTTAAATAGGTCGTTATCTGATGTCATGTGCAGATTCGCAAAATAATATGAAGGAAATAATAAACCACAAATATTTGTGCTGGAAGATTATCTCGGTCTTTAATTGGTTCAAACGACACGAAATTTATATACAAAGTTATTTTTTTTTTATTGCATAAGGTTGACAAGTGAGCACACAGCCCGCCTATTGCTACGAAACATCAAAATTGAGCTGGTAATGTGAGAGCGTGGTCCTTCCCCAGTGGAGCCGACTCAATCGTGCTACAATTATAATATCTACCATGTGCGAAAAATGTAAACTTAAAAGTTTAATTAGGTCAAGAAAAATAACAAACACATTGTTCATTTTATTTGTTCATAATTTATTTTTAACATGCATGCATTTTTAATTAGCTTTTTAACATGCATGGTGCTAGATACTAATTTTCTTTTTAACTGTCTTAAAAACGACTGAGCTTAACAATTAGACTGTATGTATAACTATTTACGCAATACGCAATAAATCTAAACTTGCTGTTCTATAGTACAAGCTTCGTAAAACTGTCGGCTCATTTTTGGGTAGAAAATAGCTATTTATAACAAGATTTCATATTAACATATAAATTTATTCTTATGAAGAAAATATATTATAAATTTAAAAATAATTTAAAAGATAAGAAGTGAGCTTCTTTAAAAATATATAATACATACTTTGTAAGGTAAATCTACTTGTGAGTTTTTTGCCGCTTCTTCTCATAAAGACTTCCTCATAGGACCTTACTAAAATGATGGCGTAGCTTTTGATTTACAAGAAGTGTTTTATAAAAGTCTATTTGCATAAAATACTTTGACTTTGAATGAATTCATACCATTCGTGTGCAAAAATACCAAGTTATTATGAAGAAAAGATGTTATAAATCAGATGATTGATTACTTATAGACTTTACTTACTTACTTACTTACTTATTTTCACGCACAATCCCTGACAGGGTAGCCAGAGAGAACAGATCGCCAAGTGTCACGATCCTTACATACCTCTTTCGCTTCTTTCAGATTCATTACTACAAACTTTTAATAGATGAGACACTGCCATCTACTGGCTGTAACATTTAACGAACATCACTTTTCCCAAAATTGGCATTTACAACACCCACGGGAAAATAAGGGTAAATTTTACTTTTATACGTAACTATACGACGTAGAAATAAATATAAAACATCCAATTTAAATGTTAAGTTGATTATTTGAAAATATAACACCCCGCATCATTTGTTTTTTACGGATAATGATTTTTATTTTCTCTGAATATTTTATAGTACACACTTTTTTTTATTAGAGGTGTACAATTTAAACGAAACGGAGGCATGAAAGAAATGTTAGTGGTATAGAACCTGCCTGATTTAATGCATATTTAGATCAATTGATTGATAAAAAGAAATACTTGTAAACTTATTTTTTTGGTTATTATGGTAGTTTCACTATGGGTAGTGTATAATAAAAGATCGGGGAAAATTTGTCTTCGTATTCTATATACAAATTCAACACATTTATTTCATAGGTTAATTATTGCATGCCTTAAGCGCAATGCGCGAAGTTTATTCTACTAGCGCCAAGAATCAAGATTCCAACGTTTTGTCGCATAAAATTGTTTCTCACAATCATATTGGAAATACAAATGACATAAAAAGCACATTATTATATATCTTCATCTATCATGTGGGAAACCATGGAATGTAAATGGCAGTTGAATTTTCTTTTGAAAAATCAAATGCACATGCACACGTGCCTGCGCACGCACGCACGCACGCACGAACGTACGCACACACACATTCTTACATACAATCACGCAAATATTATTAATTATACTTTACTGCAACTTTTAAATAGTTTAGCTTTTTTATTTAATTCAAATTTAATAAAGTGATATAATTGAACTACGGAAGAGCGGGTCCCTCTGCTACAGGTATCTATTTACTTAAAAGATAGTACCCAACAATACTGTAACAACTTACTTCTTATTTTAAAGCAATAAATGCTTACTTACTTATTTATTTTCACGCACAATCCCTGACGGGGTAGCCAGAGAGAACAGATCGCCAAGTGTCACGATCCTTACATACCTCTTTCGCTTCTTTCAGATTCATTATCTTCTTCATACATGCACGTCTAGGTATCCGAGTACTCTTGACCCTCCCCTCTTCGAGCAATTTGCTCACATGGTCTTCGAAAGTTAGTCTCGGTCTACCTCGACACCTTCTAATATTAACTTTCGCGCTATATATTTTCTTCACCATTCGGTCTTTACTCATTCGCTTAACGTGCCCAAACCATCGAAGCACGCCCTTATCAATTTTTGTGATAAGGTCATCTTTCAAACCTGTCATATTGCATAAAGTAATAAATTATTATTATATTAGGGGTATCTATCTAGTTTTCTCATCTGGTTGGGCTGTATACTTATAATTGTAAATGAAAATGATAAACATACATAAATATCAACAAAATAAAATAAATACATAAAAAATACATAAATATTAAAAAACCCAACCAGATGAAAGCCCTCGGCAGGGGAGACCAAACGGCCGAGGGTTAGGGGGAAAGGGAAAGAAACCGGCGGGTGATGCGGGCGGTATCGAGGAGCACCGCCTTCTGCATTTAGAGCTTGGAGCGGTCCTTCACGGAGTCTTAGTCGCATCAGGTGACCCGAGAGGCTGACTGGGATTAACCGGTTCGCAGAAACGACCACAGTAATAATTTCGGCCGGCAATCCACCCCACATGTCGGTCACCTCGTGAGCCAGGTCCAGATATTTAGTAAGCTTATCTGTTTCGGCTTTCACGAGATTCTCGTCATAAGGAATGGTAATGTCGACCAAAAATATCTTTGACTGTGCCCGTTCCATCAGCACAATATCAGGCTTATTCGCAAGAATAGTCCTGTCTGTGATGATGGCCCGGTCCCAGTAGAGCCTGGCGCGGTCATTTTCGAGCACGGCTTCCGGCAAGTACTTATAATGTGGCAGTTTCCGATCCACGAGACCGTATTTCAGAGCGAACTCCTGGTGTAGAATCCTGGCTACTAAGTTGTGCCTGTGAAAATACTCAGAGTTAGAAAGCGCCGAACAACCGGAGGTGATATGCCTAAGTGATTCACCGGGATGGCGACAAGCTCGACAGACGTCAACGGTGCCATCTCTTAGGATGTATCTCCGATAATTGTTGGTCTTAATAACCTGATCTTGTTTCGCACAGACAAAATCCTCAGTTTCCCCAAAGAGGTCACCGAAACGCAGCCAGTGGAGGGTGGCGACTGTATCCACGAAGGGCTCATGTAGAGCCTTGTAGAACCTCCCGTAGAGCTCCTTCTCCTTTCATACGATCTCTCGGTCGGAAATGCTCTATACTGCCGGGTCTTGCCATTGCTTGTTGGCTAAGGATAGAGGGGTTAGTCCTTTATCACAAAAAATAACGTCCCTATAGTATGGATCATTCGCTCTCGTCAGAAAGTAATTACGGTGGCTGCACACTTCGCGATTATGCATGGTAAGCGTGCTTAAAAAGCCGATCGCCGATTTCGGGTGATGCATCCTATGGGACGTTATAGTAATGCGGATATTACTATTCAGAGCGTTTAGTTCGGTCTGAGTCCACATGACAAGCTCGTGGAAACTGTCCATGCGGTCGGAGCTAAGCAAGACCTGCCGCAGGAGAACACAAAAACTCTCCAATCACACTCTCAATCTCATGGTTGTTAGACAGGAGATGAAGTTACATTCTTCAACAGATTTGACAGCATACAGGCAACTGAACATACAGATCTCCAAATGCATGCGGCGGGACTTACGCAACTTCAATACAGCTCGTATTGAAGAAGCGATCGAGCGGAACCAAGGCTCCAAATTCTTTCCCAGAGATCTGTCTGCCAGAAAGTGCCAACTGTCAAAGCTGAAGACCGAATATGGCAGCATTGTTTCCGGGGCACCTGAGATTTTGAGTGAGATTGCGAGGTTCTATGGGCAGCTGCACACGTCATCGTTGGAGCCACACGCAAGTGTGAGTAATGATCCAAGAGCGAGTCTTATCCGACACTATTCCGATGATATCCCGGACGTCAGTCTAAACGAGATTAGAATGGCTCTCCAGCACCTTAAAAACGGCAAGGCCTCAGGCGAGGATGGAATTACAGCAAAGCTTCTGAAAGCGGGTGGAAAACCGGTACTTGAAGTCCTTCAGAAGCTCTTTAATTCCGTCCTCCATGGTGGCATTACACCGGAGGCGTGGAGCAGAATTGCGGTGGTCTTGTTCTTCAAGAAAGGCAACAACGCTCTCTTGAAGAACTACAGACCGATTTCCCTTCTGAGCCGCGTCTACGTGCTGTTTTCAAGACTCATTACGAATCGTCTCGCGCGCAGACTTGACGACTTCCAGCCTCCCGAGCAAGCCGGTTTCCGAAAAGGCTTTAGCACCATAGACCATATACATACCCTTCGGCAAATTGCACAGAAGTCAGAGGAGTACAATTTTCCACTATGTCTGGCGTATGTGGACTATGAGAAAGCCTTTAATTCCGTCGAAGTTTGGGCGGTACTGCAGTTACTTCAGCGGTGCCAAGTTGACTGTCGGTATATAGAAGTGCTGAAGTGTTTGTACAGTAGGGCTACGTTGGCTATCCGAGTACAGAACCAGAGTTCGAAACCTATCCAATTGCAGAGAGGTGTAAGACTGGGTGACGTCATATCCCCGAAACTCATAACCGCTGCATTGGAAGACGTTTTCAAGCTTCTGGACTGGAAAGGATACGGTATCAACATCAATGGCGAGTACGTCACTCACCTTCGATTTGCCAACGATATAGTCCTTATAGCAGAATCGCTGGAGGACCTAAGCACTATGCTCAATGACCTCAATAGTGCTTCCCAACGGACAGGTCTTAAGATGAACATGGACAAAACAAAGATCATGTTTAATGTCCATGTCACACCTATGCCGGTAGTTGTTGGGAGCACTAAGCTCGAAGTTGTTGACGAGTATGTTTACCTGGGACAAATAGTCCGACTAGGTAAGTCCAACTTCGACCGAGAGGTCTATCAAGATTCGAACAAGATTCAACTCGGTTGGGCAGCGTTCGGGAAATTACGGCACATCTTCTCGTCAGATATACCTCAAAACTTGAAAACAAGACTGTACAACCAGTGCGTGTTGCCAGTGATGACATACGGAACTAAGACGTGGTCCTTCACTGCTGGCCGGATGAGGAAGCTCAACGTCGCTCAGCGAGCTATGGAGAGGGCTATGTTAGGAGTTTCTCTGCGTGATAAACTCAGAAATGAGGATATCCGCAGTAGAACCAGAGTGACCAACATAGCCCAACGGATTAGTAAGCTGAAGTGGCAATGGGCCGGCCATATAGCTCGAAGAACCGACAACCGATGGGGAAAAAAGGTTCTCGAGTGGCAGCCTCTTACCGGCAGGCGAAGTGGTGGGCGTCCCCGCACTAGATGGAGTGACGACCTGATAAGATATGCAGGAGGTCGATGGATGCAGGTGGCTCAGGACCGTGCTTTGTGGCATTCCTTGGGGGAGGCCTATGTTCAGCAGTGAACTTGTGAAGGGTTGTAATGGTAATGGTATGGAGTTCACCTGAGTATGCCAAATGTGTACATGAGGACAGGCATGATCCAACCGTTATATGCGTGTGTTAACGCTCACCAATGCAGTTAGTTGCTATTAAAAATTCCACAGCAGCTTATTATATTTTGTTTGTAAATTATTGTGTCACTACCGTCATATTGCTGTACAATATTCTCTTTGTTCTCATGATAGACAACATTTCTCTAAAAAGTGTATTTTTTTTTATAGGAGAGGGGGCAAACGAGCGTGCGGCTCACCTGATGGTAAGTGACTACCGCCGCCCATGAACAACTGCAACACCAGGGAGGGAATTGCAGATGCGTTGCCGGCCTTTTAAAAAGGAGTACGCTCTTTTCTTGAAGGTCCCTAAGTCGTATCGGTCCGGAAAAATCGCAAATGGTAATCGATTCCACAAGGTAGTCGTGCGAGGAAGAAAACATCTTCTAAATCGCACAGTGGTGGACCGCCAATCATAAAGATGGTGTGGATGGTATCGGGAGTTCTGCCGCGATGTGCGTTCGTGAAATTTGGCGGCTGGGATTAATCCGAACAATTCCTCAGAGCACTACCCATGGTAGATGCGAAAGAAAATGCAAAGAGATGCAACATCTCTTCGCAGCGCCAATGAGTCGAGCCGATCGGAAAGGACTCTGTCGCCGACGATTCGAGCCGCTCTGCGCTGGATGCGGTCAAGTGGAAGGAGCTGGCACTGGGGAGCCCCTGCCCAGAGATGGGAACAATATTCCATGTGAGGCCGAACCTGCGCCTTGTAAACTTGCAGGCGGTGTGCTGGCATGAAATACTGTCCCGAGCCATTCGGCATGGTGGGCGTTAAAATCGCCAAGGGTCACGATCTCTGCGGGTGGGACCTGTTGTAGCAAGAAATCTGTAGCCATTTGGACGTGGTCGATGAGTTGGTCTGTTTCGGCATTACCGCTATGGGACCTATAGAGGCACCCGTAGACGCGCGCATGGTCGTCGCTGTCTACGCGTAGCCAAAGGATGGACAGGTCCGAACCTTCAAAACTGCCGAGGCGTCGAGAACAGATGTCCTCTCTGACATACACGCAAACTCCAGCCCGAGGCACAAAGGAGTGCTCCAATTTGTACCCCGGGTAGGAGAGATACGAAATATCAGCCGGAGAGGAAACCTGCGTCTCGGTCAGGAAGAGCAAGGCCGGCTTTGCCGTCTCGAGATGGTAGTGGACGGCGTTTAGGTTAGAGTGAAGTCCCCTGATGTTGCAGAAATTCGCGGATAGCGTGGCAGGGGTCGCCTTGGTATTGTTGCTCAGTTTGCCCCGAGCAGTTATGTTTTTGAGCGGAATTTTGCCCCCCCCCCCCCCCTCCAGAAAACGCGGGGCAGCCTGAGCACCCACGCTCAGGATTGGAATAACATGGTCGTGGATGCTCAGCGAGGGATTCTCCAGGGGTACTGGTACCCTCCTGGGGTAGTCTAATGTGTAATTCCGCTACCATGTTGATGGGTGGGGGGATTGAGCCTCCGGCCACCTGCACTCACCAGACGAAACGCAGAAGCAGAGCTTCTACTTCACGCCGGTATTCTGTGAGGTCGTGGTACCAACCCGGCTCTAGCCGGCCCATACGTGCAACAGCAAAAACTGCTGCGTGGCTCTACGGTGGTAGCACCGTTAAAAAATTTATTAAACCGTTATAAAAGAATTGCAATAAACTATTAACTATTATCGAGACTTGGTGTTTTTCATATGTCCATCTGAGACATAAATTGGTGACCCCGGCGTGATCATGAAAATTAAAGTTCAACGCAAATATAAACTATCACCATTTCATGTAAGAAGTTAGAACTAATTATAATTGCAAGACGACTCAAAGGATAACCTACGGAAACTGAAAATACAAATTCGCCGTGTAATAATTGGAGTTTGAGATACGTGAAATTGAGATAAGTGTCCTTCTTTTCCATTAACAGTATTTAATCTCAATAAGTATTGGCCTTAACTTCGCAATAACGACATCTCAAAAATAAAACAATAATTAATTAACGATATTTTAATACGTTACAACAATTTTGACCATATTTAAACTATTTTAGTAGATTTCAGTTCTATTTTAAACTAATAAATACAATTTTCATCGAAAACAATATATTTATATTATATTAAATAATTTTGCCGAACGGTTTCAGGGTCGAGTTTATCCAATTTTCAAGTTCATTTGGAGGTCAGCCTCTTCACCCATCATCTGCTTCCATTTCGGCCAGTGCCTTCGCGGCGAGGAGCGTGATATATATATTTTGTTAACCTTTCAACTTTAATATTAATACTCTTTAATACATATCTGTAAGGATATTTATTGTAGGATGCAAGAGAAATCAGAAAGATTTCTATGAGAGGCACAATGCGGATTTAGACCTGGAAGAGGATGCACGGATCAAATGTTTTCTCTACGCATGATCACGGAAAAGCTTCACTTTACTGTAACTGTAAAGCCTGTGTGCGGGTAGGGCATGACCTGTCACCCATGTTTAGCGTCCAAACGGGCGTGAAACAGGGTTGTGTCATGTCTTCCTGGCTGTTCATACTGTATCTCGACAGCTGTTTACAGAAGCTGAAAGATAGCTGTTTGGGTGTGAAATTGGGTGACATAAAAGTAAATTGTCTGCTGTATGCTGATGATGCAGTGCTTATTGCACCCTCAGAGGCAGAACTGCAGGCATTAGTCACGTGTATGAAAGAGGAATGTTAAATTAATGGTCTCCGTTTGAATGCTAATAAAACTAAGGTTCTGGTATTTGAAAGGGACGAAGAGAGAACGAAGTGTGAAATATGGGTAAATCAGGAATGTCTAGAACAGGTAAATGAAATTGTATACTTGGGGAGTGCTTTTAGCCGGGATGGAAGATGTGATTTAGATGTGGACAGGCGTGTCGCTGCCGGGAACAAAGTCAATGGTGCCCTGACTGCGTTAGTCAAAAGACAAGGCGTAGGGAAGAGTGCACGCCTTGCAATACATAACGCAGTGTTGGTACCGACTTTGTTATATGGCAGCGAAACTTGGGTGTGCCAGAAGAAGCATAAAAGCAAGTTGAATGCAGTGGAGATGCGATCTCTTCGTAAAATGTGCGGCGCTACCATGGCCGACCGAAAGCGAAACGAAGATATTCGCAATATGGCAGGTTTGAAAGATGACCTTATCACAAAAATTGATAAGGGCGTGCTTCGATGGTTTGGGCACGTTGAGCAAATGAGTGAAGACCGAATGGTGAAGAAAATATATAGCGCGAAATTTAATATTAAAAGGTGTCGAGGTAGACCGAGACTAACTTTCGAAGACCATGTGAGCAAACTGCTCGAAGAGAAGAAGGTCAAGAGTACTCGGATACCTAGACGTGCATGTATGAAGAAGATAATGAATCTGAAAGAAGCGAAAGAGGTATGTAAGGATCGTGACACTTGGCGATCTGTTCTCTCTGGCTACCCTGTCAGGGATTGTGCGTGAAGATAAGTAAGTAAGTAAGTAAGTATATTTATTGTTAATAATTATGAGTGAGTCAAAGAAATTTAGAGAATTGATAGCTAAGCGTAGTTCAATTAAGGAACAAATAACCAAGTTTAAAAACTATTTAGATAATATTACAAGATCATTTAAAATAACAAATATTGAAGTTGCTGAATTAACTATAAAAATAAATAAATTTGAAGCAAATTTGATGAGTTGCAAGATCAAATTGAGGTATTAGCAGGTGATTCTTTAGATGAGGAAATGGATGAGAGGGAGATTATTGAACAAGATTTGATACTATGCTTGGCTACTGCCAAGGAATTCTTTGATCAACAAATGCCCTCAATAGAAAAGGATAAACGACAGTCCGTTGGTCATTTTTCTCAGTACGCTTCCGATCATTCTGATTTACCGATTAATTTACCACAATTAAATATTGCAAAATTTGACGGCTCATTTTTCCGCTGGCTTGAATTCCGTGATTCGTTTAACAATTCTATTCTTAACAATAATCGATTATCACCAATTCGTAAATTTCAATATCTATTATCTTACTTAGAAGGCAACGCAGCGCGAATCATATCCAACCTTGAAGTATGCTCAGCCAATTATGAAGATGCCTGGAAGTTAGTATGCAATCGTTACAATAAAAAAAGGCTCTTAATAAACCATCATCTAAAGTCATTATTTAATATCAACACTATTACCCGAGAGTCTGAGCATGCTTTAAGGTTCATGGTTGATCACGTATCAAAAAATTTACGTGCGCTGTCCAATTTAGGACGACCCACACATAATTGGGATAGTCTTATAATATACATGTTGACGACGAAGTTGGATAACCGTACACTTACTAAATGGGAAGAACAACGTAGCAACATTGACAATGACGAAATTCCACCTTTGCAACAATTCAACAAATTTTAAATCGATCGCGCTGACGTATTTGAATCAATCTATCGTAACAAATCAGACAATAGCAATAAGACAACACAAAAACCATCAAACTCGTACAATAAACAAAATACAAATACAATAATTAAGGCATTTACATCTTCTAGTGGAGAAAGGGCCCCAACGCACAGTAACATTTTTTATCCATGTATCATTTGTAACGAACAACATAGAATTTATGATTGCAATGTATTTAGGGCAAGGAGTGTTCAGGAAGGAATTTCGGATGCTGCGAAACATAATCTATGTGCAAATTGTTTAAGGAAGGGTCATAATTCGAGCGAGTGCAGGATAGGTCCCTGTCGACTATGTAAGAAGAAACATAATACTCTTTTACACACTCTAAAATCAATAAATAACCACTATTCTTCAACAATCAACAATACCAACAACACTTCTGTCAATAATACACATAACGAAGATAACAACAACAGTGGTAGAGCCACGCGGCAGCTTTTGCTGTCGTACGGATGGGCCGGCTCGAACCGGGGTGGTACCACGACCTCACAGAATACCAGTGTGAAGTAGAGGTTTACCTCTGCGTTTCGCTTGGTGAGTGCAGGTGGCCGGAGGCCCTTTTTACTAGAAATGAGGCTTTCCATCTTAGTCCTCACGGGTGACAACGCATCTGCATTTTGATTCGCAAACGAGGGTAGATGTAGATGTCTATGGGCCGCAGCAACCACTTACCATCAGATGGACTGTGTGCTCGTTTGTCACCCTCATCCTATAATAAAAAACGACAAAACACGTAATGAATCTATGGTCTAACTTTGCAATCCTGACACTAATCATATACTTTTGTCAACAGCGTTGATCAAGGTAATTAATCCATCGACGAATAAATTTGAGACCATTCGTGCTCTGCTAGACTGTGGCAGTCAGTCACCTTTTATAAGTAAGCAATTACAAAATAAGCTTTCATTACATTCTAATTCTATTCAGTTAAATGTCATTGGCATTGGAAACAGCTCTATAAGTACTGTTAAAGAATCAAGTGTTGTAAAAATACAATCACTGCATAACAACTATAATATTCAACTTTCATGTTTTGTTATTAATGAAATAACAGGCGATCTACCAAGGTGTCCTATTGATAGAAAACAATTAAACCCGCCAACACATATTGAATTGGCAAACCCATCCTTTGATCAGTCATCTTCTATTCACTTGCTGATCGGAGCTGACATCTTTTGGGAAATTGTAAAGAGTGAGCAAAGATCCTTAGGACTTAATAGGCCAAAGTTAATAAGTTCTCACCTTGGCTGGCTGATTGCTGGTCCTATACCATTAAATTCTATTAAGCAAATGCAACACGTGCTTCTATAAAAACATATTTCAAGCCGCCGAAGAAGATCAGTCAGTTTTTACCATCAGTCAAGTGTAATATTCCTCTGCAAGATGCAGCAGTGTACAAGCTTGATTGTGAATGTGGTCTCTCTTATATAGGACAAACTAAAAGATCCATAAAAACCCGCGTTAAAGAACACATAGCTGATGTGAAGAATAGACGCTCCGGGAAGTCTGCAGTCTGTGAACACGTACAGGATCGCCCCCGTCACTACATTAGATTTGATAGACCACAAATCCTCGCTAAAGAACACCGATTCCTTCCAAGGATTATTCGCGAGGCTATTGAAATTAAGAAACATCCTAATTTTAATAGAGAAGATGGCTAGGTGCTACCATCTGCTTGGGATCCCATAATTAATAAAATTAAATCCCAACCCAAGCATACAATTGCAAGCCTTCATGATACTCTAAGTTCATACTTCGTAGATCGGAACAAAAATTAATAATTTTTAATCTGGAGGTAGCCGTGGTTTACTATGACATTGGGACGTCATACACCTCAGTCCCCCCCCGTGACCTGGGTGCTGTAAAGTGCTTGAAACGTCGGAAATGTAAAATAAGTTAATATACGCGAAAAAATCCGTAAAATTTTATTTGATTTAAATGTGTAGTGTTCGCGTAAATATAAGAAATCATTATTTAACGTGTAGTGAATCTTCAAGCATGCTAGGATTGGGGTGGAATCCCTATAATGATATATTACACTTTCCTATAACCGGTCATAGAGGTCTATCATGTCCAATGAATTTTTTTTATAGGTGAGGGGGCAAACGAGCACCACTGCGGCTCACCTGATGGTAAGTGACTACCGCCGCCCATGAACAATTGCAACACCAGGGGAATCGCAGATGCGTTGCCGCCCTTTTAAAAAGGAGTAGGCTCTTTTCTTGAAGGTCCCTAAGTCGTATCGGTCCGGAAAAATCGCTGGTGGTAATCGATTCCACAAGGAACATGTACGAGGGAGAAAACTTGTTCTGAATCGCACAGTGGTGGACCGCCAATCATCCAGATGATATGGATGGTGTCGCAAGTTTTGTCGCGATGTGCGATGGTGAAATTGGACGGCTGGAATTAGTCCGAACAATTCCTCAGAGCACTCCTCGTGATAGATACGAAATAAAATGCAAAGAGATGCAACATCTCTTCGCAGCGCCAATGAATCGGGCCGATGCGGTCAAGTGGAAGAAGCTGGAACTAGGGAGCTCCTGCCCAGAGATGGGAACAGTATTCCATGTGAGACCGAACCTGCGCCTTGTAAAGTTGCAGGCGGTGTGCTGAGCACGCCAAGCTTTTAAGAGGCCAATTTGGCCTTCTCTTCCAAGTGACCACGAAACTGCACGTCACTCGATAAGTGGACACCGAGGATACCGATACTGGCTGAGGTAACAAGGGGAGTGCCTTGAAACTCAGGAGATACGACAAAGGGAATCTTTTTAGCGGTAAACGCACAAACTTGTGTCTTCTGGATATTGAACTGGAGTAGATTTAGTCGCCCCAAGTCTGAGACTTTGTTCAACAAAGTCTCGACTTCAGACACAAGTTTGTTCCGGTACTCGGCGACGTTTTCCCGAGAAATATTGGCACGGCCGGTGTATAAAGCATCACCAGTGCTGTCGTCTGCATAGCAATGAATGTTACTGGTTTGCAACATATCATTGATATGCAGAAGAAACAGCGTTGGTGATAGCACGCAGCCTTGTGGAACAACAGCGTTAATGAGCTTGTAATCGGAGCATGCACCGTCTACTACGACCTTGATGCTCCGATCTACAAGAAAACTGGTGATCCAATTGCACAATTTCTCGGGAAGCCCATAGGAAGGCAGCTTCGAAAGAAGCGCTTTGTGCCAAACCCAATCGAAAGCCTTCGCTATGTCCAAACTAACGGCCAACGCCTCCCCCTTGGACTCCACTGTCTCCGCCCATCTATGGGTCAGGTAGACCAGAATATCACCAGCTGAGCGACCTCGACGGAAACCGTACTGGCGGTCACTAATCAGCTGGTGATCCTCAAGGTACCGCATGAGCTGGCATTTAAGATCTTTGACCCCTTGGGTCTTCTAATTCCATGTGTTATTGTACCTAAAATTCTATTACAAAAAAATTGGCAGCTTAAACTAGACTGGGATGAGCCAGTTCCATCATACATCCGTTCGAGTAGGCAAGGCTTTGTAGATTCGCTTCCTATCTTATCACGATTAGAGATTGCAAGAACAGTTGTTTGTGATTCACCAACTTCCGTCCAAAATCCATGATGCGTCACAGACAGCTTATGGATCTTGTGTTTATGTTAAGTCCACAAACGCCAATATTAAGGTTTTTGTCAAAGTTCTATGTGCTTAGTCGAAGGTGGCTGCGCTAAAGCCAACAACAATACCGCGACTAGAACTGTGCGCTGCGTTGCTTTCAGCGCGATAATGCAATAGTATCGTCAATTCAATAAGATATAAACCAGACCATATAATATTCTGTTCTGATTCGAGCGTGGTGTTGGGTTGGCTGGGTGGCAGTTCAAATAAACTTAAGAGCTTTGTTGCTAACAGAGTTGGTTCAATATTGGAAAAAACAGGACCTTCATCCTGGCATTATGTACCCACTGCTAGCGACCCGGCAGTTCTTATATCTAGAGACATAAGACATAGACATAAGACTGAAAGACATTTATTCCAACACTTACATCTTCTACACACATGACAAATAACAATTAAAAATTAAACAAATGACTTAAAAACAAACAAACAAACAAAAATGAGAATAAAGAAAAGTGCGCCCAAAAAAAAATATGGTGTGCTATGATGAAGTGGTGGAAGGGACCGTCTCAGCATATGCCGCGAGCTTGCGGCGCTGATTTTCAGCCGGCCCCGAGCAAGTTCCGACGGTCAATTATTGCGAGCGAGTATTTTTTTTTTTTAATTCTTATTCTATACCTCATGCGAGATGTGCCGCAGACGGTAGTATGCAGAGTCCCTACGTTTTACTAAAATGTTAATGATAAATATATGATTAAATACAATAATATAATAATAATATAATATAACAATATAGAAAAGTATTATAAATATATATAGAGGTTAATAAATACAAAGTAACAGGTATATATTAGGTATATATTAAATAATACTTAGTAAGCAGTAAATTAACATTAAAGGTATAATTTAAATTTATGATTAGAAATACTACATAGGTAATTATTAAATAAAACATGTTCAAAAATTTATACTTTCCTTCTGTTCGTTCAATAAAATTTCTTTAAGTGTATTTTAAAAGTCCCTAATATTGTCTTTAGATTACGCAGTGGTGGAGGTATATTATTCCAGCAGTGGGTGGCTGTATATTTGTAACTACCTCTGAAGGCCGCCGAACTATGTCGAGGGACACTTAATATGCGAGAGGAAACACGCGTCAGATACTTATTGTGTCCAGTCTAGTTTAGAGTACAGATACTTTGGATTTTTTGTTTACAAAACACCAAACAGAGCACAAGCAAAGTGGAGTTTGCGTCTAGCGGCCATCTTAAGGATGTTATTATCATTAAGGAATGGGATTACAGAGGTGTTAGTGCTACTCAGCTCATAAATTCAAATCTGTGGTGGTCAGGGCCCAGTTTCCTATATTTTGATGACTCTTTATGGCCTGGTTTAAAACCCAACAAACATGTGGATTTGACTGAAAACAAAGTTATTTAATTAACAATATTACAGACTTCTATAATCGAATGGCAAAGATTTTCAAAATTTACAAGAATTCGTCGAACTATGGCCTATGTTCTGTGTTTTATGTACAATATTAAAAATGCAAAATCTAAGCAAGTTGGTAAATTGACTCTTGATGAATTAAATAAATCATTTCTTTTATTATGTAAAATTTCGCAACAAGAAAGCTTTCCTTAAGATTTTATTGACCTAATTAAATAAAACCCAATCAGTACTAAATCAAAAATTTTAGCATTATCTCCATTTTTATCAAGTGAAAATTTAATCAGAGTCGGTGGTCGCATCGATGCTGCTATTTGTTCATATGAGAGAAGGCATCCGATATTATTAGACTCATCTCATCATCTTTGTAAACTTATTTTTGCATATGAGCACTTACGCGGCATCCATGCAGGCGCCCAATCATTACTCGCTATTGTAAGAGATACTATCTGGCCTTTTAACGGCAGACGTCTTGCACGGCGTACTGTTTATAAGTGTGTACGTTGTCGACATGCTCAAGGTAAAACTTTAACACCAATAATGGGAGACTTATCCTCTCAGCGAGTTAACCTCGGTTTTCCTTTCATTTCTGTAGGATTGGATTTTGCAGGTCCTTTCTACATACTCAATCGAAGTGGTCGTGGTGCAAGGCTTATAAAATGTTATATGTGCATATTTGTTTGCTAACGCTACAAATGAAGAAGTTGTAAGTGACCTTACTAAAGATTGTTTCATTATTACATTGCGTAGGTTTGTTTCACGATGCGGCCGTCCAGCGGAGGTATTTTGCGATAATGGTCGAAATTTCACGGCAGCATTAAAGGAAATCGCCTCCTTTATAAGCAATCATACTGGCACTATTTCTAATTTTGCAACTCAAGAAGGCTTCAAATTTTTTTATACCATCTTACGCGCCTCACTTCGGCGGTATTTGGGAAGCAGGTGTAAAATCAGCCAAATTTCACATTAAGCGCGTTATGGGCAATTCTCATTTAACTTTCGAAGAGCTTTCAACGTTATTTGCGCAGGTTGAGGCTATACTTAACAGTCGTCCCCATTTTCCACTATCCTCTTTCCCGAACGATTACCTTTGCCTCTCGCCAGGGCACTTTCTCATAGGAAGACAACTAACTGCTTAACCGCCTCCAAATCTTCTCAATGCAAAGGAAAATGCTCTACAAAGACACGCAAGATTAGAACAAATTCGGCAGCATTTTTGGCAGAAGTGGCAAAACGAATAAATATCGGAATTGAGCTAAGAACAAAGTGGAAAACGATTAAAGACAAACTAAAGGTTGGAGACCTAGTCATTATCATAGAAGATTCGCTACCAACTTTATGCTGGCATCTGGGACGTGGAGCAACACTTTTTCCGGGTTCAGATGGCATTTCGAGAGTAGCAGACATCAATACAACAAGAGGATGCAATCGCCGACCTTTCGTGCGCCTATGTCCCCTTCCAAACCAAGAAGACCTTTAAGATTGAAAGCCCAGGTCTTTCAATGGGGGGTAAGATGTTAACGCTCACCACTGCAGTTAGTTGCTATTAAAAATTCCACAGGAGCTTATTATATTTTGTTTGTAAATAATTGTGTCACTACCTTTACTTACATTTAACAGTGGTAGAGCCAGGCGGCAGCTCTTGCTGTCGCACGGATGGGCCGACTCAAACCGGGGTAGTACCACGACCTCACAGAATACCAGCGAGAAGTAGAGGTTTACCTCTGCGTTTCGCTTGGTGAGTGCAGGTGGCCGGAGGCCCTTTTTGCTGGAAATGAGGCATTCCATCCTGGTCCTCACGGGTGAAAACGCATCTGCATTTTGATTTTTAATAGAGGATAGATGTGGATGTCTATGGGCCGCAGCAGCCACTTACCATCAGGTGGACTGTGTGCTCGTTTTTCACCCTTATCCTATAAAAAAAACTACCGTCATATTGCTGTACAATATTCTCTTTGTTCTCATGATAGACAACATTTCTCTAAAAAGTGTGTTATAAAAGAATTGCAATAAACTATTAACTATTATCGAGACTTGGTGTTTTTCATATGTCCATCTGAGACAGCGTGTGTCTTATTAACGCCCGAAAAAAGATTGTTAAGCACTTTTGTCAAGCGTACATAAAACACATCGCAAACTGACCGTTTTATGTCCGCCTTATCGATACTTATGTTCTGTGACATACCCCGGTATCGGTATGTTTCAGCCTCGGATAGGGTCTTAATTTCAATATGCAAAGATAAGTCTATGCCCTTAGTGTCAGCAACTCTACCCTTTTCGACATGGAGGATCGCACAATTATCCGTCCCCAGCTCCATTCTTATCCTTATGTGGTTCTCCGCAACCGTCATTCGCTCGCCTAGATGACAAAGGATCGTACTCCATTGTCCCATACACTGCCCGAGGAAGTCTCGAACTGTACAGTTAACCTTATACAGCTCGAGTACCCTCTTAAGCCATGTATGAGGCACCGAGTCGAATGTCTTTTTATATTCTATCCAGGCGGCGGCGAGGTTTCGACGGTTGAGTTTAACCACCTTGCCAATGACCGCGTCAATGAGGAGTGGTTCCTTGGTTCCACGACCACCGCCCCGACATCCATTCTGAGCCCGTGACATCACCTGATTTGAGTTCAGGTGACGAGTGATTCTCGCGCTCAAAATGGATGTTAGTGTCTTGTATATGGTAGGTAGACACGTTATGGGGCGGTATTTGCTCGGGTCTGTGGAATCCCGGTCTTTAGGAACCAAATGAGTGATCCCAGTAGTGAAGAGGCTCGGGAACGACTTTTGGTCGAGAGCCTTTTGAAACTGTCGGGCGAGCACAGTATGACACACCACGAACCCCTTCAGCCAGTAGTGATGCAGTCCGTCGAGTCCCGGACTTTTCCAGTTGTGGGTCCTACGGACCGCCTCAGCTACATCATTCGGCGTTATGATGACAGGGTCCATGGGCGTAACATTCGCACACTGACTCGCCACAACTTCCGTCCAAGGGCCCTCGCTGTGGTTTACGGGCTCTGACCACAGGCCGCGCCAGAATGCGATAGTGTCGGCCTGATTCGGTGCTGTGCCCGTTCCACGTACCATTGGTCGCTCCAATGATTCATAGAGTCTCTTCTGATCACTCTGAAAGAGACGATTCTGGTTGAACCGTGTCGACCTCTCGGTATATCGCCGAATCCGCTTCCCTCAAGCAGCGATTTGCTGTTTCAGGTCATCTATGCACTCCGTCAGTTTTTGCGTTATATCCGGCTGGGACAAACTGATGTTTATTCCAGCAAACGCCATCCTGACGGTGCGCACAGTTCTCGGCCTATTATTGCCCGACCTGAAGCTTATCAGTCTGCCGATGAGGGCCCTTGCCTTTGCGATACGGTCCTCAATTCTTCTTCTCCATGCTGGGATGGCGCTACTGTGTCTAGTAGCGCGTCCAGCCGTGGGAAGTTTGGCGCCAATAATACGGCAAACTGCCAGTGTGGCGCCAAAAAGAATTGAGTCCATGTCGCAAAGGTCCCGGCTGGCTTCCAAATAGGTCACCAGCATTGGGTTGAGAGCCCTCACGACAGCCCTATTCCGCTTGCTTAGGGGTAAACGGGGAAGGTTGCCGTCGATTTTCGAGAGGCGTACTGCGCGTTTCCCTAATCGCCTCTTCCAATACGCTCCTCATTTATTTTTGTTCCTAGGCGACAAAATAAACTAAGACTAAAAATTAAAGGCCCGCATGCTGTCGCGTGAAGCGCCAGTTCCAGACGCGCCCCGGCGACCCCCAGGCAGCGGCCCTATACGCGGTCTATTCGTTTTCATCATCCATAAATTGGGCGTCAGTTAACGGGAGACGCCCAGACCCGGCGCCGTTTCATGAAAAAGCCATATGCACAAACGGACCTTTGCACCCTCAATTTAGCCGAGGCACGGCGCTAACACCGAATGGCAAGGTGCTCACTGATTGCGCCGATATAGCAGTTTTGTCACTTAACTGTTACGTCAGCGGGCGATGGGGTCGTCACTTCCCTACGCCACTTTATTATTATTATTTAATAATAAAATAGAATATAAATATATAAATATAATTATTTATACTTAAATACGTCTAGGACTTTATGGAGTGACCTGAATGATGATATGATGATCATATGAGCATATGAGTTGGGTTTTCCAAACTTTTTTCCAAAATTAAATTTTGACTTAAAATTATTGGAAAATTGGAAGTCTAATAATAAATTTATTAGTGAAAATTTGTGTATATTTAAACTACTGTTTTATGGGCATGCACAATTGGTTTTACCAAGAGTTTTATTTATGTATGAGTGTAATGCAAATTTCTAATTCAGTTTCCATTCATTTTCAGACCATTTTCAATTTTCCATTATCTGAATGATGTGAAATGTTGCAGACGTAATATTAATCGACGACAATATGAACAATAATTTCACGATTAAGACTAATTAAGATTTCTCAGGAGGAGTTATTTTAATAGCTTTTTAAAGTGTTTGATGATGTCATAGAGTAGGCTGAAAAATTCCTGACGTTTGTCAAACATAAAAAGTTAAATACAATATATATTTCCATTTAACCACTGACCTCTATAAACGGATTAGTTATACACCGTGACATAATGAGGCGATTTAATTTTCGCCATTTTGGTGCTGACAGCAGAAGTGAGCCTCCACGGAAATAATTTATTTTTATATGGTCGCGTGACAAACGAGCACACAGTCCACCTGATGGTAAGTGGTTACTGTGGCCCATAGACATCTACATTTATCCTCGTTTGCGAATCAAAATGCAGATGCGTTATCACCCGTGAGGACTAAGATGGAATGCCTCTTTTCCAGTAAAAAGGGTCTCCGGTACTTTACATTCACCATACGAAACACAGCAGTGTTAAGCTGCTATTTTACACTGGTATTCTGTGAGAACATGGTCCTTCCCCGGTCGAGCCGACCTATTCATGCTTCAACTATACTACAAATATAGCTGCAGCATGGCTCTACCAAGTGTAAAAATAGAGATAAGATAGTGTGATCAAATATATCGATAAAATTCTATACCCAAGCCTACCCGTAACGTCCCTTTTATTTATGTATCATATTTATATAATTCCATACAATAAATAAATGTATCAAAATATCAAGGCCTAGACGCAAGCTTTCTACAGAACAGATTTTGCTCTGGGTTCCAACATTGAATGTGTTGGTTCATTAGTGAGTCTGAAATATTCAATTAATACCGGAAAAGGTTCAACTGGTGTAAAGTAACTATACAAAATAAAAATAAAAATACAATTTGGAAAACAAATTATTGTCAATCGTTAATTCAGTTCTAGTATTATAGAAAACAAATCAGCTGCTGAAATAACGCCTATCCTAATCCTAATCATTTCTGTCTACAGTTAGAACTATATGTTATAAATAAATATTATTGTTTGATTATTCATATTTTATGCACTGCCGTAACGTATATCAGATTGCAGTAAAACTTTGTCAAATGATTGCACTTGCGCGAAGGTCATATGCATAGTCTGACAATTTATTTGAAAGTTATAGATCATTCAATTTCAACGATTATATCATCATCCCTAATTAAACAATATCTGTTCCAAATTTAAAACGAAATGTCAACATTTTTTTTGCGGCAGCAATGTTCCGGTTACCATCTAGCAAGAAAAAAAATTTAAAATTTAAAACTAAAAACTGAAATTATCACGGCGGTATATAACGCTGGCTGCTTTTCCTCTTTGAATGGCTATACTTAGCATTTGAGTGAGCTTAACAGCGTCAATTAGTCATTTAATTAGTAAGTTTTTTTAGGAACTTCGCCACACGTGGATGCCACGGACTGATAGCCTTTACAGCAAATGGCACAAATGTGTACTCATCTCTCAAAGTCTATATCACACGTGGTAGAGCCATGCTGCAGCTATATTACTGATATAGTTCTAACACGAATGGGTCGGCTCTACCGAGGAAGGACCACGATCTCACAGAATACCAGCGTAAAATAGCAGCTTAATTCTGCTGTGTTTCGTTTTGTGAGTGTAGAGAACTGGAGACCCCTTTTACTGGAAACGAGGCGTTCCATCTTAGTCCTCAGGGGTGACAATGCATATGCATTTTATTTGCAAACGAGAATAGATATAGATGCCTATGAGCCACAGCAACCACTTACCATCAGTGAACTGTATGCTCGCTTGTTACCCTTATCATATAAAAAAGGACAAACGATTGCGTAACGAAGCGTGGTCCTTTCCTGGTCGAGCTGACCTATTCGTTTATTTAAAATTAATTTATTTTTATTATCTTTGTAGACATTAAGAACTTTACTTCATTCAATCTGGTTTATAATTAAAATAATCCCAGTCTTCAGGAATACAGTCCCGTGTAGCAAATCGAAATAAACAGAATTTTCATGCTTGAGCTTCAAAGAATTTTGCGTTTCTCTCGTAATACTTAAACAATTTTTCATTTAAGCTCACTTATAAGAAGTAAAAAGCAGTATCCGGCGATTTCAATTCATAGCTTATGAAAAGTGCAACTTAAGTAGAATTTATTGAAACGTAGCACTTAAACTTGCTTAAATCATTTCTGTTTTCAAGGAAATAATTTTTTGTTATCATTGTCTAAAGGGATGGATGTGATAGTGAATTCTGTTTTTGACTTTTTCTGTTACATCGTACTTGATATATACTAATACTGACTTTTTTGTTATGTCGTGCTAACTCTTTCTATAACATCTTATTTGACATAAACTGACATCATGCTTGATATAAACTAGCTAAATCGGCTGGTTGTGCCCCTTCTAGCAGACGGCACAGTAATTTTCACTCGGAATTTTAAAGTTATAGTTAAAACTTTAGCCTATATACGTCCCACTGCTGGGCGGTGTCGTTACTGATAGGGTTTAAGGCAAGGAAATGTCCACCGCGCTGCCCCAATGCGTGTTGTCAAACTTCACATGTCTTCGATATATATTTTCTCAGACATGCCGGTTTTTTCACGAAGTTTCCTTCACCACCGAGCACGTAGTAAATCAGCACTTAAAATTGCAATTAACAATTTAATTGGTACCAACGGAGATCGAACCCATCTTGCGTACTATGAAATTTACAACGAGCGCTTAGACCCTGAGTTATCACGGCACTTTACTCACCACTTCGAATGTATTCCCGACATTTTAACCACTCCTTTTCTGTTGATCAATTCCGGCCAGTTTTTATGAGTTTCTTGCTTGATTCTCATTAGTTGTTGGCAGTAGAGATCCAAATCGATGGTTTTGCCCGGCGGTAATAGGTCATAATAAACGATGTCCTTCCAATCGAACCATATTGTATATTAATTCAGGTTTCGCTACGGTCTGTGGAGCTTGACTACTATTTGACCATGATTTTTTTCGCACATTATTGTCGTAGATAATCCACTTTTCGTCACCAGTGATCATTCTTGTCAAAAATGATTCGGTTTCATTACGTTTCAATAGATAATGGCAAATGAGTACACGATTCATTAGGTTTCTTTCAGTGAGCACGGCTGGTACCCAAATATCGTGCTTTTTGTATAGTTCAAAAACATACATCAAAACTTTTTCAAATGAGTCACAACTGTTTTGTGATCAATTTTTAGTTCTTCAGCTATGTCGTAACTACTAATATGCCGATCTTCTTCCAATTTTTCAAAAATGGAATCGATTTTATCCGTATAATGGTGACCAGAGTGAGCTGCATTTATGATATCAAAATTCCCGGACTGAAGAGGTGGAACCAACTTTGTGCTACTCTTACTGATACTGCATTAGGTCCATGAATGTCACAACTTTTTTTAATAGAAGCAATGTTATTGTATCCATCCAAATGAGGTATGCAATGAATGGATGATAGTCAGCATTCACTAAACAATGTAGTCCCAGTCTACTCTTGTTCGTACAAGAATTTGTTTGTTCATTTAGGTACACAAATCAGAATAACATCAAAACATAACCTATTGAATATTACAATGTCAATGGTATTCCAAAACATGTGCATACAACATGATATTACGTAACAGTAACGAGTTCACAGCGCAAATACTTATAACCCACAGGTATAGCGAAATATGTTGTAGAAAATTAAAAAAAATTAAATCTTTATTAAAATAACGGACACTTACATTTACATTTTAAGCCTTGAATGCCTTATTAATATTTTATCAATCCTATACGGATTTTTCGAAATTGTTTGTTTTGTTATTAAATATGTCTATATTTTTACTATTATTAATCAGTAACTCATTATAGAGGCGACACATTGTTACTAGAGAATTATGATAGGACATATTATTTCAATAAACTTGCAAAGCGAAAGTGTTTATTAAGGTATAGCAACGATGGGACTTTAATCTTGACAAATGAATTGATAGTAACCAAAAAAATTACATCTTAAACTGCGGATGTTTTGTTGGAAAGTTTTAAGAGTTTTATTAGAGAAGTGTAAAAGAGACACGCAATCCTCAGCATCACATATATTGGAACGTGCTACGTTATAAGAGTCGATTTGTTTTAAATTGTCATTAATTCACTGAATTTTACAGCGAGAGGATAATATTCACAAGGCAAGTCGGCCATGGAATCCATTTTTCCGATGGATACCAAAGAATTTTAAAATGTTGCCAACAAATAATAACTGACAGGTTGACTGAATAAGCTATGATTTGTGTGTGAGTTTAAATGTTACTTTTTCAATAGTGTGTACATATAGATGTGGACAGGCGTGTCGCTGCCGGGAACAAAGTCAATGGTGCCCTGACTGCGTTAGTTAAAAGACAAGGCGTAGTGAAGAGTGCACGCCTTGCAATACATAGCGCAGTGTCGGTACCGACTTTGTTATATGGCAGCGAAACCTGGGTATGCCAGAAGAAGCATATAAGCAAGTTGAATGCAGTGGAGATGCGATCTCTTCGTAAAATGTGCGGCGTTACCATGGCCGACCGGAAGCGAAACGAAGAGGTTCGCAATATGGCAGGTTTGAAAGATGACCTTATCACAAAAATTGATAGGAACGTGGTTCGATGGTTTGGGCACGTTGAGCGAATGAGTGAAGACCGAATGGTGAAGGAAATATATAGCGCGAAAATTAATATTAAAAGGTGTCGAGATAGACTGAGACTAACTTTCGAAGACTATGTGAGCAAATTGCTCGAAGAGGGGAGGGTAAAGAGTACTCGGATACCTAGACGTGCATGTATGAAGAAGATAATGAACCTGAAAGAAGCGAAAGAGGTATGTAAGGATCGTGACACTTGGCGATCTGTTCTCTCTGGTTACCCCATCAGGGATTGTGCGTGAAGATAATTAAGTAAGTAAGTAAGTGTACATATATAATAGTGCAAACTTCTTTAGAACTTTTGTGATTTGAAACACGACAAAACAAAAAAGGGAAACTAAAAAGTGATAAACATATACATTTATAGGATTTAACCTGTAAGAAAATGAAACAGAACAGTATCTCAGTAATATTATCTCGGTCTCAATAAATGAAAAGTAAAAAATTAAAAGTTAAAGTTAAAGATACAGCCGCATAAACGTCCCACTGCTGGGCACAGGCCCCCTCTCACTTCTGAGAGGGTTTTAAGGCAAGGAAGTGTCCGCCACGCTGCCCTAATGCGTCTCTGGAGATCTTCACATGTCTTTAAAATACTTTTATCTCTTATTTCTCAGACATGCACGTTTTCTTACAATGTTTTCCTTCACCGCCGAGCACGTGGCAAATCAGCACTTAAAATTGCAATTATCAATGTCATTGGTGCCGGCGGGGATCGAACCCGGGTTGCTCGCGTGCTGTGAAATTTACCGCGCCAGCCATCTGAGTTACCACGGCTCTCAGAAAAAAAATTGTTATAATAATTTATTACTAATAAATATTATATTAGGTTTCACTGATACCGCGTGACTTTACACATGTTTTATTTTATATTTTGTAACTAAGATGAATATTTTTATATATTATATTTGCAGTTGAAAGTGAAATACAACTTGCTTAATATACAAACCTAAAATTTTAATTAATTACGTTCAAGTTTCGACCAGTAGACTACCACAAGTTAATATAAAAAGTGCAAGCAAAATTAAAAAAAAGAAACCGGAACATTGGTAAAATATATTGTTACTTCTACTACTTATTAGCAATCAATATTTTACTATCGATTACTTATAAGCAATTAAATAATAAAAATTAACTTTTAGTTGTCTTTAAAATATCGATTGCTAATAAGTTTAAATAAAAAATCACGGATAGAATAGCGTTATGATTTATCATGCCCCTAAATGATCGACCTTTAAAAATCTAATACCGGCAGAAATGCTTTTAATTTAATCCTTATTTATTTTCCTCTTAGATATTAGAACTAAGTTTAAAATACCTGTACTAGAAGTGATTCACGAGAGTGTTGGTCATTCCCGGAATCTGGGCCATGAACTATTAAATTATATCCAAAATTGTTTTTCTTAACGAATTATGACGCGAATGTTTTGTTTTCTACTAATAATGAGGGACTAAATTTAGTGCGGGTAACAAAATCAAACCCTTTATTTCACGAAATTATTGTCCCCCAAAGTAACCTGTGTCTTACAATCCTCCCACAAATCCTCTTACAATCAACCCTCAACTTGAGGGTCACTTTTATAGTTAGACATTTGTACAATATGTTGGCGGTTAGCGCGATAAGAGGCAAACATATCTAGTGCTGTACCTGTTATTCCTATATTATTAAGTGGCGAAGCTTACGAAGACACTTATTAAGTGGCGAAGCTTGCGAAGACACTTATTGATTTCACGATGTCTGTCCGTCTGTCCGTCTGTCTGTCTGTCCGTCTGTCCGTCTGTCCGTCTGTCCCACGATTATCTCGAGAACGGTTTCGAATTTTCAAATTCTGTTTTCAGCAATCGATTACTGATCACCCAGTAATCTGAACCTCCTATTTTAAAACTGATTGCTCAATGGAAACCGTTAGAAACCGCTACAAAGCTGATTGCTTCGCCACTTTGCTATGCTGTTAGCTTGCTAGGTTTATTTAGCTTTTGTAATAGTTTTTAGTGGCTTACCGTATCAAAAGCCTTTTTCAAGTCTATGAATATTCCTAAACAGACATGTTTTCGATCAATGTTTGTCTTTTTTTTTTGTAACTACGTCAATTACTGCTGACAATGTGTTAAATTTTGATCTAAAACCATATTGTTGTTCTATGAAAAAGTTTTTAGCGTTAAAATACTCTTTAAGTCTGTCATAATGTCTGTAGTGTCTGTTATACTTTTTCAAATACTTTAGAAATAACAGGGAGTACCGATATGGATATGTAATTACTAGGATCAGGTTTTGATCCGAATTTATGGATTGGGCCGACTTTCACAATTTTTAGGCTGTCAGGAAATTAACCATTTGATAGGCATTTATAAATTAAATTTGGAAGGTCAGTTGCAATGACATTTTAATGCTATTAAGGGCCTTTGGACTTATTCCATCGATACCCGTACTTGTATGGTTATTAATATTATTAATAATTTTAACACTTCTTTGATACTACAAGGTTCTAATTCACTTAAAGTTATATTATGTCGGTAAGTATCTTTATACATTAAGGTATATGAAATGAGCTTGTACGGTATTTTGAATGTGTAATATAATATAATATAATTTTCTTCTCCCTTGCATACAATGTCGGTCTATAAGCCAGTATATTCTTAGTCTATGGATAATACATTGATTGAAGTTGAGCGAGGTATAACTTTCTGGTGAACGGTATGGCAGCTCATAAAATACGAACAAACAAAAAATTCATTTTTATATGTTGGATTAATATTAATTAAAATAAATCAATTACTTTTTACTGCACTTTATTATTAAAGGCCAGTGAATTTTTTTTATAATATGGGTGACAAGCGAGCACACAGCACACCTGATGGTGAGTGAATAATGCAGCCCCTAGACATCTATATCTATTTGCGATTAAGAATAAAAATGCAGATGCGTGCACCTCTAAGGACTAAAATGGAATGCCTCGTTATCAGTTAAAAGGATCTCTGGTTCTCTACAATCACCATACGAAATACAGCAACATTAAGCTGCTAATTAACGCTGTTATTCTGTGAGAGTGTGGTCCTTCCCTGGTCGGGCCGACCCATTCATGGTACAACTATACTATTAATATAGCTGCAGCATGGCTCTACCACGTGTAAAATTAAATTCCCATTATGTCTTGTTTCGAAAACTACAAGTTGTTATCGTCAGAAAAGACTGTAAATGTAAGTATAGTAAAGTTACGGTCTATATACGTACCAGTCTTAGGCACAGCCTCCTCTCATCTCTGGTAGGGCTTTAGGACAAGGAAGTATCCACAGCGCTACGACGCATCTGCATTTTGATTCTTTATTAAGGATAGATGTAGAAGTCTATGGGTCACAGCAACCACTTACCATCAGGAGGACTGTGTGCTAATTTGTCACCCTATTATATAAAAAAAACTGGACTACTGTGACTATACTAAATGTTACATAATATGAAACCCTCACTTAACATGGAGTGGGATCTTGGACAAATATTAACCTGTTTATATTATATAATTGTAATAACTACACTCTGTTGTGGAAAATCAGGATATGTCAAAAACGGCACGTATGGCAATTCACAGTGCTGTGTTAGTCCCTACTTTAATGTATGGTAGTGAAAATTTTGGATGTGGCAGAAGAAGCACGTGAGTGGAACAAATGTAGTGGAAATGCGGTGGGTATGCGTAATATTAATACACAACAAAATGCGTCAGTGATTTGATTTTTAATTTTTTGTACATTATACCTCTTTTTTATTTATTTTCTTACTTTTAGCTAGATCTATAGTTTGGTTTGTTTATTTTTAATCTAATTAATAAAATATATAATTAATTATATATATATATCACTTATAATACAGAAAGAAACCTTTACACTTGTTTAAGACCTAAGACATTATCTTCCCCGTTATGAGATCTGTCAAAATACAATAATAATAATATTTATTGAAACCAAAAACATTTTAGTTAAAAAAATCATTAGTAGTCGAGGACTGGGTCGCAGATGTTAGCGCCCACCTCACATAGACAGGCGTTTCCATTTAAAAGTAGTACATAATCATATTTATAGTGACGTATACTAAGGACATAGCAAAATATTCTAAATAATTTAGCTATAGGTGTGTGTGTGCGCGGTGTGTGTGTGCGCGGTGTGTGTGCGCGTGTGTGTGTGTGTGTGTGTGTGTGTGTGTGTGTGCGCGCGTGCGTGCGCGGTGTGTGTGTGCGCATGCGCGCGCGCGCGCCTGTGTGTGTACGCGTGCGCGTGCGCGCACGTGTGCGTGAGTTTGTGCGTGTGTGTGTGTGTGTGTGTGTGTGTGTGTGTGTGTGTGTGTGTGTGTGTGTGTGTGTTATTTGTCCGTGTGTTTTGAAATTATTTACCTCACTGTAAATTGGCGCCGCCCTGGTGGCAGAAAAAGCCGTGGATGCCCTCATTAATCAAATATAAACTTTCGTATATAAATAACACAAAATGACTTCAATGAAGTGTAATTTTATTAATTACACTTATATATAAACCAGTTTAATAGACTAATAAGGGTAATTAAAGAAATAATGACAATAATTTTATAGAAAAGGAGGCAAGAGCCATACGGCTCACCAGATGGTAAGTAATTACATTCGCCCATGAACATTTACAACACCTGAATATCTATTATATTTCATGTGTGTATTGAAACAACGAGCCTTAAGTCAATCGTCACGCTTGAGAAATGGAGGTCAAAACACTAAACGTTTCGAAGCTTCGGCATCGCCTGTCTTGATAATTTATATATCCATATGTGCATGCATGTCTAGCATATTCAAATGTGAGATGTGAGCGAATATGCGATGAAACAGTTAATAAATCTCACTTTTGCCATCAATAAAGATAGGTAGAGACTCCGGACTTCCACTTGGTATGATCCTTACACCCCTCCCCCTCTCGCTTATTTCATATCCCTGTAATATCTACATATACATGAAATGTATAGAATGGAATAGAATGGAACAGAATCATATTTTTATTAAATTAATTAACAATATATTGTTTTATATGACTAGTGTGATTGTGAATATTAAGAAACAACATTGTAGCGACTACCTCATTTCCATGGGTAAAAATTTAAAACTTTATCCATATTGCATGCCTTAAGCGCAAAGTGCGTAGGTATGTACTACTAGCGCCTAAAAATCAAGATTCCAAATTTTTGTCCCATAAAATCGTATCTAACAATCATATTGAACATAGAAATGATATAAAAGGCATATTATCAGAAAGGTAATGATTGTTGAACTTATAAATATTTTTAAAATCGATTAATTGCTCTTTTTACATATAAAAGTGGTTTTAGTGGCTTATGGTGTAGATTTACCAAGTCCGCATGGAGTGGTAAACACGATAACTTTTGAAAATATCAATGTTTAACTCAATCAATTTTTTAATCTCTTCACCTACCATGTGTGAAACCATGGAATGTAAATGGCAGTTTAATTTTGTTTTCTTTAGTTATAATTAATTTTTTTGGCTGCAAAATGTCGAAATTTTTAGAGTTTTAGTAGCCTTGTATGTAATTAATTTTACTAACCAACTATTTTACTTGCCAACTTAGGCGAGTTTTCGCCAACTAGGCTACCCAGGATGGAACTCGACTACGAAAAATTCAGAAAGGCGACTGGTTGCCAAATAGGCTATTTGAGAAGTGAACGATCGACCGTTAATTAGACTGGATCACAACAGAAGTTAATTTAAGCATAAAAAAATACCTCCTACGTAGTGGAGTAGCGTGCCTTAGAGGGCCCTGTATCAAAATTTGTTGGAGGTCCAAATGAAAGATAAAGATTTTTTACAAAAGAAACAAAAACTCTCACATTGAATTACAATAATTATATATTGATTATAAGTTAATACATAGATTAAGACCTATCCGTTGGGAGACACTATTGAGGTCATTGAGCATAGTACTTAGGTCCTCCAGCGATTCTGCTTTAAGGACTATATCGTCGGCAAATCGAAGGTGAGTGATGTACTTGCCATTGATGTTAATACCGCATCCTTTCCAATGCAGTAGCTTGAAAACGTCTTCCAATGCAGCGGTGAAGAGTTTCGGGGATATAACGTCACCCTGTCTTACACCTCTCTGCAGTTGGATAGGTTTCGTACTCTAATTCTGTACTCGGATAGCCATCGTAGCTCTACTGTACAAACACTTCAGCACTTTGATATACCGACAGTCAACTTGGCACCGCTGAAGGGACTGCAGCACCGCCAAAAAAAACAAAGATCATGTTTAACGTTCATGTCACACCTATGCCGGTAGTTTTTGGGAGCACTAAGCTCAAAGTTGCTGACGAGTATGTTTACCTGGAACAAATAGTCCGACTAGGTAAGTCCAACTTCGACCGAGAGGTCAATCGACGGATTCAACTCGGCTGGGCAGCGTTCGGGAAACTACGACACATTTTCTCGTCACACTACCTCAAAACCTTAAAACGAAATTGTACAACCAGTGCGTGTTACCAGTGATGACTTACGGATCTGAGACGTGGTCCTTCACTGCTGGCCATATGAGAAAGCTCAAGGTCGCTCAGCGAGCTGTGGAGAGGGCTGTGCTCGGGGTTTCTCTGCGTGATAAACTTAGAAATGACTATATCCGCAGTAGAACCAGAGTAAACGACATAGCCCAACGAATTAGTAAGCTGAAGTGGCAGTGGGCCGGCCATATAGCTCGAAAAACCGACAACCGATGGGGAAGAAAGGTTCTCGAGTGGCAGCCTCGTACCAGTAGGTGAAGTGTAGGGCGACCCCCCACTAGATGGAGTGACGACCTGGTAAGACATACAGGAAGTCGATGGATGCAGGTGGCTCAGGACCGTGCTTTGTGGCATTCCTTGGGGGAGGCCTATGTTCAGCAGTGGACTTATGAAAGGCTGTTATGATGATGATGACAAAACAGCAAAATGTTTTTTTTTAACTAGGTGTGTACCTAAGCTATGTATAGTTAGTTGGTATGTTATTTATACATTGCTAGGGAAGGCATTAGTCCTAAAAAACTCGATTGTTGATCATGAGGTCCCGGGTTCGAATCCCGGGTCGGGCCAAAATCAGTTTCTGGGTTTTACTGTCAAACAGTTTTCAGCGATGGCCCAGAGTCAGGAATTTTGCAGTGTTCCATTCAACCCCTTGTCTCGGAAAGCACGTTAAGCCGTTGGTCTTGCGCGAGTGTGCACCTGTGCTCATGCATACACTTGGGCAATATAATCCTGTCCTGAGCTGATGGCTAGTCTCCGTTATGACTGGCAGCCGTAACCGAAATTCAGTCTAAAAGACGCTAGGGCGTATTGTTATATGGTGGAATTTAAGCTCGTTTGAAAAAATTGAAATGCTTTGATGACTACCGTACGTTCCATAAATGGGTCGGCTCGACCAGGGAAGGACCACGCTCTCACAGACTACCAGCGTAAAGCAGCTTCATGTTGCTGTGTTTCGTATGGTGAGTGTAGAGAACCGGAGACACTTTTTACTGGAAACGAAGCATTCCAACTTAGTCCTCACGGGTGACAACGCATCTGCATTTTGATACGTAATCAAACATAGATGTAGATGTCTATGAGCCACAGCAAACACTTACTATCAGGTAAAATTTGTGCTCGTTTGCCACCCTTATCCCATAAAAAAAACATAGAAAAACTTTTGAAAGTTTATTTGTACTGTCGAATGTTATTAAGTTACTATAGTTGGTAAAAATAAATAAATAAATAAAAAGGACACCTGTCAACTAATGTTAAACAAAGAGTATTTAAAACAGTCTATGTGTAATAGTAAAGTGTAAAGTGGCAGCATATATACGTCCAACTCCTGGGCACAGGCCTCCTCTCATTTTTGAGAGAGTTTAGCGCAAGGAAGTGTCCGCCGCGCTGTCCCAATGCGTGTTGGCGAACTTCACATGTTTTTGAGATATATTTTTTTATATTTCTCAGACATGCAGGTTTCCTCACGATGTTTTCTTTCACCGCCGAGCACGTGGTAAATCGGCGCTTAAAATTGCAATTAACAATTTCATTGGTGCCGGGGGGGATCGTACCCGGATTACTCGCGTACTGTGAATCTTACAGCGAGCGCTAACCATCTGAGCTACCACGGCTCTTCTATGTGTAGTTCAGCTGTTTTACTGGATAACTAATATTCTGATGATTTAAATATCAGTCCTTAATGCAATTAAACGACTTTGTTTTATGCTTCTATATGCTATTGATCATTAAATTTGTTTGGTTTTTTGAGAAAAATCATAACAATTTCAATTTCGAGTGCTATGAATATTACATGATATTCTAAAAAGATTTTTGTTTAACTTTGATGTGGGTAAAGGTATCAGTATAAATTGACGTAAGGATGCTCTCAGACAATGAAACATTTATGTGTTCCTTACATGTATAGGCAGAATCGAATTACGTCCCTTTGACTTACACCGTTTCAGATACAAATACGTCAAACAATATTTTATCGCCATTTTCCAATATTACGTACCAAAACTGTTTATATGTGAACTGTCCAAGTACAGTAAAGGACTGGAATAATTTGGCAGCATCTCTTTCCGTCCTAATACAATGTGTGTATTTTCAAGTCAAGACAAAATTACTATCTAAAACTATCTCTACAAAATCGAGAAAAAATTGAATAATAGATATAGATTAAAAGAAAGTTTTACGAAAGGAAGGACGTTATCGCTGATATTTTTTTACTTATTATAAACTCGACCTTGAGCACGATCTCAATAGGTGGTAATTGGTGACGAAGCCCTTGATGGTTACCACACTCTCAAGGTCACCACAGGTCTCAAGATTTTAATCATGTGAAAAGACACACCGGAAAATTATTTCGCTCCCTTGCTTTAAGCATTACGAAAGACGAAGCAAACCGTTTGGTTCTAATGCGTGCAATAACGATAACAACGGGATGAAGATACGCCTGGTTGTCCGATAGTGGAAAGGATAGGGTGGAATTAAAGCACAGAGTAAGAAGTAAGGAACTCATGTGATTAAATCATATAATTCCTGCGAACTCTCTCAGAAATGCATCCTATAGAATACCCAGAAGCTGGCTCTCTCGTGCTGCCACTCTGCGCATGTGCTCGAGGCTGACAAGATTGGTTTCATCCAAATCAGTATTTTATTTTTATATATTCACTCATTCATTCAAAGTATGTGATTTTCAAATATTTCCGGAAAAAAATAATAGTTTTATTACCCTTGTCCAATAATATTATACATATACAAAAAGAAACCCGTATTCTATATTATAGTCATGTCACACTAATTCTATAAAAAAAAAAACATAATATTTTTCAGAATAGACTGAAACTTTATTGATTGCAGTAATCACTATAAAATTGTTATAATGTTATAAAGTTATGATTTTCCTGTTTGAATAAATTGACGACAATGTTCTTTGTTGATTTCTAGTAATTATGTGCAATAGACATATTTTAGAACAATAACAATCAATAGAATTACAAAATGACTCTCCAGTCGTTTTCCTTATCTTATCAGTCGATGCTACTGATACAAGCAATGTAATTCATGTATGATTCATGACTTAAAAGTCAATGAATCAATTCTATACTGCTATACACATTGCTATAGTTCAGGCCGGTTAAATAAGAGATAAAGAGTATTTTTTTAACGTCCATAGATGAAGAAAAAGTATTTTGAATAAAAACGCGGGTATACGAATGTAATAAAATCTAATCTTTCTAAAATTCTAGCACACCTGCAATTATTTTGTTGTAACGGATGTTTGGAGGAATCAAAACTGTTTTATTTAATGATATTTAATTTTAACGAGGTAGAGCCATGCTGCAGATGTAAGAAGATTGTAGCACGAATGGGTGGTGGAATGAGAAGGACCACGTTGTCACAGAATAGTAGCGTAAAATGGCAGCTTAATGTTAATGTGATTCGTATTGTGAATGTAGAGAACCGGAGATCCTTTTTACTGGAAACGAGGCATTTCATATAAGTCCTCAGCTGTGGATAATGCATCTGAATTTTGGTTTTTAATGAAGGATCAATGTAGGTGTCTATGGGCCCTAGTATCCACTTACCATCAGGTGAACGGTGTGCTCGTTGGTTAAAAACATAATTCATAAATGTCAATAATTATTATTTTGTTGAGGCCAAGATCAAAACAGAGTTATTACTATCGGAATGGCGTTCACAATATTCGTTAACCTTTTGCACCTTTAAGTCTTTCGTGGCCAAATACTCGAACACTATTAAATTTTAAGGTATTTTTTTTATATTCTACTAAGCCAGCGCTTATCTACGATCCCACCTGATGGTAAGTGGTGATGTAGCCTAAGATGGTGAAGCGCACTGACTTAACAAAAGCCTATTCACTCTTACCTTGAAGACACCAACACTGTAATCGGATGGAAAGACAGATGGTGGAAGGTGTCGTTAAGTCTCGTGGTGTCGCAGTCACTTTGACTTAAAGTGATAAAGACAGCACGAAAACTAAGCAGCGATTGAGTATTTGGGCATTAATCTCGCTGCTAGAATCCCGTGAAATTTTGGGTTGGTTGGATATTTTATTTGCTTGTATATCATCTGATATAAAAGTTTGGTGAGTAAATCAGTGTGCGTCTGCGAAGTTATCTGACAAAAAAAATAATTGCTTGTTTTTTTTTTTAAATCAAATGTGAGAAACGAATTTACAGTCCACCTGCTTCTATAAAACTTAACTTTTATAAAACAATAACTAAGTAATGCACTACATCATCCATCCATCCATTACAGCCTATAAATATCCACTGCTAAATATAGGCCTCCCTTAAAGATTTCCCCCTAGAGGAATTTCGCCATAGTTGCCACGCTTGACTGGCGGATTAGTAAATATGATATAATAAATATATGGAGTAGTGACCACACACATGGGATGCACCACAATTTAACCTTTATTGCTAGTATGTTTAAATGGCAAGATTCATCTACGTTAACATGGCTCTACCACGTTAGATTTAGTTACGCTCTCAGTTAAAGTGGTTGACTATACGCCAGCACAGAGATTTCCGAATCCTGTCCAATCTGTTTTCAGTTCTTAATTATTCTTTCTCATGCCTTTATCTAAAATAAAATGTTCAATTCCTTAGTTACACTCATTCTCCCAATCTCCGTTCTTCACACAGTTTATTACTATCGACTCCTCTCCACCATTCTGGGTTTATGTCAAATTCTTTCACAATTACTTCCATCTGCCTTTGAAATAAATTGCCTGTTGACCTGCGAACAATTCCTACCAAAACTGTTTTTAAAAAAAAACTATACGAGCTTATCCGTAGCCTACAAAGTTGAGTCAGCTTATTTTATACGTTTATAATTATTTATATATACATTTATATATAATATATTGATATTAATTTTGTTTTTTAAATATATTATGTATATATATTTTATGTATATGTGAGCACGTATATATTTGAATTGAATTTGATAATGACAACTTAACTTCCCATAACTCACTCTCTGTACTACCCAAAGTTATCTGGTAAAGATTGCCATTTAGCATTATGCTCGCCCTTTGTACAAATCTTTGGTGCAAAAAGAGTTAAAGTATAATCAGTTCTCAAACCGCCTGCCAAGCGTGGGCACTAACCCTCTTAGGAATAAATCTATGGGGAAACCTAAGTTCTACAATCGAATTAGATTTTTAGATTAGCTTTAATGATTGTAATTAATGAATGAATATCTTAAATTATCACGGTAAACCGCAATTATCACGTTTATATGAGTCGTTCTTTTCACCACACTGCGCCTAGATATAATATACATGCAATGATTTTTGTTTTGGTTATTGAAGTTATAATAATTTAGGAGATTTACAAGGCGCATTGATCGGTTTTCTTTTTAAGATGGATAGTAATTATTTTAAAAAAATATAATAAAATAATAATACTTATATTTTTAGATAATTACACAAATAAAAGCTAAGTGCTAACAAATGTCACAGTAAGCGAATAATCGTTTCATTTCCGCCAGCACCAAAGAAATTATAAATTGCAGTTTCATGTGCCATTTGGTGAGGCATTCCACCTCAGTCCTCGGCGGTGTCACCACATATGTAGCCTTCTTTGTTTAAAGTTTTCTGCCATTGTCCATGGACTGCAGTAAACCACTTATCATCGGTTGGACTGTAAGATTTTTTGTCGCTTTCGTTTTATCAAAAAAAGTGCTGATTTAGCACGTGCTCAGTGGTGAGAGAAGACATCGTGAGGAAAGCAGCATGTCTGAGGAACAAAACATTTCGAGAATCATAATATTATGAAGTACGCTTATACGCACTAGAGTTCACGCCAGATTTATTGCTCCATAATCCGTAACTCATTCAGAAATAGGAGGAAGAAGTGGTTCATGTGAAGAAGTGACATATGAAACTGTGTTTTTTTGATTATTTTACTATCGATACTGTATCGAAGTGCACGACTGGTCACGAAGAAATTTTTGGGAAACTAAAAATAGTTCTATGCTTTGAAATAAAATAATCAAAAAACTAACCAACTAACTTTTTTAACAGTGGTAGAGCCACGCGGCAGCTTTTGCTGTCGCACGGATGGGCCGGCTCGAACCGAGGTGGTACCACGACCTCACAGAATACCAGCGTGAAGTAGAGGTTTACCTCTGCGTTTCGCTTGGTGAGTGCAGGTGGCTGGAGGCCCTTTTTACTGGAAATGAGGAATTCCATCTTAGTTCTCACGGGTGACAACGCATCTGCATTTTGATTCGCAAACGAGGATAAATGTAGATGTCTATGGGCCGCAGCAACCACTTACCATCAGGTGGACTGTGTGCTCGTTTGTCACCCTTATCCTATAAAAAAAAACCAGCATTTACACAGTTTCATGTCTCAATAAATTTCCGAATCACTTCTTTCAGTCTTACTCAGCCTTTTCCACGCTATATCCTAAGACCTGTTCGGTGATGAAAACTGTATCCATCTCAGCTGAATTTTTGTTTTACAACTGAACTCAATACAAATTTTTAAGAATAACTCAAAAACTATTGGTCCGACCTTGATGAAATTTATGTGAAACTACAGGAGAAGCACCAGCTTTGAAACAAAAGTTAATCATCGAAATCGGTTCACACAGAAAAAAGTTATGAGGTAACATACATAAAAAAGAACATACAGTCGAATTGAGTACCTCATCCTTTTTGTAGTCCTTTTTAAAGAAAGTAGAAAAAGGAATGGTATATATCCTAATGTAATAAATAAGTTCTGTATAAAAGAGATATTTTATAAAATGAGAGTGACATACGAACACATTGTCTACCTAATAGTAAGTGGATGCTGTGACCCATAAACATCTACATTTATTCTCGATTAAGAATCAAAATGCAGATTCGTTGTTACCATCATTTTAAGAATGTCCATTATTCCGTGGGTGTCGTAAGAGACGACAGAGGGAAACAAATTAAGAGATGGGCAGCAGCGTCTTCTTAATAACGACTAAAAATAAAAATAAACTATTGCCAACTCCATTTTCCAAACGTGGCAACTATAGCAGATATGCCTTCTATGAGTACCTTATCTATGGGGAGGCCTATGTTTAGCAGTGGACTTTAATAGGCTGTAGAAGTAAGGTTGCCCGAATTCACGCAGAGCAATCGGGTTCATAGTCGCAGAGTTGATACTCCCGCACTGGTAATGCTTCTTCCTCACTAGCTCGTGGTATTTTGATTTTATTGTTACTCTATGTAGACGTGGTAGAGCCATGCTACAGCTATATTAGTAGTTTAATTGTAGCACGAATGTGTCGGCTCGACCGGGGAAGGACCACGCTCTCACAGAATACCAGCGTAAAATAGCAGCTTAACACTGCTGTTTTTCGTATGGTGAGTGTAAAGAACCGAATACTCTTTTGACTGGAAAAGAGGCATTCCATCTTAGTCCTCACGGGTGACATCGCATCTGCATTTTGATTCGCAAACGAGGATAAATGTAGATGTCTATGAGCTACAGCAACCACTTACCATCAGGTGGACTGTGTGCTCGTTTGTCACCCTATCCTGTAAAAAAATGTAGTAACGGCGTAAGCGAATTCACAGCCCTATAATATCATCCCAAGAGTGTCGTAAGAGGCGACAGAACGAAAATGTAAAAAGAAGCATCCTGCAGATAAGAAGTTGGCGGTATTTCACTAATATGTGTACGCCTATTTCCAGTAAATGATTGCATTTACTTGATTTCTTTCTTTCTTGTTGGTTGCAAATGATTATTTCAATGAGCTAAACACGGCTTCGGCGTCACTTGAAATTGACGCAGTGTAGTGTATATCTTTCTTTATCGGTCTGAATTTTGAGTGAAGTATTTCTAGTGAAATTAATGTCTTTTCGCAGACATGTGAGCATATTTACGGAGTCACATCATTTCCACGAATAACATTACAAAATTACGCTATACCTACGTTATTTTTATAATAAGTATTTGTCAATTTAGTTGTCTAGTGAGGAGGTTATTGCAAAATCTTTCTCCAATATGAGACTGTCTATCCAGAATGTCTAGTAGTGGACGGTCACGGAGTATGCCGAAATGTATGCATTTTTGTCATCATTCTTAAGCATTGCACTAGACTTTACTATATAATAAAAGGTGTTAGGTATTATTGCACGGCTAGCGGCGGTGTATGAATATCCACTATCCCATATTGTGCCATAAGAATCGTAAGATTTGAATAAGACAAACCTGGAGATGATTAGTGGTGTCTTCCAAATAATAACTAGAAAGTTAACTGCGGTTGACGACCCGCCTCCCAAGCGTGGATAATATGTGCCTTAGTTGTGGGACAATCTGTGTGCAGTCGTATTGTTCGATGTTATTGTTAGTCAATCAGAGAAACGAGGGCAAATACATATTATATCTATATATTAAATATATATAAATGGTGATATTGTGCCATAAAAATCGTAAGATTTGAAGAAGACAAACCTGGAGATGATTAGTAGTGTCTTCCAAATAATAACTAGAAAGTTAACTGGGGTTGACGACCCGCCTCCCAAGCGTGGATGTGTGCCTTAGTTGTGGCAAATCATGGGGACAATCTATGTGCAGTCGTATTGTTCGATGTTATTGTTAGTCAATCAGAAAAACGAGGGCAAATACATATTATATCTACATATTAAATGTATATAAATGGTGACAAATGTTTGATCAAATGTGGTCGCACAAAGCCAGTCGACAACAACACACGCGATTCCGTTACCCCGATCCAGTGAGGCGAGTTGACACCGGTATTGAAAAACTTGTTGCGCCGGTACTTTTATTTTGGAGCTCCGAAGTTAGCGAAACGATTTATACCTAACTTCAATAACAGGAGGTGTACATTTCGACTGTATGTTCTTTTTTCTTTTATTTTAGTATATATGTTATGCGATTTCTTATCTAAATGTAAAAGCTGAGTTTTAATAATGAGAGGCTTTAATACTTCTATACACTATTTCTTAACACCGACACCAGAATCTGCAATTATTTTCTTTTATTTTATTAATTTTAATTACTACTTGTGAAATTCGCCCAAGGTACCGCCACAATTTGAACTCAAGAGCTTAGCGCTCGCTTGAAGTTTTACGTTATCGAAGCAATCCGAGTTCGATCCACGCCGGCATCAGTGTAATTGTAAATTTCAATTTTAAGTACTGATTTACCACGTGCTTGCGGATGAAAGAAAATAACTTAAGGAAACATTTGAGAAATTAAAAATATATTTTGAAGACATTTGTAGCTCACTCTGGGGCATTGCACGGATATTTCTCTTCCCTTTACACCCTTTCAAAAACGGAAGGAGGCCTATGCGGAGCTCCGGGATGTATACAGGCTCTAACTTTACCATGCGTTTACCTTTGAATAATAAGAATGCTGTGGCAATATTGCTGTAGCTTATGCTGAGTTGGTGACTGTCCGCTGGTCGGTTTTTTCTTTATCTTTAATTTTTTAAGATGTATTGTGTAGTAAGTGCTATTTGGAAATACATCAAGTTACTTAAATGAAGAAAATGCCATAATAGAACATATAAAGACGAATTTGTTGTCCCTCTCTTAGAAAAATTATCTCTAAATGAATGTAGGGTTATTAATAATCTAGAAAGTTATTTTCAAATTAACAATAGCCTTCAGAAGTCCAGTTTCCTCATAGAACCCTTTAATTGGAGTGAGTTCTGTACATGTTTACAATCCAGACGAAACACAACCCCTGGTTTAGATGATTGTCCATACATTTTAATCAAATACCTAAATCAGTCCGTTCAAAAGAAACTATTAGCTAATCTTAATGCTATTTGGCACTAAAAAAAAATTCCTGAATCTTGGAAAACACAATGTGTAATCCCTCTACTTAAGCTTGACAAGCCACCTGAAGATCCTATCACATATCATCCCATATCATTTTCATCTTGTGTTGGAAAGCTTAAAGAAAACATGATAAAGATGCGTCTTGAGTATTATGTAGAGGCGAACAACATCATTCCACATGTTCAATATGGCTTCCGGAGAGGGCGAAGCTATGCTCACAGCTTCATCTCTCTCTCTTGTCAGATGTGTGTGGCTACGAAAAAAATTTTTTTCCTTTCTTGTTTCTTCTTTATTTTTTCGTTGTCAGTCCTAGTACTGCTCATTTGTTTCATTTTTCTCTGTCGCCTCTTACGACACCCACAATACGATATGGGGTTGTGGATATTTTTCGTCATACGTGATTTATAATATATTTATACGTTTCGGCAAATCTCAGCTTTACATATAAACTTAGATTAGTCGATAAAATATTGTTCATAGACTGATATTCTACATAATGTTCATTTGCAATAAACTTTTTCGGCTTTAATTACCTGGTTAAGTCTAGACCAACCTCAGTTGCAGTTTAATCCACTGACAATCGGCTTCACTAATTTCAACCCTGAATAAATCGAACATACCTAAGTTCATAGAGTAGTATGAAGTTTTAGTTATTGTTTATTCAAAATATACTTCAAAATTCATAACAATTAAAATCATGCAACTTTATTTTTTTTAATAGCAGAGGGGGCAAACGAGCATGCGGCTCACATGATTATAAGTGAATACCGTCGCCCATGAACAACTGCAACACCAGGGGAACCAGAGGAGTTGCAGATGCTTATTTTATTTTTCTTTCATTTTTATTTGCTTTCATTATTTATATCATCAAAATACGAAACCTAAGCTAACCCGACTAGAGTAAATAATAAAATTAAGAGCCAAATTAGCAGTAACGTAGATTTCGTGGCCCAACTTCATTTGCATTTGTTAAATATTCTGTTATTTACTTAGCGTTATTGAACTTACACCGAGATGATATGAGAATCAAGAAAGTAATACATAATAAGCAGTTTAAATAATTGAAGGAACGTGTAATTAACTGTTAACAATAATGAACCTAACCGTGTAATGGTGTAAGAACTACTACCCCATATCGCCCGTGGGCGTCTTAAGACGTGACAGAGGGAAACTGAAACAGTACACGATAGTATATTGTCGGCTCCGTGGCGCAGTGGCTTAGCAATGAATTGTTGCGCTGGGGGCCGCGGGTTCGAATCCCGCACAAAACAAGTGTTTGTGTGGCCTATAAATAGTTGTTCCGGGTCTGGATGTTTGTCCTCGTGCAATTTATGTTTGTAAACTGCCTCCATAATACAGGAGAAAATCCTAGTGTGGTGGTAATGATTTTAATTAAAAAACAAAAAAGACAAACGATAGTATGTATAATAGCACAAAATATTCAAAAACGGCGTTGTCAACCCGCATGGCACGCGTGGCAACTATAGCCTAATCCACCTTATAAGACAATCAATGGAGGACGACTAACGACTATATTAAGCAGTGGACTTTTATGACAGTAATACAATAATGTGTATAGTGTACGTGGTAGAGTCAAGCTGCAGCTATAGTTATAGTATAGTTGTAGCACGAATTGGTGTAAAAGAGGCATTACATCTTAGTCTTCAAGGGCGATCACACATCTGCATTTTGATTCGCAAACGAGAATAGATGTATATGAATAGATGTATATAACCACTTACCATAAGTTTGACTGTGTGCTCGTTTGTCACCCTATTTCTATAAAAAATATGAACCAACAAGTTATTAAAATAAATTATTTCATATTATATCTCCTATTAATTATTCGTTTTCTTTTATTTATTTCTGAAAATACACAGACAGTCGATGAGGGGCACTATCAAAGTTGTGAGACGTCAGGTATTACTGATGAAGAAGAAAAAGAAAATGGGATGGGGTAAGGGAGAAGTCTCCTTCTTTATTATTATCTTCATTGTTGTAGTCTATTAAAGTATAAATTTCCCCATGTCTTCCCCATACTTGCCAAAGTTGCACACGCCACACTTGGCAGGTGGTCTTTAATTTTCTACCTATTATGGGAAAGATGCTGCTGCAACACCCATGGTACGATATGGGATAGTCAAGAATATAGAAACATTTATTTGAGCAACACACAACATAGAGTAACATTTCGCACAAATTACAAATTCGTAACTAAGCAGTTATGTGATCTCAAAATGGATCACATAATAATAATGAAAAATAAATCAATAATAATTATTATTATAGACCCAGAAACAAAATTGCAATGAAACATATTCTTACACGCCTAGGATGAACGATAAAAGTCTTTGCCTTGCAACTATTTATAATTAAATTAACATAGTGGATATTTTTATGCTGCCACAACATGGTTGAGGCTCCTTCTTAGTAAACCCTTATTTCGTGGGCCATTTCCGTTGTATGAAGGGTTTGACTTCATTGTCACGCTATGAAAGGTGGATCACATTTTATGACCTCTCGCACCTTTTACGCTTCTTCCCGTTGATATTTTACCGATTAACATGTTATTTATTTTGTATGAATACTTTATTCTCTTAAAAAATATATAGGTAATGCTATTATTATCGGTTTAAACGTCACTTAACTTTAATAAGTCCCCACCAACAAAAAAAAATGGCGAAAATGTGGTAAGATATGCAGGATCTCGATGGATGCACATGGCTCAGGACCGTGCTTTATGGCATCCCCTGGGGGAGGCCTATATTTAGCAATGGATTTTCGATGGGGCTGCATTGTTGATGATGATGTGTATCTTGAATTGAAGTTTCTTGGTAAAAAAAATTATTACCAATCCATATTCCAATTACCAAGCAATAATTCCCAAAAGTTGTTTTATGGCTAGAGAAGCTCATATCAAGTTTTGAAAGTAATAAAACATCATGTAAAGCGAGCAAAGTTACAGTGTCATTTCTGAAAGGGTTACAGAGTGATTATTCTGTAGCGCTGGAGCATGTTGGCAGATTTCACGTTCTTCACGTCTGAGAAATATCCTTGGACAAGCAGGTTTCCTCACGGTGTTTTCTTCACTGTCTTACACGTGGTAAATGAGCACTTTAAATTTGATTGGTGTCGGTGAGAAACGAACCCAAGCTGCAAGCATTCTGTAAAATTTACGCCGAGCGCTAATCCCCTGAGCTATCACGGCTATGACTAAAATAAACTTAACACTATAAAAAAAATTATGATTTTGTTATGAATTTTTTTTTTAGTGTAAAACGTTACCCCCACATTAGGATTTTCTCCTGTATCGTGGAGGCAGTTTACAAACACAAATTGCAGAAGGACTAACATCCAGACCCGGAACAATTATTTGTAGGCCACACAAATACTTGTTCCGTGCGGGATTCGAACCCGCAGCCCCCAGCGCAGCAACTCATTGTTAAGCCACTGCGCCACGGAGCCGTCAATTGAAGTGATAAACTAACTTATAGTCCGCCTGATGGTAAGTAACTGCTGCAGTCCATTGGCAACTAACTTTAAATTAAGAAGGCCACCAATACGTTGTCATCCCTGAGGACTACTGTAACTGCACGGGCTCTCTACACGCTTCAGACTGGAACACAATAGTGCAAGCACTGCCATTTGGCAACATAATAGGTAAAAGTGTGGTACCTACCCAAACGGACTATAGGCAGGAAAGTCCTATCACAATGTTAATTAGTAATGTTATATGCATAAATAAAAATATAATATTTCATAAATTATACGTGGAGAGCCATGGTGCAGCTATATTATAGTTGTAGCACGAATGGGTCGGCTCGACCAGGGTAGGATCACGCTCTGAGAGAATACCAGAGTAAACTATCAGCTTCATGTTGCTGTGGTTCGTATGGTGAGTGTAGAGAACCGGTGACCCTTTTTACTGGAAAAGAGGCATTCCATCTTAGTCCTGAGGGGTGACAACGCATTTGCACTTTGATTCTTAAGTGAGGATAAATGAAGATGTCTATGGGCCACAGCATACACTAACGATCAGGTGAGCTGTGTGCTCGTTTGTCACCCTATTCTATAAAAAATATTTTTTAATATTTCGGTTTAAAAATGAATACGTAGTAAGGTTTTATCGTTTTATATTTTAAATTACATTCATATCCATTGACTCAAATAATAAAATATTCTTTACAATTTTCGCTTAAAATTAAACTTAGGATAATAATCACAATCATGACAATACAATTGGAATTCACTTTGAATCACGTTTGACTGTTCCCTAAACCCATATTCATAGCATTTAATAGTTCACCATTGTCTGCATCTATCTCCCACGCGAAAAGACCACCCAACTTATTATTTCTTACATATTTACCTTTCTCAATAACTGATCGCGGATTGTCGTAAGTAATTAGGTCACCTGTGGAGGGCCTGAACACATATGGGGCTTGTGCAACATTGTCGTAATGGAATTCCCATTTTCCCATTGCAATTTCATTTGCAATCTCCCTGTAATCAACTACACCGTCTTGCCATGTGCCCTTAACTGGTCCTGTTGCGGTACCAGTGAACGGGTTATTATCAACGTATCCGTTAACACCGGTCCACCCTCGTCCATACATAGCTACTCCTACAACAATCTTTTTAGGGTTAACTCCTTGAGCGAGTAAATATTTCACACCAAAGTCAGTGGTATAAGTTTCTTTTGGTTTCCAAGCGGGAGCGTAAAGTGGTGTCTGATGGCCGAGTGTGTCATTGGACCAAGCACCTTTAAAATCGTAGCTCATGAGGAAAATATGGTCCATGTATTTTTGTGCTTCACTGTAGTCAACAACTTGGATTTTATCCCATCCAGCGCTGATAGCAGAAGTCAGCTCGTACTTCTTACCGGTTTCTTGTGAAAGCTCATTTAACATTTCACGAAGCTCTTTCATGAGCTCAACGTAAACTTGTCCATCTTCCGGACTGCCAAGATTTGGGTTGGCACCTTTGCCACCAGGGAACTCCCAATCGATATCCACGCCGTCAAAGAACTTCCAGGTTTGGAGAAACTCTTTAACAGAATCAACAAAGCGAGTTCTCTTTGTCTTATCGGTGAAGAAGAAGAAAGGATCAGCGAGAGTCCAGCCACCGATAGAGGGAAGTACCTTAAGATCGGGTCTCGCTTGTTTGAGCTCCATAAGCTGACCAAAATTGCCTTTGTATGGTTCATTCCAAGAAGACAGTCCTTTTTGTGGTTTTTGCAGTGCTGCCCAAGGGTCATGAATAGAGACTTTGAAATCTTCACGGCCGCTGCAAGAGCGCTGAAGAGCTTGAAAACTGCCTTCAATTTCTTTTAAACTATCGTTAATACCATCACCTCCGCAAATTGGTATGAAACCATACAGAAGATGAGTTAAGTTAGGAATTGGAACACGGTCGACTGGAAACTTCCTTGGATATACACCCCATTCAACAAAGTACGCCCCAACCACTTTTCCTGAAGTTTGTTTAAATGGTTTGTTCTTCTCTCCTATTGAATAATCTAATGGAGGCAAATGGCTGCCATCCGTGTCAGCCACGATTATCTCCGTAGGATCGCTAGAGCTGCAGCCTTCGGAATTACACACCTCGACCTTCATCTGATATTTTCCACCCTTCTTTACTTTGAACGTAGCAGTCGATGACGCTCCCGAAGGGCCGGACCAATATTCTTCGTCGTTAAGTAGGACTCTAGCTTTATCAGCTGGATCTCCTGACCAAACGTTCCACGTCACTGTGACTTCTGCTGCATCTTTCTTCTTGACGAGCTGGTTGTAAGCAGTTGCCGCTTGGTTAACTTCAACTATTGAGAAGACTCTCTCTCCCCAACCAAGGGAGGGTTTTCCAGGTGGTCCACATTTGACAAAGGCGAGCAAGCTTACTCCGAAGAGCAACTTCAGCATATGATGCCTCATAGCCGGTTCTAAAAAAATAATAAATAAAATTAAAAACTAAACGCGGACTTCGGCTGAAGCGGTACACAGAACTGAATATGCATCCGCGCGATGTCTTTTATATACTGAGAATATTGTAGGCCAACCGCTAACATGGAGGAGCCTGCGTCGTCGGGCGGAATGTTGATACTGGAGTGATTTTAAGAGCCGTGATAATAATCGTTAGCCCAGTTTTTTTGTCCCGGTTACCTTTTAGAGGCCAAGGTGACAGATGAGTTTAATTGTTTCTACTAATATATTTTTCGGAAGCTTGACGCGACACTAATCGAACGTATCCGTTACAAACGTATGAATCAGAGTAACAGTGCTGATATTATCTACGAGTATAAGATAAGGCGTCATATAAACATTGAATTAAAGACAAAGAATTTTAACGTTTAACTGAAGTAATTTTTACTTTTCATATATTCAAATAAAAATCTAGAAATAAAATATCTTTGTTCAGTTATGAATAATTCAAAAATTGTGTGACATTGTTTAGAATAAAAATTACTGGTTTATTTATCTTTATTGCAATCACTTTCAACTCTGGGGTTACAAAGTGCAGATTTAATGCCCAATGGTCTACCAGTCAGCACTGGGAAAGATGGAATAAATAAAGATGTCGGTAGATGTAAATTATATTATATTATTAATGACTATTCTCCTTAAAAACATTATATAAGTATGACTTTGACACACACGCAAAAACAAAAATATTTTTTGTTTTTGCGTGTGATGTGTGATGACAACATAATTAGAAATATTACACGCTTTATGTTATCTTGACTTGTATGTACTTATGTATGTATGTAATGGAATTTTAGAAAATAGTTTTCACCCACTTTGAAATGTTTGAACAACCTGAAATTTTGCAGACATATTTTGAGCTAATGACAATACAATAATATCATGTTTTTTACCTATGACCTAGTATTCTCCTTAGGATCATCACAGCTCATAAACAATTTGTCGTTTAACTTTTTAAACTCATTATAATTAAAATATGCCAATTGATTGTATTATTAGACGACGCATTAGCTAGTAATTACGTTTTCCAGGTCAGAAGTTTTGACAGTTCTTGTCCGCTATATAATTTTCAACCGACTTCAAAAAAGGAGGAGGTGTTCAATTCGACTGTATCTGGGGGCACGGCAGTGCCCCCGCCAAGTCGAGCAAAATAGCGGCACGGCCGTACTATCCTTTCCTTGAAGCAGTTCAGGCCATTTTCGAAACCCTATAACTTCATTGTGGATAAAACTAGAAGCCTGAATTCAGTAAATTGACTTGGCAATCGCACTAAACAACCTAATTTAATATAATCTGGGGGCACGCTAGTGCCCCCGCCAAGTCGAGCAAAAAAGCGGCACGGCCGTACCATCCTTTTCTCGACGCAGTTCAGACCATTTCCGAAACCCTATAACTTCATTACGGCTAAAACTAGAAGCCTGATTTTTTTACGAACCAAGTAGGTATTGTATGAACTCAGTATATTTCAAATTTCGTTAAATTTGAACTAGTAGTTTAAGAATTATAACTAGTCAAAGTTTCTTAATTTTGTCACTCACTGACTGACCGATCATCAAAACTCTGAGGCACTTCTAGAAGACATAGAAACTTCAAATTTGGAACACAATTATTGTTTAATATATAAACCAAGGAAAAATTAAAATATTTTACAATTTCGGTCCAGTTTTCTAGATACACCAACTGCATAAATAACTTTGTAATCCCTTATAAACATATAATAGTACAAAGTTACATTTGCATTGAATGAATCCAGTGTACCTATATATGTATAATGGAATAATAGGTGTAAATAGCTACCTAGATATAACTATCTACAAAAAGAAATGAGATGCCATCAAAAACATTGTAGCTTGTAGTTGTAAGCTTGTAAAAAAAGCCAAGTCTCGCAACTCAGTTCTTCTACCATAAAAAGTTGTGAGATCCATGTAATACCAAGTCGGTTAATTTATTCAGTCCATAGATTGATACATAGATTGACTTGGCAATCGCACTAAACAATCTAATTTAATATAATATGTATTACTTGTGACATATATTGTGTTTTCATGCGATTGCCAAGTTAATCTATGTATCAATGCGAGACTTAGTTTTTTTACAAGTTATGTTTTGATGGCTTTTTTTGTCTGTTACCACAGAACTTTTTTCTAAGTGAACCGATTCTGATGATTCTTTTTTTTTAATTGAATTTTCTCATGTGGCCATATAAAATTGATCAAGGTCTGATTAGTATTTTTTGAGTTATCCTTAAGAATGCGTTTTTAATTGAATTCGACTACAATGATAATGTTCTTATTTTATTTATATTGAAGTCGCTTATACAAAATCATTAATTTTACGACTTGTCTATTTTATCCACTTGATTTAAGCTAATCTTTCGAGATATCATTTGTCAACATCCGATAATTAGGAATCACCGGCAGACTAAAAAACAGGCGTGCATAGGTCAGATAAAAGACTACCTATTTTCTACTTTTCAAAACTATAGTGTCTCCGTTTTAATTCGCCTAAATATTTTTTCAACCGACTAAAAAAATAGATGATACGTGGTAGAGCCATGCTGCAGCTATATTAGTAGTATAGTTGTAGCACGAAGGGGTTGGCTCGACCGGCGAAAGTCCACGCTCTCACAGAATACCAGCGTAAAATAGCAGCTTGACACTGCTGTGTTTCGTATGGTGAGTGTAGAGAACCGGACATCCATTTGACTGGAAAAGAGGCATTTCATCTTAGTCCTCACGGGTGACGACGCATCTGCATTTTGATTCTCTATTGAGGATAAATGTAGATGTCTATGGGTCACAGCAATCACTTACCATCAGGTGGTGGACTGTGTGCTCGTTTGTCACCCTATCTCATAAAAAAAGAAGGTTTTCAATTCGACTGTATTTTCTATGTGTGTTGCCTCAGAACTTTTTTCTAGGTAAATCTATTTTACTGATTCTTGTTTTATTTTAAAGCTGGTACTTTTCTTGTGCTCTCATATAAATTAGATCAAGATTTGACGAGTATTTTTTGAGTTATCTACATTAATACATATTTGATTGACTTCAACTACATTGATAATGATTTCATTTCATTTATATTGAAATCGGTGGTACAATTTATTTTATTTCACCACTTGTTTATAGAATAAGTTTGACATATATAATATAATACGACACATATATGATATTTTTTTAAAGGATAGGGTGACAAACAAGCACACAGTCCACCTGATGGTAAGTGGTTCCTGTGGCCCATAGACATCTACATTTATCCTCGTTTCCGAATCAAAATGCATATGCGTTGTCACCCGTGAGGACTAAGATGGAATGCCTCTTTTCCAGTAAAAAGGGTATCCGGTCCTTTACACTCACCATACGAAAAACAGCAGTGTTAAGCTGCTATTTTACGCTGGTATTCTGTGAGAGTATATGACACATAGATACCTATATCTATCCTCGTTTAAAAATCAAAACGCAGGTACGTTGTCACCACTGACTAGAGTAGACTTGTACGGGCTGATGAAGAAAAAGAATATAATTTTTTTGATAGGATAGGGTGACAAACGAGCACACAGTCCACCTGATGGTAAGTGGTTGCTGTGGCCTATAGACATCTACATTTATCCTCATTTGCGTATCAAAATGCAGAGATACGTTGTCACCAGTGAGGATTAAGATGGAATGCCTCTTTTCCAGTAAAAAGGGTCTCCGGTTCTCTACACTCACCATACGAAACACAGCAGCGTTAAGCTGCTATTTTACGCTAGTATTCTATGAATTTGATAGTGAAATTAAAAATTAACATATGTTAAGTGATATTGAAAATTAACATATTTTTTATATTAGTTAATTGACGTCAATTTAAGAATGTTTTAAGTTACTCTTATCTAACTCTGTCTCTTCTTTAAATGGCAGCAGAAAGAGACAGATGTATAAATAATTGACACCAAATGATTTTTATATTTACTTGAATATTACACATTGAATGAGACGAAATTTACGGATTTAATCGCATTTAATTTTCAACAAGATAAAATCCGTATTGATAGTTTAATAAATAATATTAGGAATATTTTAATATATCCGTAAAATTGTTAAATAATATTAGGAATACTTTAATATATCCGTAAAAAAAGTTTAATTCAATTGTTAACACTTAATTTAAGCACCTCATTTGATAATCCTAACAGCTGTTTAAATAACTATTCAACATAATCGAATGTTTTGTATATAAACAAGAAAGTTTTACTTGTACACAGGAATTCTCGGTCGCGATGCAGGCAATATTAAACATTCCCTGAATCACGATCCTAAAGTTAATTTAATTTTGAGGCTTAGATAATGTTACAAGTTACAACACTTGATATTAAAACTATTGCTGTAATAATTAAATTTTTCTTAAAGTTTATTGTATAATATACATTTTCATGATGTCTAAGAAAATTTATGATTCTTTTTACTGGAAACGAGGCATTCCATCTGCAACGTAAATGCTTAATGCATCTGATTGATTCGTAATCGATAATAGATGTAGATGTCTATGGGTCACTGCAACCACTTACCATCAGGTGAACTGTGTGCTAGTTTGTAACCCCTATCCTATAAAAAAGGCAAAATCAAAAAAAAAGGAGAACGTTCTCAATTCCTCTGTGTACTTTTTTATCTGTATGTTACGTGATATGTTCGCCTATTGTGAATGGATTTTAATGATTCTTTTTTTTCTTAAACATGGTATACTTAAGGGTGGTATGTAATGTAAATGTAAATTTCTTAAAAAAACCCATCCCTAAGGGTGGAAACATAGCATATAGTTTTTAATATATTCAGATGACACTAGAGCCGATATTATTCCAAACCCTGCTAAAAATGGTCAAAATTTTAACATCTTACTTAAATTTACAAGTCAAAGTTACAAGCCTATATACGTCATACTGCTGGTCACAAGCCTCCTCTCATTACTGAGAGGTTTTTAGGGCAAGGAAATCTCCGCAACACTGCCCTAATGCGTGTTGGCGAACTGCATATGTCTTCGAAATTTCTCAGACATGCAGGCTTCCTCACGATGTTTCCCTTCACGGCCGAGCACGTGGTAAATCAGCACTTAAAATTGCAATTAACTTTTCATTGGTACCGGCGGCGATCAAACCCGGGTTACTCGCGTTCTGTCAAATACACAGCGAGCGCTTTGTCCTTGAGCTACCTAATATAGTCATCATTACAGCCCATCACAAGTCCACCAATGTTGAATAAAGGTTCTCAAGTGGCAGCCACTTCGAGTCTCTGGCTCTCCACCAGACATAGTAATGAACTGGTAAGAGATGCAGGAAGTTGATGGATGCAGGCGGCTCAAGACAAAGTTATGTGACGTATTTGGGGACAGGTCAATAGCACATAATAAATCAAACTCTACAACGGTCTTTGCTACTATGAAGCACATCACAAAATTTATCATATATATATTTTTTAATTGGACCAACGACGCCATTGATGTTAATATAATTCACGTAAAGTCCGCCCCTATCCCACATCAATTGTGTCTTGCTCGCCTAATTTAAATATCTGCATTCTTTACATTTGACTGTGTCAAGGTTTAATCCTAAATATTTATTCTAGATTACTCTCGTATATTTTACTGTCAGTTGTTACATTCTATGATAGTTCAATTGCTTGGTAGCGGTGTTGCTCAGCGTTTGGTAAGCATGAAGAGCATTTTATAACACAAAATAATTAATCTATAAATATAAAAAAAAAATTGAAGTGTATGTCCGCAATATCAAAATAACTGTATAATATTGAACTTAAGGGGTTATTTCATTGAATTAAGACATGAATAACTTTTTTATATGTTTGTCTGGACTGTCTGTCTTTTGAGCTAATGTTTTGAACGGCTGAATCGATTCTAATGAAACTTGACCGTTAGAAAGCGGTGCCAGGTTCTAGGAGGATCTAGAGGATCTAGGATATAGTTTATTTGAAAAACTTGGGAGATCTGTTTTAAGAAACAAATAATTGATGAAATAAATAATCTTTAGTTATATTAAACATAAATAACGCCGCATACACTACCCATGCAAAGCCGAGCGGGTCGCTGGTATATAATAGGTATATATTATTAATAATATCTTGATGTTTTTCCATGTTTTTCTATATCATAGCGACTATCCTAAGGAAATGGATATTACAGCTCATGAAAAATTGCAACAATATGTAAAGGTTAAGTGCCAATAATTTAAAATTGAATATTTTGTACAACCGATTTCAATATAAAGTTTTTTTTTATATAGAATAGGGTGACAAGCGAGCATGCGAGCAGTCTTTATTGAGGATAAATGTAGATATCTATGGGCCACAGCAACTACTTACCATTAGGTGGACTGTCCACCTGATGGTAAGTGGTTGCTGTGGCCCATAGACATCTACATTTATCCTCGTTTGCAAATCAAAATGCAAATGCGCTGTCACCCGTGAGGACTAAGATGGAATGCCTCTTTTCCAGTAAAAAGGGTCTCCGGTTCTCTACACTCACCATACGAAACACAGCAGTGTTAAGCTGCTATTTTACGCTGTTATTCTGTGAGAGCGTGGTCCTTTCCCGGTCTAGCCGACCCATTCGTGCTACAACTATACTACTAATATAGCTGCAGCATGGCTCTACCACGTATAAAAGCTATATAGAAAAGTAATAAGATTAACTCAAAAACTATTGATCACACCTTGATCAAATTTATATGGAAACAGAAAAGAAGTACCAGGTTTCAAATAAAAAAAGAATCATCCAAATCGTTTCACCCAGAAAAAGCTTATGAGGTAACACACATAAAACAAAGGAAAATAAACATACAGTCGAATTGAGTACCCTCTGCTTTGTGAAATCGTTAGGAAAAGAAAATTGCAATATCTTGTGGTACAAGTGGTCATTATACAGTAATATGGCTCATAATAAAATACCATAGAACTGTTTTTATTCAATATAGAGTACAAGAATAATTTCAAGAGTCATTTAAGTTTTACCACTAGTTCGGGAAAGAGCCTCTAATTCAGGGAAGAACCTGCAAGTAACCCAGACGGACGTTTTTTAAACGTTAATTTACAATATTTTTCTACCATACACCACAGCATATTCTTTCTTAATGTTTTCATACTCAATTATTTTTTAAATAATTAAGTACGAAAACATTTTGAAACAGTATGGAAGCGATCACCTCATTCTCAGGGGTTATTATCATTAATTTACTCTTTAGTAGTTTAATACCCTAACTAAATAGTTTTGGCTTACTAAATAATTACAATAACATATCGAATTCTATTACGCTACAATTATATTTAAAAATGAACGGCACTTTTGCATTATTTCATTACTGTCACATTTTTAACTTATATAGGGGAGACCCTCACATACTTATTATTAGCATATTAGCGACGCGTTAATAATGATGTTATCCCCAATACAACCAGAGCAACCAATATAGTCAACGGAGTCCGATCAAGCCTAGCAAAAGTCCAATGCTAAAGGAAGTTATAGATATCGGGCCGATTTTTGAAAAACGAGTTTTCATCAGATCTCCGCGTTTTGAGGCCCTAGAAACCCGTTCCGACTATTACCGGCTCAACCTCCGGCCATGTGTGTGTGTGTGTAAATAAAAATTTGTCGTGTGATATCTTTAGAACGATTCAACCGATCGAGATGTGCGTTCGAAAGTGTTCATTAAGACTTCGAGCTCATTAGATTTTCAAGTTTTTTCTGTCGACTTCCAAAAAGGAGACGGTACTCAATTTGACTGTATGTTTTTTTATGTGTGTTACCTTATAACTTTTTACTGGGTTAACCAATTTCGATGATTCTTTCTTTTATTTGAAAGCTGGTACTTCTCCTGTTGTCCCGTATGAATTTAATCAAGGACAGACCAACAGTTTTTGAGTTATTCTTAATAACTTATATTGAAATCGGCAGAACAAAATTTATAATTTAAAATTATCTAAATAACTTTCAAAATTTTATTAATCTACTCTAGACATAAAACACTTTTTTGTACTTAAAAAACTGCGTCGAATGCCGCCAAGTATGTCAAAATCTAACGACACTTTCAAAACTTATTGTCATTTTAAATGTCTAAATAATCGTTTATAGTTTTAAGTAATTTAATAATGAGAAGTAATTAGTTCATAAAAAAAAAGTTCATTGTTTTCACAGTCGCTTTAAATAACGTCGCAATAATTTGTTCAAAATAATTGCGATAAGATTGCATATATTGTTATTACAAATTCGAGGGAAATGATTTCAGTACTTTGCAAAATATTTTATATTATTGTTTTTCCGCAAATCAGACCTGATATTATCTTTTATGAGATAAGATTGAACAGTAATCGGTAGACATCTGAAAAACATCAACTATCTGTATACAACTTATAAATTAAATTGATATCAATTATCTATACATATACCTAAATATAATTGATGTCTGCAATATTGAACAGCCTCCTATTTATATCAGGGGGTTATTTACATGCTATTAAGATCAGAATCGTTATTTTCAATTTTTCTGTCTCTCTCTCTCTCTCTCTCTCTCTATTTGTCTGTCCGGGCTTATCTTCGGAATGGCTGAACCGATTGTAATGTGCCTAATCCGACGGATTTTTATTTATATTAAATTAACACCGAATAAGTATTCAAACTAACAAAACTGAAGTGGCAATGGATCGGCCATATGGCTCGAAAAACGACAACCGATGGGGAAGAAAGGATCTCAAGTGGCTGCCTTGTACCGGTAGACGAAGTATAGCCACTAGATGGAGTGACGACTTGTTAAGATATGCAGGAAATAGATGGATGCAGGTGGCACAGGACGAGAACGTGCGACATTCCTTGTGGGAGGCCTATGTTCAGCAGTGGACTTGTGAAGGGCTGTAATTATGATGATGATGTTGATGAAGTATTCAAACTTGAGCTACTATGTCTTTCTTATTTATTTACTTAAAAATTTACGGAATGCTTTTATTTTTTTTTATTTACATACAGTAACTCCGCATATGATGTCAAACATAATTGCACGTGGAAAAAACTGAGACCCGAAACAAACATTTGTAGATCACACAAATTTATTCTTTTCGGGATTTGAATCCGATTAACCAAGCTGGCGAGCCGTCATACATGTAACATGATAGAGTATCACACAATGATTTCTTATATTTACACGAATACATTACAATTTTTATGGCTGTTATTATATATATATATATATATATATATATATATATATATATATAAGGTAAGTCAAATAAGCGTATTATTTGACTTACCTTTCATTCCCAACTTTTTTGGTGATTTACAGAAAAATAATGTCCAAGAGCTGTCAAGGTAGCTCGGGTTAACAGTGACATGAGCACATCAAAACCTTAGTTCCCCCTGACCGTGGGTGTTATAAACCACCCGAAACGACGAAAATTAAAAATAAATCAAATTAACCACGATAGTAGTTTTTTTTATAGACAAAGACTACCCACAGACATCTACATTTATGCTCGATTAAGAATCAAAATTCATATGAGTTGTCACCCTTGAGGACTAAGACAGAATGCCTCGTTTCCATTAAAAAGGGTCTTCAGCAGCTTGATGTTGCTGTATATTCGAAAAACAGCAACATCAAACTGCTATTTTACGCCGGTATTCTGTGAGAGCGTGGTCCTACCCCGGTCGATCCGACCATTTCGTGCTACAACCATGATATAGCTGCAGCGTGGCTCTATCACATATGAATAATTATTTCAATTATTTTTTTTTAGTTTCCGACTTTTCGGGTGCGTTACACCAAAATAATATCCAAAAGATGAACGCTAAAAACGGTTAACTGTGACATGAGGACATCAAAACCTTAGTTTGTCGTGACCGTGGGTGCTGTAAACCGCCCGAAACGTCGAAAATTAAAAGTTAATCAAAATAAACACGATAAAATCCGTAAATTTATTTATATTCAATGATACGGTATTTCAAATTATATTAAATATTAAAACGATAATGTATACCTTTTTTTCTTATCGTGAACACAATCGAAAATGACATTACATATTTTTACTTGATATGAGGAATATTTGTTAATAAGGTTATATTTACCGTTTTTATTGCACCGCTGCAACAGATTTACGATATCGAACAAACTAATGGTACTGCAATGGAACTTTACCGTTAATCCAATTGCTCAATTGAAGTTGGAATCAATGACCTGGAAATATTGTACCAATGAACAACAAGGATATACAATCTTTGTTATAGTTCATGGGTAGCTCAGCGATTTCACAGTACGCGAGTAACCTGGATCCCTTATAACCTGGACTCCTTAAATCCCCGTCAGCAGAAATGAAATTGTTAACTTATTTTATATTCCCAAAGTTAATATACGCGATAAAATCCGTAAAACCTAGTTTTATTTAAATGTATAGTGTTTGCGTAAACGTAAGAAATCATTATGGTGAGAAATCATTGGTGAAGGAAAACATCGTGAGGAAATTTACATGTCTACATAACAAAGTAGGTAATCCATGAACATGTGAAAGCCACAGTAGCAGTGCATTAGACTAATTGCTCCACAATCACCTCAAAAGTTAGAGGAGACTAATGCCCAGCTGAGGGACGTATATATGTGGCAATTTTACTCTTTTATTGCTGTGGTTGTTTTTTTTTAAATAACTCGAATCAAGCAATTCTTCCTGTGTTAATGAGGAATTTTAAGTACTTACAATGACAAACAATTAGAGCTCATTATGATTAATTATTTTTAGGCCATACAAATGCATCTTCCTTGCGAACCCGCGGCTCGAACTGCCGCAAAACACATAGCAACTACACTAATGAGACTTCAATTACGCTAAGCCCTTGTTTTTAGTGAAGTACATATCAGCTAGATATTAAAAATGAGCTCAATTTTCTTACGCTTCGAATTTGGAACAATTTGGGTTAATTGCCTGACACAAACACCACTGAAGTTTAACTGCTGATTTACCACGTACCTGGCGGTTAGAAAACTTATATAATATATAAGAATTCAAATATTTTGAGAACAAATATTTTACTGTTAGGACTATTTTTTGACCCTATTTTGACCAACTTCAAAAAGGAGGAGGTTCTGAATTCGACTATAATTTTTATTTCTGTTACTACAGAATTTTTTTCTAAGTGAACCGATTTTGATGATTCTTTTTTTTATTTGAATCTTTCCAAGTGGTTCCATATAAAATTAATCAAGATTTGACCAGAAGTTTTTGAGTTATCCAGAATAATGCGTATTTAATTGATTTCGACTACAACGGTGGTGTTCTCATTTTATTTATATTGAAGTCGGTTGTACAATTTTTTTTTATTTTACCACTTGTAAAAACAAGCCAATTTTTCCAGGGAGGCAGAGTTGGATTTTTTATCGATTGTGTTTCTTAGCTAATAAAACGTAAATAGAATTTTAAAACCCAAAAATAATGATAATGTTTATTATAATGAACATAGTTTTATTATAGCTCTTAAAACGACACAATAGAAAGCAAATGTACATTTTAACCCATTTACCTAAGTCAAACGAATCTCTTATTAAAAATCATAACAATGCGTCATCTCACACAATGCAATGATAAAAGACTTGAGAACTCAGCTGGAAGTTTTTACCGTCTCGAAATTTGCATACAATGCGTAAGCGATGGGCGACTTCTTTTTTTTTTTTTCAAGTTCGTGCCGTTGACCCGCGTCGAATGAGGTTAGGTATTCGCGTAAGCCGCAAGGCGAAGGTTAAGACGTGTGGATACGATCTTATCTCGTTTGTTTATATGCCTTTTAGTGTGATAGGGTATCTCATTTCTTTTAAAACGTTTTAAGCCTGCATATTGTGTTTAACGATATATTACGTTATTTTTTTAGACGAATATTCATTTCTTAATGTTTTGTAAACAATATGTACAAATATAGCGGTTAGCGGGATTTTAAATGTAAATCAATTTATTTTTTTGTTAATTGTTTTTGAGTTTTTATACGTGGCAGAGCCACGCTGCAGCTACATGATATTTATAATACGAATGAGTCGGCTCGATCGGGGAGGGAACACGCTCTCACAGAATACCAGCGTAAAATGTTAGCTTAATTCTATTGTCTCTTACTTGCAGTGAGTGTTCTATTTTTGTCCTTGAGACAACGCATTTGTATCTTGATTCTTTATTCAAAAAGTCGCCAAATAAACTTAAGTTCAAATATATAAATAATGATATACCGTTATTGCTGTTTTTGAAAATACGAGTAAATAAGGCTCCTACTTTTATTTGAAATTATCCCAAATTTAATGTCATTTATGGGCAAAACGTTTTTCCTACCGATCGACGCTTACGAATGTATACGTGCGCAGTAAAATCAGTTAAAATAATGCATTACCACGCTTTTTGAATTTAAAAGGTAAAAAGGACAGAGTTGTTGAGAAATTTTTTAATTAATTTTGCTTCACCATTTGCCTATTTTACTTATTCTGAACCTTCTCTACAAATTTGCATGGTTACTGCAAAATAACCCTGTATCATAATAAAAAAAACTGTAAAATTTTATTTATTTATATGTATAGATTATACTTAACAGTCAAAATATACTAACTCTTCAAAAAAATCTACGAAGATAGATTTGAATAATCATTGAGAATTATGGTAGACTGTATTACCGTTCGTAAGTTATCTCGCGAAGTTCCCACCAAATGAGTACCGCTATGGAATATTAACTTGTTCCTCTTGGTGAGGACTTGAACATAAGTGACATTCTTCGGAAATGCTTAAGACATAATTAGGATAGAAATAAAGAAAGAAAGTAAGATGAATGTATAATTTTCTCCCATGAGTGTTAAAAATTCATCCCGTGGGCGTAGGAAGAGGCGACAGAAGGAAACTGAAACAGCAACAACATCATCCTGAATCATCAACCGTGCCAACCCGTCTGCTAAGTGTGACAACTATGGCAAAATAGGCAGAAGTAAGCCAGGAGATACTTTATGAGGAAGGCCTATGTTCAGCATTGGACGGAGGACCGTTTTCCTACTTTCACACGGATGAAGACGTGGGAAAGCTAAAATATTATAACTTTACAAGGCGCAGGTTCGGCCTCACATGGAATACTGTTCCCATCTCTGGGCAGGGGCTCCCCAGTGCCAGCTCCTTCCACTTGACCGCATCCAGCGCAGAGCGGCTCGAATCGTCGACGACCGAGTTCTTTCCGATCGGCTCGACTCTTTGGCGCTGCGAAGAGATGTTGCATCTCTTTGCATTTTCTTTCGCATCTACCATGGGGAGTGCTCTGAGGAATTGTTCGGATTAATCCCAGCCGCCAAATTTCACGAACGCACATCGCGGCAGAACTCCCGATACCATCCACACCATCTGGATGATTGGCGGTCCACCACTGTGCGATTTAGAAGATGTTTTCTTCCTCGCACGACTTCCTTGTGGAATCGATTACCATCAGCGATTTTTCCGGACCGATACGACTTAGGGACCTTCAAGAAAAGAGCGTACTCCTTTTTAAAAGGCCGGCAACGCATCTGCAATTCCCTCCCTGGTGTTGCAGTTGTTCATGGGCGGCGGTAGTCACTTACCATCAGGTGAGCCGCATGCTCGTTTGCCCCCTCTACTATAAAAAAAACCAAAAAAAAAAAACATAAAAAACGTAATTTAATAAATAATAAATCGCATAAAAATAAAGGAGTTTGTTTATCCATCTATAAAATATGTATGTACATCAATTTTGCCACAGCACTAATAGGGAACAAGTAATCACTAAGCATGTTAAGGCTTCGCCGACAATATAATATCTCACGTGCAAGAATGCCAAACATCCAGGTGTATGTACAAATGCGGTTGCTTTGTCTTATTGTTTGATTCCAAAATAAGATCCATAGTTAAGTTTCAATTAGAGGTGTATCCTTACTGCAGATACAATGCGAACATTTTTTATCTATATTATTATGGCCAGGTTTAATAATTATATCTACAGACTGAATGCGCAAGCTTGTAATCTTAAAATATAATTTACGAATGCATTTCCTGAAAAATTTATTTATGACAGTATGTCGTCCAGACTGGTCTCGGTCTCGGCGGCCAGTCTCAACGGAGTCATCTGCACAGGACAGGATTACAGTGCATGAGTGAATGCGCAAGCACAGATGAACTCTCTACTTCATCACTCTAATAGTCCGGCTCCGCGGCGCAGTGGCTTAGCAATAAGTTGCAGATGAAATATTTGTCCTTGTGAAATGTATGCATGTAAACTGCCCCGATACAGTAGAAAGTCCTAGCGTGGAAGTAAGGTTTAAAAAAAAGAAGTCCGATGGGATGGTAAACCGACGCGACCAGAAAGAGATCAGGACCAACGGCTTTACTTGCTTTCCGAGGCATGGGGTCGAAACATTGCCCAACTTGCTGAGTCCTGACTGAGAATTTTTTGACAGAAAATTACCCAATATCGTCCCGTTATTTTCATAGGAGGCGAGAGAGTGAAACTGAAACAGGAGAAGCAGCAGCATCTTCCTGATAACAGCTGAAAATAATGAAAAGCTGCGGTGTCAACCCGCCTGCCAAGCGTGGTAACTACGGCAAATATCCAGCCTATTTGGGAGTAATCTATAGATAATGACAATGGTGAGTTTTTTTATAGAATAAGTTGACAAACGAGCACATAGTCCATCTGGTAAGTGGTGGGCTGGATGATAAGTGGATGCTGTTGCCTTCGAACATCTACATCTGTCCTCGATTAAGAATCAAAATGCAGATGCGTTGCCTCCCCTGAGGACTAAGATGGAATGCCTCATTTCCATTAAAATGAGTATTCGGTACTCTACACTCACCATACGAAACATAGTAGTGTTAAGCTGCTATTTTACGCTGGTATTCGGTGGTCCTTCCCCGATCGAGCCGACCCATTCGTGCTACATATATACTACTAATATAACTGCAGAATGTCTCTACCACGTATAGATTAAAATGAAGGTTATTAATAACCATTTTTATAGAATCTTTGTTTAATGAATTACTTTTTAACCATGGTGATAATATTTTTTTGCGTTTTCTAAGATTTGGTTGTAAAAGCGCATATAAGATATAGTCTTGTAAATTAAGATCACTGACGCAGTCTTCTAGTTTTGTGATGTTATTGCTGTTAGCCTTTTTGGCTTTTACAGCTTCATCGGACAGACGGAGTCAAGTTACTGGTATTTATAGCTTGGTGACTGTCTCTTGTGTTTACAGAATATACAGAAATATTAGTTAGGTACAACCACATACCTAGTGAATAAGGATTGTAAAACACTCCGTTGGTTTTTAGGGTTCCGTACCTCAAAAGGAAAAAACGGAACCCTTATAGGATCACTTTGTTGTCCGTCTGTCTGTCTGTCTGTCAAGACCCTTTTTCTCAGGAACGCGTGGAGATATCAAGCTGAAATTCGTACGAAATACTCAAATCTACTGTCCCTTGGAGCTGTGAAAAAATCAAACTTCTAAGCCAACGCAATCAAAAGATACAGTCGTTTATGCCGCAAATTTTCGACATTCGCAAGGGAATCAGGAAATCAAAACCTACAGGGTACTAGCCGTGAACTCAGAATCTTAAAATTTGGTACGAAGCAACGTATTGTAGCACAGATAAAGGAAAAATTGCGAAAAGCATAAATTTTTAGTTACATCATATAATAAAAATATTTTTAATAATTTTAAACTTCGGATTTGTGCGGAACCCTCGGAGCGCGAGTCCGACTCGCACTTGGACGGTTTTTTTATTTACATTTAAGGTTAGTTCGCTGCGGTTGTTTTTGAAATATTCCTATTGTACGCTTGTATCAGTTTTATGCCTATTATTTTATGGTTCTATATCTGTCATAAAAATTGTTTTGCATATTTTGAATCTATAGAAAATGGAATAAATAGCACAGGAAGGACAAGCCCAAAGTTTAAAACTGTTATTTATAAAAATCCCGACTTCGTATAAAGACTGCAAAAAACAGAATCATTCAAACGGTATAGCCTATGTCACTCACACAACTTAAACGAATCTAAGAACACCTATCTTGTTAAGCTCCATCTAGCTATTTAGGCTACAGATCATTTCTAAGAAATAGACAAACATTTAATAATGTAGTAATTTTTACTCAATATTGTGAGTTACCCAGTTCGACCAACTACTCTGTCTTTCAAGTCTTTTCATTTCTTTTTTGCGGGAGTATTCCACTACGATTATTTTAACCGTATTCTTATAGTATTCTATCCACTTTTAATATCTTTCATATCCTATTTATATTTTTTAACATATTTATTCCTTATCTCTTATCTTTTCCTTCCCGTTCCTTTTCTTTTTTTAGTTACATAAACTACATTTAAACAAAGTTTTGCCAGCAACAACGTAAATAGATTAGTTACCAAACTACGAAGTGTGCTTTTGTTGGTATGTAATACGTATAATAAATTAAAATCTTTGGAATGTTTGCTACAAAAATGCACATAGAAATGACGGCTCGGCTAGCGCCTTATACTTACTTAACTTACAATGTCATCAGTCCAAAATTTACTACTAAGACTGAAAGATACATTGAAATATTTACATAACAATGAAATATATTACAGTTTTAAAATTATAATGAAAAAACTTAAACCAAAAACTTAATTTATCATACAGTCCTACTCCCCGCGGTATCGTGCCAAGAACGCTGGCTGTGTTTCGAAGCCTTTGAGCGAGAAAAGAACCAGCCCTCTTAAATTCTTATTCACAGTCGAGTTACACCTAGCTGTTATATACATTGCTCAACATGACGGTCTGAGACGCAAAATCGGTGGCTCAAGCTCAAGTCATACTCAGAGGTCAAGAACGCTTCCACAATACCGCCATTTTTTTTGAAGTTTATTTTTAGATTACTTGCGACGTGAAAAAGCTCTACGAAGGGCTGCGTACGCTGTAGGTTGACGCTTGTTGTTAACATTGCGTTATGTTACCTGTACTATTATGTATTTTGTGGTTATGTTTACTTTTGTGAGCAACTTGTAAGGTCTATTTTTTTACTATAAGGCTAGCAAATTGCATAAATTGAACTCTTTGGAGGTGAAAATTGGGGTTTTATTAATAATAGGTTTTCTTATATAATATCTTTATGCAGTTTTAAAAAGAGTTTGAAATCCTATATTTTTATTTAATTAATAATTGTATGACATATTAAAATATAAATATATACATATATATATATATATATATATATATATATATATATATATATATATATATATATATATATAACACAGCACCAACATACACATGTATTTTTATATTTGTATATATATATTTTCAGGTATACCAATACGGAAGAGAGCGAGACAGACATCTAAAGCATTTTATCTTCTAAGTATTCATTGACAGTATTACATATATGCCTTATTAAGTATAGACTTTACATAATGATTTCTTATATTTACGCGAACACTACACATTTAAATAAAACTAATTTTACGGATTTTATCGCGTATATTAACTTATTTTACATTCCCGACGTTTCAAGCACTTTACAGCACCCATGGTCACGGTGGGGGACTGAGTTGTATGACGTCCCAATGTCATAGTTAACCACGGCTACCTCCAGATTAAAAATTATTAATTTTTGTTCCGATCTACGCAGTATGAACTTACAGTATCATGAAGTCTTGCAGTTGTATGCTTGGGTTGGGATTTAATTTTATTAATTATGGGATCCCAAGCAGATGGTAGCACCCAGCCATCTTCTCTATTGAAATTAGGATGTTTTTTGATTTCAATAGCCTCGCGAATTATCCTTGGAAGGAATCGGTGTTCTTTAGCGAGGATTTGTGGTCTATCAAATCTAATGTAGTGACGGGGGCGAACACGTACAGGAGGAAACTGAGACCCATAGACACCTAGATATACCCTCGATTAAGAATCAAAATGAAAATGCATTGTCAGTTGTCACTACGAGCTCTAAGATAGTGGCTAGGAAAAAGGTATTTCTGTTTTCTTCACTCCTCGCAGCATTATTTTGTTATTGACGTGACAAAAATATTAAAAAACTATTAAAAACTATAAACCTACCCAATAATATACTTACTCATAAAACTAGACGTCAATTTAATTTAAATTCTTAAGAACTGATTAAAGTTTCTCTTTCTTTTTTCATTAAATGACAATAGAAAGAGACAAGTATAGAGTTACTTAAAATTAAATTTAAAAAATCGATATTAAACGATAATAAGTAAGGTTGATAATGACTGATTAACAAACACTATTTTAACACATTATTTTAGCTAAACTAAATGATGTTAATAATTTAAAACGTAAACTTCGACCAAATTATTTATAAATAGAACTTTATCACACCAAATAGTTTTCAATACTAGTTCGGTGATACCAGTTCCCTGTAGATACGAGTTTGTTGATGAGTATGGAAACCGGAATATTAGAAATCAATCATCTATTTAGCATAATGAACTGTAGTAGAAAACTGATCACTGGCCCCTAAATAATATATTTATTTTGTCTTATTCATTTGTAAGGTCTTCAACATGATAAACTTTATACTCATGCTTATAACAGTTCAGATAACTGAGAGCTGGATGTTAGACGGCCATCTTTTTTATTGTATAAAGGTGACAAGCGAGCACATAGTCCACCTGATGGTGAGTGGCAACTGTGATCCACAAACATTAACATTTATCCTCGATTAAGAATCAAAATGCGGATGCGTTGTCACCTCTGAGGCCTACGATAGAATGCCTCTTATCCATTAAAAAGGGTATCCGTTTCTCTATACTCACCATACGAAACATATCAGCATTAAGCTGCTATTTTATTCTGATATTCTGTGAGAGCATGGTCCTTTCCCGGTCGAGCCGACCCATTCGTGCTACAACTATACTACTAACATAGCTGCAGCACGGCTCTACCACGTATAATAGCCTTCTTATATATAAAAATAATCATAAGTCCCTTGGATACCATTCACATCTTTAATGTAGGGTGAAGGCTTGATAACTCACTTTACGATAACAATACAATCATCCTATTTTAAAGTGAAATGCATTACATAACTATACACGATGTTAAAATTAATTGAGGGCCACCTTAATTGATTTTATCAAACATTCGTCAAATGTATTCCACTTTAGTTGGCAGAAATCTTTCAAATAAATTGTGTAAAGCTTATAACACAATAACAGGTGGATAATCAAAATCCAACGCCAGTAATTAACCGTGTAGTGACAGTGTAAGAATCCACTATCCCATATAGTACGGTGTCGTAAGGAGCGACAGAGGAAACAAACCAGTAGATGAGCGTGGCATCTATAGCAAATATCCGCCTTATGAGGTAATATTGGGAGAGTCCTATGCTTAGCCGTATAGTGGCGGTTAAGAATATCCACTACCTCATATCTTCCCGTGGGTGTCGTAAAAGGCGACAGTGGGAAACAGGCAGGAGATGGGCAGCAGCAACTTCCTGATAACAGCAATATCCCAATAAAAAAAACTGCTGTTGCCAATCCGCACGCCAAGCGTGGCAACTATGGCAATATGGGTATATGAGCAATGATATTAATAAATGGCCCCCAGTCCCGGTGGCGACCATGGTAACAGCGAGGCAGGGGGTGCTAAGAATTTCCAGTGGAAGTTCGGTTGCCATCTACGACGACTCGACCTGGCAACTTATAACGCACGCACCCTGAGGACTAACGAGAAGATCGTGGAGTTGAAAGAAGAGACAGACAAGTTGTGCCGGAATGTCATAGGATTATCCGAGGTCCGAAGACACGGTAATCCTCGAATCCGGCAACTTGTTTTATCATGGGGAGGGCGACCATCTATCCCAAGGAGGTGTCGAATTTATCATCCACAAGTCTCTCGTTAACAACGTTGTAAAGATTGGGAGTGTGTCAACGAGGGTTGCGTACCTTATACTCAGAATCACCAATTGGTATTCGCTGAAGGTCATACAGGTTTACGCACCAAACTCAGCACACCCCGATAAGGAGATGGAGAAAATGTATGAGCATATCTCTAGAGCCATGCATTCCTCCAAAACAAACTATACGGTGTTAATGTGAGACTTCAACACACAGCTAGGCACAAGAGAGAACGGTAAGCTGAAAGTAGGGAAATTCGGAATGAGGCAACGGAAACGAAGGGGCCGGCAGCAGGCCGACTTCTTGGAAAAAGAGGGACTCTTTATGATGAACCCTTTCTTCTAGAAGCGGCCCCACAGGAAGTGGACCTGATCGAGCCCCAACGATTCGACAAAAATGAGATTGACTTCATTATGATGACCAGATAACAACTATTCAGTGATGTCTCAGTGATCGTGAGGGTGAAAACCGGCAGCGATCACCGAATGCTGAAAGGCACACAGAACCTAAACGTTAAGTTGGAGAGGTCACGTCTGATGAAGTCAACGCTCCGTCCTCCCCGTGCTCTAATCCAAAGTCACGAAACCAGCTCGAGCAACGAAACCGTCTTCAGTGCACAGAAGATTGCAATGCAGTGGACAATATGAATGACAAGCTCGTGGAAACTGTCCATGAGATAAGTTTTGCAAGACCCGCCGCAGAAGAACACAAAACTCTCCGATCACACTCTAAATCTCATGGCTGGTAGACGGAACATGAAGCTTCAGTAGATTTGACAGCATACAGGCAACTGAACAGACAGATCTCCAAATGCATGCGGCGGGATTTACGCAACTGTAATACTGCTCGTATTGAAGAAGAGATCGAGCGGCCCCAAGGCTCCAAAGTCTTTACTAGAAATCTGTCTGCCAGAAAAAGCTAACTGTCAAAGCTGAGTAACGATCCAAGAGCGAGTCTTATCCGACACTATTCCGAAGATATCCAGAATGTCAGTCTCAGCGAGATTAGAATGGCTCTCCAGCACCTTAAAAATGGCAAGGCCCCAGGCGGGGATGGAATTACAGCGGAGCTTCTGAAAGCGGGTGGAAAACCGGTACTTGAAGTCCTTCAGAAGCTCTTTAATTCCGTCCTTCATGGTAGCATTACACCGGAGGCGTGGAGCAGAACTGCGGTGATCTTGTTCTTCAAGAAAGGTGACAACGCTCTGTTGAAGAACTACAGACCGATTTCCCTTCTGAGCACGTCTGCGTGCTGTTTTCGAGAGTCATTACGAATCGTCTCGCGCGCAGACTTGACGACTTCCAGCCTTCCGAACAAGCCAGTTTCCGAAAGGGCTTTAGCACCATATACCACATACATACCCTTCGGCAAGTTGTACAGAAGTCCGAGAAGTACAATTTGCCACTAAGTCTGGCGTATGTGGACTATGACAAAGCCTTTGATTCCGTCGAAATTTGGGCGGTGTTGCAGTCCCATTAGCGGTGCTAAATTGACTGTCGGTATATCGACGTGCTGAAGTGCTTGTACAGTTGGGCTACGACGGCTATCCGAGTACAGAACCAGAGTACGAAACCTATCCATTTGTAGAGAGGTGTACGATAGGGTGACGGTATATCCCCAAAACTCTTCAACACTGCATTGGAAGACGTTTTCAAGCTTCTGGACTGGAAAGAATACGGTATTAACATCAATGGCGAGTACATCACTCACCTTCGATTTGCCGACTATATAGTCCTTATGGAAGAATCGCTGGAAGACCTAAGCACTATGCTCAATGACTTCAATAGTGTCTCCCAACGGATAGGTCTTAAGATGAACATGGACAAAACAAAGATCATGATTAATGTCTATGTCACACCTATGCCGGTAGTTGTTAGGAGCACTAAGCTCAATGTTGTTGACGAGTATGTTTACCTGGACAAATATTCCGACTAGTTAAGTCCAACCGAGAGGTCAATCCACGGATTCAACTCAGTTGGGCAGTGTTCGGGAAATTACGGAACGTCTTCTCGTCAGGTATACCTCAAAACTTAAGACGAGACTGTACAACCATTGCGTGGTGCAAGTGATGAATTATGGAGCTGAGACGTGGTCCTTCACTGCTGGCCGAATGAGGTAGCTCAAGGTCACTCAGCGAGCTATGGAGAGGGCTATGCTCGGAGTTTCTCTGCGTGATAAACTTGGAAATGAGGATATCCGCAGTAGGACCAGAGTGACCGACATACCCCAACGGATTAGTAACCTGAAGTGGCAATGGGCCGGCCATATAGCTAGGTGGCTCAGGACCGTGCGTTGTGGCATTCCTTGCGGGAGGCCTATGTTCAGCAGTGGACTTGTGAAGGGCTGTAATGATGATGAATGATGATGCTTAGCTGTGGACTTTGATTGGCTGTGATTAATGAAATATATCTAATACACAACTGAAATTTCCATTTTTAAGTTGCAGTATGTTCTATGCTGGGCCTGAATTTTGTCGCAACGTGCGATGTAGAATTTTGGCGATTGGAGTTAATCCAAACTATTTAAGCTATGAAGCCTCCGTTGCAAATGCGATGAAAATGTAACGAGATGCAATGTCTCTCCACGAGGCCAGTGGATCAAGCCGATCAGAAAGAACTGGATCGTCTATGATTCGAGACGAACAATCACAACTCTACTAATGTTTAATTAATTAATTATTAATCAAAGAATTTAAATAACATTCGCCGTGTAGTGGTGAAGTAAGACAATCCAGTAGCCCTTCCTTAACCCCTAACCCATCCTTGGGTGTCACAAGAGACATCAGAAAGAAATGAAACAGGTTTGGGCAAAAGCACCTCCCTGACTATAAAAAAATCATTAAAATAAAATAAGATTAAATAACGATCGGCTGTTGTCCACAATTCCACGTCTAGGTACATATTTTGCGTGTAAAAATAAAGTAGTAAATAATAATAAAATATAATCTTTATATATAAAAATTCGTGTCACATTATTTGTCCGCGATGAACTCTAAAACTACTGAACTGATTACAATGAAATTTTGCACACTGTGTGCAGTTTGGTCCAACTTGAAGGATAGTTCTTATGCCGTTAAGTGACCCTCAATATTTTGTATTGGTAATTTAAGGATTTTTATAGGACAAAGTCTGAGAGGGCAATACGAGGTCTGCCCGGCCAGCTAGTAAAAATAATAAAAAAAACTGCGGCTGCCAAACGTGGTAACTATGGCAAATATCGCCTTAGTAATAAACCCCGCAGTAGGCAAATACCCATTTTTTTTATTTTATAGTATAAGGGTGACAAACGAGCTCACAGTCCGTCTGATAGTAAACAGATCCTTTGGTTCATATACATCTAAATACGTCTTCTATTAAGAATCAAAATGCAATTCTTAATCAGACAGATGTAGATGTATATAGATTAAGAATTAAAATCAAATTGTCACCCCTGACGATTAAGAGACTAAGTTTCTAATGAAAAACTTATCCGGTTCTCTGCACTCATCATACAAACACAGCTGCATTAAGCTGCTATATTACACTGGTATTCTATAAGAGCGTGGTCACTCCTCCATCAAGCCGACCCATTCGTGCTACAACCATAATATAGCTGCAGCGTGGCTCTACCATGCTCCAAATACAATTAAAACTGTACTTTACATAATGAATGCTCCAATACTACTTAATTAAAAATCGATTATGTTGTTTTTCTGTATGAAAAATATCAAATTTACAATTAGTCATCAAATGGAAAGTTTCCAACGGAAGACAATGTGGCACCCACTCCTGTTTTGCTTATTGTTTTATGAGTTTCATAACATCTAACAAAAATTTGAGAGGGGGGGGGGGGGACTAATATTCATGTTAAATTTCCTGCATGCTAATTTGCTATCAACATGTTAAAGTCACTATATAAAACTAAAATCACTAACAGTCGAATTCGTAACTGAAACAAGTTTTTAGTCATAAACAAGCCCTAAACAGCTGCTGTTCCACAAAGTAGTAATTTTGATACCTTCAAACAATCTATAAATGTAAACATTATATTATTTCCTTTTCCATTTAAATTATTTGAGGTCAGTACACACATTTCATTTAGATCATTGAACGTTAATGCACTTTCACAAACTAAACATTGTATTTCTAAACATTTGAACATCACTTATTACGTTTATATAGAGTTGAATATTCAATACCCTTGCAACAATTAATAGCAACGGATTAGTATTGTAGGCTTCTCCATGGTCTTGATTTTCAAAGGGACACACAACGGTAAATTGTAACGGTTAAACAATAATCTCAGTTCCGCAGATTTTGAGTACCGATTAGGATTTTAATTGAACGTTTTCGAACGCAGTCGCATTTTTAGGTATTTGAATATAGTATAAAAAAATATTTAAAATATGGTACCTTACTTAATTCCAGATACGGAATGGATGAACTCGCTCTTTGGTAATGGGAACTAGTGCGCTCACGCCGATTGGTACACAAAAACGAATCCGATTATGGCCGACTTTACGAGTACCAATGCGCGCATGCGAATACACTGACTCTCCCGACACTAGTGCTATAAACACAATAGTATCGTCCAGGAAAACCTCCGGTGAATCAGTCCCAAGGGCTCAGCATTAAAATGGCGCTCACATATTCGCTATTTGACGTTTAGCACGTCTCTGACAATGTGGCACACGAATTGAGGAATTTACTTACACATGAAACGAAAAATATTAGCGTCTGCTTTATTTAAGAGGAACATTGGGGGATATCGTGTCATAATTACACGAATATAATATACGAATATAACACGAAATATAAGCTTAAGAAATGATAGGTGATCACTGCTGCTCAAGAACTTTCGGAAAATACGAAAAAACACATATCGTTGCACAAACCGCTTTGTCTGTAGTTTTAGAAGGAGTCGGTTCTTTTCCTGAAGATACATTTTAAAAAATTTGCTTGCCAACTATTGAGACGGTGAGGATTGAAATTCCAATTCCTTTATAGTTTTTTTTTCATAAAACTGAAGTGAAATACGAACGTACAGTCCATCTAATGGTAAGAGGCTACATCAGCTCATTGACATCTGTAACCAACCTCAAACAAACACGATTACAAGCAAATTTACAACTCTTAAGACTAAGATGGCATAATAGATTTCTTATATTTACGCGAACACTACACATTTAAATAAAACTAATTTTACGGATTTTATCGCGTATATTAACTTATTTTATATTCCCGACGTTTCGGGCACTTTTCAGTACCAATGGTCACGGGGGGGGGGGGGGGGGGGCTGAGGTTTATGACGTCCCAATGTCATAGTTAACCACGGCTAACTTCAGATTAAACATTATTAATTTTTGTTCCAATCTACGCAGTATGAACTTACAGTATCATGAAGTCTTGTAGTTGTATGCTTGGGTTGGGATTTAATTTTATTAATTATGGGATCCCAAGCAGACGGTAGCACCCAGCCATACACAGCTCTATTGAAATTAGGATGTTTTTTGATTTCAATAGCCTCGCGAATCATCCTTGAAAGGAATCGGTGTTCTTTAGCGAGGATTTGTGGTCTATCAAATCTAATGAAATGACGCGGGCGATCCTGTACATGTTCACAGACTGCAGACTTCCCGGAGCGTCGATTTTTCACATTAGCTATGTGTTCTTTAAAGCGGGTTTTTATGGATCTTTCATATACTAAAAGATCCATAAAAACCCTCACATCAGGGCTCGTTTCTCGGCCCATTCCTATTTTTAGTGTATATTAATGCCTTACCTTCCCTTGTAGGGGATAATCATGACATAGTATTATTTGCTAATCATATTTGCTTGATTTTTAAACTTAACCGTTAATCATTTAAATGTGATGAAGTGAATAGCGCTATATCAAAATTAGTGCATTAATCTAATGTTACTAACTTAATAATCTACTTTTAAACGCAAATAAAACAAAATTTATTAAATTTACAATATCGAATGTTAAAAATCTGAATAGTCAATGTGTTTTTAAATAGGGGAGAACTGAGCCCTCTTGAATCCACTGTTTTTCTTGGCATCACTTTCGACGCAAAGCTGCAGTGGGACCCCCCATATGTCCAAACTAGCAACCAGACTAAGTTCAACAGCCTATGCCGTACGAAAGATTAGAGGTCTCACTAGTATCGAGACAGCTATTTCAGTTATTTTCATAACATAATATCTTATGGGATTTTGTTACGGGGAAATGCGGCTGATTCAGAAACTATTTTTGTATTACCAAAGAAGGGCCATTAGAGCTATTTACAACCTAAGACTGAGAGAGTCTTTTAGAGATAAATTTAAAGAAATAAATATATTAACTTTGGTATCTCAGTATATTTGCGAAAATTTAATGTATGTTCACAAAAACAAAGGTAGTTTTAGTAAAAAAAGTGATGTACATTCTGTAAACACTAGTAACAAACACAAAGTAGTGATACCAGTTTCTCGACTCCACATAGTCAGTAATTCATTCTTGGGACAATGTATACGCTATTACAAGAAAGTCCCGGAAAGTGTACAGGCTCTCTCTATTACCAAGTTTAAATGTTTTGTTAAGCTGAAACTGTATATAAAGGGTTATTATAATATAAATGTATAAATGGCTGATAATAATCCCTGGGAATGAGGTGGTCGCTTCCAAGCAGTTTCTAAAATAAATTTTGTAAATAGTTAGTACAACCATTAATGTAAAATTTACTTTAAAAAAAAGTCCCGCTGGATTTCGTGCTGGTTCTTCCTAGGACAGAGGGTTTTCTTTGAACCAGTGGTAATGTAAAGAATGACTCAATAAGAATTACACATGCGATCTGTATTGAATAAAAACATATTCTATTCTATTCTGACGGCTCCGTGGCGCAGTGGCTTAGCAATGAGTTGTTGGCCGCGGGTTTGAATACCGCACGGAACAAGTATTTGTATGGCCCACAAATAATTGTTCCGGTTCTGGATGTTTGTCCTCGTGCAATTTATGTTTGTAAACTGCCTCCACGACACAGGAGAAAATCCTAGTGTGGGAGTAACGTCTTTTAAAGGAATTAAAAAAAGATAAGAAATAACTTCTATTCTACTCATACATAAATCTATTAGCAAATTTTTGTGGAATTCACTCTCGACTGGGGAATCGAACCCTGAACTTACGTTTGACAATTATATTGAATATATTTACTTTTAACGTAGATTAACTTATTATTTAGAATGCCTTATATACTTCAATAGCAATAATTTTAATTATTTTAATACTATTGATTATTTTTTTTAAGAAATGAAAAATGAGAAACTATTTTTTAAGCACGTCGCTAACAGCTACAGTTATATTAAAAGTTACCACTACACAAATTATTACAAAACTGCTTTTAAGCTAATAACTAGTTTGATGATTTACTTAATAATTTCAATTTTTTCTTTCGTTAAGCAAAGAAAATTAAACAAAATACTACCACATTTACAGTACGTACTGCAAGATCTTGATGTTTCTGGGGACCGACGACTAAAAGCAGCGTCAAGGATGATCTTCATGAGCTGGTAGAAGGAGACACAGTAACGTTTATGTAATTACGAGTAATTATGAAATTGTGACATTTTTATGCCAATATCAAAATTTAAACCAAAAACACAGGTTAATTGGTGATAAGATCCTACATGTCCTACACATAAGGTTATAAAGAGATTGTATAATTATCTCTCTTTACGCCATCAGACGGCAGTTTTTAAAGTAATTCCACAATTCTTGTACCGTGCAATTAAGGCGTCTTCACTTCGTATAGCAAGCCACGGGTCTTTGTCCGTCCGTGTATTAGCATTCCAGGCACGCGATCGCCGACACCGCAGTGGCAGAGACATTACTGATAATGCCAACGCGGAACACGTTGGCCGAGTTCAGTTCCGTATAATTGTGCTGGGAGACAAAGACTAAATATTCTAGCGGAAATAAACGTTCGGCTGGAAGCGGATTAGCGAGCACGTAATGCAAGCAAGTTAAAAGTAGTTACTGTTGTTTTTATTATATAAGGGCTATAAATAAGCACACAGTTTACCTGATGACAAGTGGATGTAGTGGACCATAGTCATTTATATCTATTCTTGATTAAAAATCAAAGTGTAGGTGCATTATTATCTAAGAACTAAAATAGAATTCCTCGATACCAGTAAAAACGGTCTCCGGTTCTCTAAACTCACCATATGCATCGTTAAGCTACTATTACACTGGTAGTCCGTTAGAACTTGGTTCTTCCTGGTCGAGCCGACCCATTCGTATTGCAACCATAATATGGATTCAGGGTGATTTTACTTCCATTCCATTCTACCGCGTTTTTCTTTAAAAATAGATTGATACTCTTTATTTTTGGGAAAAAATAATTTGTACAGAAAGATGTTTCAAATAAACCATAAAGTGGCGGTGCAAGAATATCCACCACCCTATATCGTCCGGTGGGTGTCGTAAGAGGTGATAGAAGGAAGCTAACCAAGACCAAAGAATATTCTATTATCACTACATACCAAGACATTGTTTAATAACAACTAGAAAATAAAAAGTCGGTAGTCAACGCATCTGCCAGGCGTAAGTACTATGGTAACTATTCTCTTTAAGAAACAATCTAGGCCTATGTTTAGCAGTGACTTTAATAGGCTATGACTTATGAAATTTATTATCATAATAAGACTATAAACTCTCAATCTTGACATCACCGGTCTTACTTATAATCGCTTACTTATTATATAATAATAGTATTAATTATCTCTATACCTGTCTCTTTCTATTGTTATTGTTGAAGGGAAATAGCGCAACTCTAAGTATTCTTTAAATAGATTTTTATGAGTAAGCCAGTTTATATTTAACAGAAACTATCTGACCTACCGTCAGGGGTCGGACGCTCCTTTTTGTTGCTATAATATGTATCGTAATTAACCCGTAGTATACTTTTCCGTGTCGTGAAGAGATAAAGTAAAGTATAAAGTAAAAAAGTAAAATTCCAGCCTATATACGCTTTTCTTATAGGGAGAGGGGACAAACGAGCATGCGGCTCGCCTGGTGGTAAGTGACTACCGCCGCCCATGAACAACTGCAACACCAGGGGAATTGCCGATGCGTTGCCGGCCTTTTAAAAAGGAGTAGGCTCTTTTCTTGAAGCTCCCTAAGTTGTATCGGTCCGGAAAAATTGCTACTGGTAATCGATTCCACAGGGAAGTTGTGCGAGGAAGAAAACTTCTTCTAAATCGCACAGTGGTGGACCGCTAATCAGCTAGATGGTATGGATGGTGTCGCGAGTTTTGTCACGATCTGCGAATTGCAATTAAGCGGTTGAAATTAATCCGTACAATTCCTCACAGCACTCCCCGTGGTAGATGCGATAAAATACGCAATGATGTGCAACATCTCTTCGCAGTGCCAGTGAATCGAGCTCGAAAGGATTCGGTCGTCGACGATTCGAGCCGCTCTGCACTGTATGCTGTCAAGTAGAAATAGCTTGCTCTGGGGATCCTTAGCCCAGAGATGGAAACAGTATTCCATGTGAGGCCGAACCTGCGCCTTATAAAGTTGCAGGTGGTGTGCCGGCATGAAATACTATCCCGCTCCCGCTCTGCTGAGCACACTAAGCTTTTTAAAGGCCAGTTTGGCCTTCACTTTCAAGTGTTCACGAAACTGCACGTCACACGTCCCACAGCTGTGCAAAGGCATCCTTTAATTCAGAGGTTTTAGAGCAAGGAAATGTACGCAACGCTTCCCCAATGCGTGGTGGCGGGCTTCACAAAAAAGACATTAATCTTTTTTTAATTTCTCAGACATGCAGGTTTCCTCAGGTTATTTCCTTCATCGCCGAATACGTAGTAAATCAGCACTTAAAATTGCAATAAACAATTAATTTGTACCGGCGCGTATGGATACTGGTGCTCTCGTGTACCGTGAAATTTGGAGCGAGCGCTTAGCCCTTGAGCCCTTGACCACACTCTTACAAATATCACGAGGGGTCAATGTAAGAGACAAATTGGAGAAATGACAATAAAATCTCATAACTTTCGACAAATAACGATATCATCATGTAGTGTTAGCCAGATCTAGACCAGCGAAGAGGAGAGGCGTCAACGATGCAAGGCATATGGTAATGCGATCGGCGATCTTGGTAATTTATAATTTCCTCCAAACCGAATTTCGGTCACGACGGCCAGCCCCGATGGAGACTAGCATCTGCGTAGGACAAGATTATAGAGCAAGAGTGTGTACACAAACATAGGTGCACTCTCTATTCTCTCACTCTCACAGAACGACCCCATCAACAGGGCTCCTTCTGACACGATCGGATGGAGATAGTTTGAAGGGTATTCTTAGAATTTCTAGGCGGCAAAACCCAATAACAGCATCACAGGTTGTCCTTATTGCCAGATGAAGAGGAGGAAAAGCAAATGCCGTAGAATGACAACGTAGGAGAATCTACTACCCTATATCATCCTGTGGGTTTCGTAATAGACGACAAAGAGGTATGAAACAAAAAATGAGATAGGCAGCAGCTTGTTGCAGACAACAATTAAAAAAAACTGCGGTTGTCAACCCACCTACGTGGTAACAATGGCAAATATCTTCCCTATGTGTCAATCAATGGGGAGGACTATGTTCGGCAGTAGACTTTTAATAGACTGTAATGATGATGATGATGAAGACTTGGAATTTACTTACTCTGTGCTACATAGTTTATCATCTCGTGGGTGGTTGTATCCTAATAACGACTTAAAATAAGATTAAACTGTGGTCGCCCACTATAGCAAATATCATCTATGAGGCAATCTATGGGGTAGGCCTGTGTTCGGCAGTGAACTTTAACAGGCTGTAAAGTTCAAATTCAAATTCTATTTCAACAAGTATAATACGAATATAGTTTATCAATTATAGAACAAACATTTATTACAGTTATATTCCGCCGTTTGGCATATAATATTCATCACATTTTATTACATAAACATGCTCTAGTTATAATTGGAGTTCACATGATACAAAATCAAAAATAATAGTGATAAGTCAGTTTAGAGAATATTATATAAGTCATGTCAATTTAGTTACTCTGATTCGTATAACAGCCAATTATTTAATTTCATATTTATTTTTGAAATATTCTTTCACACTAGTATGCCCTATTAACAAGAAAGGTAACGGTAACGATGCTACATACCACAAACTGTGCACAACAGTGGGTAAATGAATGTGTTTGCCGTTGTAAGATAGTTATACCGGTTCATAACCATTTTACTAGACTACTTACTTATACTTTATACTTATCTTCACGCACAATCCCCGACGGAGTAGCCAGAGAGAACAGATCGCCAAGTGTCACGATCCTTACATACCTCTTTCGCTTCTTTCAGATTCATTAACTTCTTCATACATGCACGTCTAGGTATCCGAGTACTCTTGACCCTCCCCTCTTCGAGCAATTTGCTCACATGGTCTTCGAAAGTTAGTCTCGGTCTACCTCGGCACCTTTTAATATTAACTTTCGCGCTATATATTTTCTTCACCATTCGGTCTTCACTCATTTGCTCAACGTGCCCAAACCACCGAAGCACGCCCTTATCAATTTTTGTGATACGGTCGTCTTTCAAACCTGCCATATTGCGAATCTCTTCGTTTCGCTTTCGGTCGGCCATGGTAACGCCGCACATTTTACGAAGAGATCGCATCTCCACTGCATTGAACTTGCTTTTATGCTTCTTCTGGCATACCCAGGTTTCGCTGCCATATAACAGTCAGTATAAAGTCGGTACCAACACTGCGTTATGTATTGCAAGGCGTGCACTCTTCACTACGCCTTGCCTTTTGACTAACGCAGTCAGGGCACCATTGACTTTGTTCCCGGCAGCGACACGCCTGTCCACATCTAAATCACATCTTCCATCCCGGCTAAAAGCACTCCCCAAGTATACAATTTCATTTACCTGTTCTAGACATTCCTGATTTACCCATATTTCACACTTAGTTCTCTCTTCGTCCTTTTCAAATACCAGAACCTTAGTTTTATTAGCATACAAACGGAGACCTTTAATTTCACATTACTCTTTCATACACGTGACTAATGCCTGCAGTTCTACCTCTGATGGTGCAATAAGCACTGCATCATCAGCATACAGCAGACAATTTACATTAATGTCACCCAATTTCACACCCAAACAGCTAACTTTCAGCTTCTGTTAACAGCTGTCGAGATACAGTATGAACAGCCAGGAAGACATGACACAACCCTGTTTTACGCCCGTTTGGACGCCAAACATGGGTGACAGGTCATGGCCTACCCGCACACAGGCTTTACAGTCACAGTAAAGTGACTGCACAGCCCTGAGCAATTGACCATCCACACCATACCCCGACAACAGTTCCCACATTTTCTTCCTTACAACCTTATCAAATGCTTTCTCAAGATCCACAAAAGCACAGAAAATCTTCTGGTTAGCAGCCAGAAGCTTTTCCGTGATCATGCGGAGAGAAAACATTTGATCCGTGCATCCTCTTCCAGGTCTAAATCCGCATTGTGCCTCCCATAGAAATCTTTCTGATTTCTCTTGCATCCTACGTGTCAAAACCTTCGAGTAAACTTTACTTGCTAAACTGGTCAAGCTGATCGCCCTATAGCACCCGCAGTCAAAATGTGAACCTTTACCTTTATATAAAGGTACAATGACTGCGGATCGCCAATCATCCGGGACATCCCCCGTCCGGCAGCACAAATTGCACAGCAGATGAAAGCTGTCCCAGACGCGAGGCCCACCATACTTGACCATTTCAGCAGTAACTCTGTCTAGTCCCGCCGCCTTACCACATTTCAAACTTCGAATCGCACATTCAGTCTCTTTCATACTGATGAACTCAATGTCATCGAGGTCCGGGTCTGGCGTACCAGTCACGGCGTCACCTCAGGATCCCTCACTAAGATTATCACACGCATACATTTCTCTATAAAATTCGCTCCATCGCTGCATGACGTCCGATTTTTCTGAGAGGGCGTCATTGGTACTCGAAAACACTTTGTTCATTCTTAAGGCCGTCGCACCACTTCGGGTCCTTCCAATCTCTTTCCAGAAGAGTTTGGAGTTCTCCTTAAAGTTGTGCGACAACCTTTCGTCCGCTTTCATTCTACACCTTTCACGCACTTCCTCAATCAATGCTTTCGTGTGAACTTTCTGTAGCTTATATCTTTCTTTCATCTTCTCTCTCATATCCTTATCATTACTAGAGGCTAAGTAGTCTAACCATGCTTTCTTCTTCTTCTTTACAGCTTCTTTCACTTCATCATACCACCATGCATCTCTTCTTTTACTACTGCCTTCGTAGTAGTAAAAAGTAGTTTTGAGTAACAAATTACAAACAAACTACAATTATAATTATTTCACTAAATTAGTCTAGTAAGATAGTTATGAACCGCTTTCATATAACTAAATTACGGTATATAGCTATACCCCAAGGGATACAACTATATTATGACCTTAACTATCTTTCTGCGTCATATACACTATCACAGTAACTGTCCACACTGGTCAAAACGCCTAACTATGGTGGACTCAACTCTCATATTCTGGCATTTAAAACAGGCTCACAACTTACTCCAATCATCTATCAAATTTAAAACATATTTTACGAAGATATTGCGAGACATCAGATAATACGGTTGACAATCGAGGTGGATTGGTATACCAAAGGTAGCGCTAACTGAAAATAATCCCTACTATGAGAAAGATCCAAATTTGCCGGTAGAGGTTAGTTGATGAGTAAATTCATCATCTTCATCATCATTACAGCCCTTCATAAGTTCATTGTTGGACGTATATCCCCAAGGAATGCCACTAAGCAAGGCCGCCACCTGCATCCATCGATTTCCAGCATCGTCACTACTTGGGGCACAGTGGGGACCGCCCTACACTTCGCTTATCGTTATATTTCTGCCACACGATAACCTTTCTTCCCCATCGGTTGTCAGATAAATAATAAAAAAATTAAAAACCGACCAAGTGCGAGTTGGACTCGAGCATGAAGGTTTCCGTACCATCGAATAAGATTTATTACTAAATATGCCAAAAACATGTATCTAGTTGGGTGTCATGTATTTGTTCTTATAGCGACAACAGAAATACGCATTCTGCGAAAATATCAACTGTCTCGCTATTACGGATCCTAATCTATAGCCCGGAGATCGACGGACTGACGAACAGCAGAGGCTTAGTAATAGGGTCTCGTAGGTAATATTTATTCATAGATACAACACAATCTAGCCTATGAAACAAAATACATCACATTATTACAGTTATAAAGTAGACTTTGTAACTCATCCCGCATACAGTCCACATCTCGCACCATGCGATTTCTTACGTATATATTTTTTTATACAATACGGGTGTAAAACGAGCATACAGCCCACCAGATGGTGAGTAAATGCTTGTGGCTCATAAACACAACGTCTTCTGGCTCCATGTCGAACTTCTCATCAAATCTTTAATTTTGCAAAAATAAAGATTTCATGAAGTTAAAGATTTTATACGAAATAGAGCCATGCTGCAGCTACATTATAGTTGTAACCCGATCGGGTTAGCGCGACCGGGGCAAGACCACGCTCTCACAGAACACCAGCGCAAAATAGCTTAATGCTTTAATTTAATGTTTTTCACCCTTTTTCTATAATGTAGGAGGACTTGGAGTTCGTTTGCTTCAGTTGCGTAATAAATTAAAAAGAAAAGTAAAGTATGTACTACAGGTACAATAGAAGTTTATATTTTAATATTATATGCCAGTGCTTGACTGCTATCCCACCTGATGATAAGTGGTGATGCAGCCGAAGATGACGAAGCGCACTGACTTAGCTTAACAAATGCCTATTTACTCTCGCCTTGAAGACATCCTCATTATAATCGGACGGAAATGACAAATGCTAGCAGATTATCCCACTACTTTGCTGTACACTTTATGAAGAACGAAATAAAGCATTTGGTTTGATATGTGTGGTATGTCGACGACAAATTAGGGGAATCAGTCCAGCATCTGGTGGGTCGATGATGGCATCGAAAGGGAGGAAATAAGTCATGCATTTTAACGTGGTAGAGCCATGCTGCAGCTATTTTATAGTTATAGCACGAATGGGTCGGCTCGACTGGGGTAGGACCACGCTCTCACAGAATATCAGCGTAAAATAGCAGCTTAGTGCTGCTGTGTTTATTACGGTGAGTGTAGAGAACCGGAGACCCTTTTTACTAGAAACGTGGCATTCCATCTTAGTTCTCAGGGGTGACGCATTTCCATTTTGAATCTTAGTCGAGGATAAATGTCTATGGCCCTAAAAAAAAATCTATGGGCCTCAGCATCCACTTATCATCAGGTGGACTGTGTCCTCGTTTGTCACCCTAATTCTATTTTAAAAAATGCAATTCCTGCGCATACTCTAAAAATGTAGGCCACTTTGTGCCTGTGCTCGAGGCTGGTAATCTCTACTAACTCTCACTTATTTTTCTAAGTTTCGGATGGAGTAGTGAGCACTGCTTGTATACAATTTGTATAACATAATATTATCCAAAGCCTTGATTTATTATTGCATTCTAAACAATCATTTATTTAAATAGTTGCAAAACGGAAAACAAATAGGAGACTAGCGTTCTTTGGATGCTTTCCTAAATCCAAATAATATATTATATTACCGAGATATTATTGGAGTTAAAAGAAACATTCTTTGTTTTATCGTAAGTGTTACGGCCTACAGCTGCCCATGAAAATGTCGTCTTGGCTTAGGCCCGACGAGCGACTTCACTACGTGCTATCGATATCACTGCCTTCAAGCAACTCTGTTGCACCCACGTTCTGGCTTCGCGCCCTCTACCCGACGACGCATGGGAGTGGGGCCAAGGTGACCTTTACAAGTCAGCGGGCGGAAACGAGTGTGAATGCAAATTTCAAATGTTAATTGTTTGGCCTAAACAGTAAGAAGTGAAAAAATTGTTTATAATACTTTTTTTGTTATCGACTACCGTTTTAAAATGAGCGTCCTCTGACTGGGGAAAGAACATATAAGATAAATATTTTATAGTTTTTAACACATTTTATAGGTATAAAACAAAAATGTTTAAAATATTTGCGTGGTAGAGTAATGCTGCAACTATATTACGGTTATAGACAAAATTGGTGAGCTTGACCGGGGAAAGACTATGCTCTCACAGAATACCAGTGTGAAATAGCAGCTAACGCTGAAGTGTAGAGAACCGGAATGTATTTTAGACTTATCTTAGTTAGTAGTAGTTAGTAGTAGATAACAGCGCATCTGAATTTTGATTCTTATCAAAGGCAGATGAAGATATCTATGGGCCAAAACATCCATTTAGCATCAGGTGAACCGTGTGCTCGTCTATCACCCTTATTTTGTAAAAATGTTTTACATAAGTTTCACCATCATCATAATTGCAGCCCTTCACAAGTTCACTGCTGAACATAGGCCTCCCCAAAGGAATGCCACAAAGCACGATCTTGTGCCACCTGTTTTCATCGACTTTCTGCAAGTCTAACCAGGTCGTCACTCCATCTAGTGGGGGGACGCCCTACACTTAGTCCGCCGGTACGAAGCCGCCACTCGAGGACCTTTCTCCCCATCGGTTGTCGGTTCTTCGAGCTATATGGCCGGCCCATTGCCACATCAGCTTACAAATCCGTTCGTCTATATCAGTCACTCTGGTTCTACTGCTGATATCCTCATTTCTAAGTTTATCACGTAGAGAAACTCCGAGCATAGTCCTCTTCATAGCTCACTGAGCAACCTTGAGGGTCCTCATACGGCCAGCAGTGAAGGACCACGTCTCAGATCCATAAGTCATCACTGGCAACACGCACTGGTTGTACAATCTTGTTTTCAGGTTTTGAGGTATACCTGACGAGAAGATGTGCCGTAATTTCCCGAACGCTGCCCAGCCGAGTTGAATTCGTCGACCGACCTCTCGGTTGAAGTTGAACTAATCTAATCGGATTATTTGTCCCAGGTAAACATATACGTCAACAACTTCGAGCTTAGTGCTCCCAACAATTACCGGCATAGGTGTGACATGGACATTAGACATACTCTTTGTTTTGTCCATGTTCATCTTAATATAGACGGATAGGCCGTTGGGATTACTGTACAAACACTTCAGCATATATATCGAACACCGACAGTCAACTTAGCACCGCTGAAGGGACTGGGACTGGGAAGGGACTCCATCAGGCCCAATCGACTTATTGACATCTAGGGACAGTGTCCAGGGAACTGTGTAAAAAGCAACATTGCATGGAGCACTCACACATATGTTATTGGTATGTTCCCCCCGTCGACGAGAGTGGAGTTGGACGCAAAAAGAGAACCTAAAAGATTTGCTTTCTTCTTTGCGGCGTGTGCCAGCGAGTTATCCTCCCTACTCAAAGATGGTAATGATGCCTTACGAAAATTCCGGGATCAGAACGCACGAGTAGGAAGGCGATTAAATTCTCGCCAATTCTCCCAATGTGCTCCGCCTTTGCCCTAGTGATAACTCTTTTGAAGGAGCTAGAGGCAGATTTTTACTTCTTTTTGTGTACACTAGTGTTTGCATCCCGGGACACCGATGCTCCAGCCCAGGCCTTGTAACACGTTGCTTTTGCTATTTCCGCGACGCAAATTTTACAAGAGTGTCCAAACCAAGGCTCGAATCTGCCACTGACAGGCACTACCGAAGACGGGATGAAAAAATCAATCCCCTCAAGCACCATATCGGCAATAGACTTAACAACTATTTTTATTGGATCATCCAGCGAGAAGCAAAGCCATTTCATGAGGCAGAATGCAAAAAAAGCCCGCATCGAATCCCAATCCGCTGAGCTAAACCACAGACCGCGGCAGCCTACAGATCGTGCCTGCAATGAGCAAGTGATGGGTACGCTGTACTCCAGATCAGGCAGTGATCCGAAGAGCCAAGAGGGGATCAACACGGAGAACCGATATCCGTCCGAATGATCCTCTACATCTTGTATCCGCGTCGGCGAAATGACCAGTTGTGTCAGATCATATGTCAATGCAAAGTCGGAAGCAGATCTTCCCGCATGATCAGTAGTACGAGTGCCGAGTAGTTCGTCATTCGTCGTGGTGGGCGTTGAAACTTGTGCGTTTACCATATGAAATTTGGTGTTTTATTTTCGCCAAAGAAATAATCGATTACTGATTGTATGCCATGGATTGTCTTAGTGGAGAAAGGTGTGATGTTTCACGTTTTTGTTACATCAAGTAAATTCAATATACCACGTCTTATTAAGTTTTACTAAAAATATTACGCTTAGGCAGTGTGGGCGGGTTCGGATACGCAGGGTCCCTTTTTGCGCGGGGCCCGTAGCAATTGCTACTTTTGCTACGTGGTTAATCCGGCACTGCGTTAATATGCATGAAAACACCGCAAGGTGACCTAAATATTCAATGAAAATAGGTTTATGTGCACCGAGCATTACACTTACACGCACTGAACAAACTTGGTAAGCTCCCAGCCACTCTATTAACCTTCTAATCTCAAAAACGAGAGGACGCCTTTGTTTACAACCTATTACCTACCATATCTAAGTAGTTATACATATATATTATATACAGGGTAATCTAATGATATATGTAGATATCATTGGATTACCCTGAGAGCCGTCGTAGTTACGGGATGTAGGTTTGTCTTGAAATTTCACAGTACACTAGGCAACCCAAGTTTTATCCCCGCCACCATTAATTAAATTATTAATTGCAATATTTTTTAGTAGTGATTTACAATGGGAACAGCAGTGAACGGAAACCGCTTCAAAAATGTAATCTTAAAAGTCTCATCATTACAGCCCTTCACAAGTCCACTGCTGAACATAGGCCTCCCACAATGAATGCCATCAAACACGGTCCTGAGCCACCTGCATCCATCGACTTCCTGTATGTCTTACCAGGTCATCACTCCATCTAGTGGGGGACGCCCTACACTTCGTCCGCCGGTACGAGGCCGCCACTCGAGAAACTTTTTTCCCGGTTGTCGGTTCTTCGAGCTATATGGCCGGCCCATTGCAACTTCAGCTTACTAAACCGTTGGGCTTTGTCGGTCACTCTGGTTCTACTGCGGTTATTCTCATTTCTAAGAGTATCACGCAGAGAAACTTCGAGCACAGGTGGTAAGTGATGATGCAACCTTATATGGTAAAACGGTAACCTTAATGGTTTTAAACAGTGGTAGAGCCACGTGGCAGCTTCTGCTGTCGCACGGATGGGCAGGCTCGAACCAGGGTGGTACCACGACCTCACAGAAAACCAGCGTGAAGTAGAGGTTTACCTCTGCGTTTCGCTTGGTGAGTGCAGGTGGCCGGAGGCCCTTTTTACTGGAAATGAGGCATTCCATCTTAGTCCTCACGGGTGACAACGCATCTAAATTTTGAATTGTAATAGAGGATAGATGTAGATGTCTATGGGCTGCAGCATCCACTTACCATCAGGTGGACTGTGTGGTCGTTTGTCACCCTTATCCTATAAAAAAAACGCACTGTCTTATCATAAAAAAGCCTATTCACTCTTGCCTTGAAGACACCGAGATTGTAATCGGACGGAACGATAGACGTCGGCAAATTATTCCACTCCTTTGCTGTACGCATTACAAAATACGAAGCAAATCATTTAGTTTTAATGCGTGGAATATCGACAACAAAAGGATGAAGACCCGCCGACCGTCTGGTTGTCCGATGGTGGAAGGAGAGGGAGGAATTAAAGCGTGTAATTCCTGTGCACACTCACCGAAATACATCCTATGGAATATCGAGAGCACCTGTGCTCGATGCTGACAAGATTGGGTTTAACCAAATCAAGGTCACCTATGAGCCTCTTAGCACGTCGACTCACACTAGATTATAGAGATAATTGAAGTTGGCTGATAGTAAGCAGGGTCGGTACGGCTACCGTTTTTACTATTCCACTATTCCAGTCCTGAATGAGAGGCGTAACAAGCGTGTCAACACAGGAGACAACTCAGGTGCACAGAGCTTAAGAACTATAGCTGGTAACCATCAGGTCCACTAGCTTTGTTCACGTCTAGATTTCGCAAGAGAATACAACGACACAGATTTCACCAGACAGTCGTCAGAAGTTCCCAATGGTGAGGTAATCTGCACATCGTACCTGTTTGAATCGGTCGTCAGCAGAAGGTCGAAGCAGTTGGCTGTCCACATCAGGTACCCTAGTCGCTTGTTGTACCAGCTGGGAGGGCCCCAGCGGCAAGGCAAAATTCCATGCCTCTCTCCCAGCGTGGTCGGAATTCTGGTATGAGAACATCCAGTGCTGATGATAGGCATTAAAATCCCCCAGAAAAGCCAACTGTGCATTAAGGTAACGATTTAGAGCCACATCAGAGGCTTCACTAAGGTGTTAAAACAGCCTAGTTGTCTCCTGGTCACCGCTTTGCAATCGATAGACACTAAAATAAATAATTTTATCTATTCCTGTGTGTGTCAATACCCAGATCGTAGAGAAAGTGGGGTCTTCAAGGTGACAGAGGCGCTTAAAGCAGATGTCGTTGCGAACGTGAACACAGACTCCGGCACGCTGATTGAAATTATACTCCAATGTGTACCCAGGGTAGCCAAGGTACGCCGCATCTAGAGGACGTCTGATCTGCGTCTCAGTCAAGAAGAGTAAGTGCGGCTTTCCAGCCTCAAGGTGGTAACTGATTGCATTGAGATTACAGTGCAGGCCTCGGATGCTTGTGAGCTGCACTTTGATGGAGAGGGAATGCAACCGCTGTACAAACTTACTCTTCCTTTTCCATTTTTTTTCATTAATTGTGGAAATGAATATATTGAGAGGATGGCAGTTGGACAAGTCGTCACACATATAACATAGAAATGCAAACAGAGTCACAGCATCGATGGTACCTAGCATGGAGATCGCAGGGACGCCCGAATCCCCTGGAAATCGCCACCAAGCCCTTTCCTCCGGTCGCCAACCGGCATAGTGGAGCCATCCCAGGATTTTTTGTAAGATGGCGATGCAGCCTTTCATGAGTGGCTGGCCCATTAATTGGGCCCCCAAATATCTACGGTCGGTCAGTGGTGCAACAGTGCTTCAGATCCCGCTAACCTTCACAACCAGTCACCTTATACTAAGAAACGGCCGCGTCGCAACCGGTTCGTATACACAACGCAACTGTCCGGACCCATTCTCCGTAAGAAATGGGTTTCACCTAACATCATACCGGAACACGATTTGCATCATTTGGCGGTATGTCTTTGCCAGGTGGGTGGTAACTAACCCTCGACTGGGCCTCTCACTAGTAGAGGACCAACCTACCACCAGTATGTAGTACTGCTCGTTTAGCACTACCCAGGGGATACGTGTAGGGAATCAGGATTCAAATAATTCCTACGGACGCAAGCAGCTTCATCCCCCAAAATTTCCCGAACGCTGCCGAACCGAGTTGAATTCACCGTATAGCGGCGGGCAAGAATATCAAGTGGAAAACAGGCAGGAGATGGACGGCAGCATCTTCCTGATAACAGCATAAGTACAATAAAAAACTGCGGTTGCCATTCCGCTCGCCAAGCGTGGCAACTATGGCAAATACCCCCAATGATGAGAGCAACGAGCGACGGCCCCCAGTCCCCGGCGGCCCCGCTATTCCTGGCTACGGTGGCGACGATGATAACGGCGGGGCATGGGGTGCTAAGAATCTCCAGTGGAGGTTCGGTTGCCACCTACGATGATTCGACCTGGCAACTTATAACGCACGCACACTGGGGACTGACGAGAAGATCCTGGAGCTGGATGAAAAGATAGACAAGTTGCACTGGAATATTATAGAATTATCCGAAGTTCGAAAAGAGAGGGAGGACACGGTATTCCTCGAATCCGGCAACTTGTGCTATCACCTGGAGGGCGACCATCTGTCCCAAGGAGGTGTCGGATTGAGCGGCCACAAGTCTCCCGTTAACAACGTTGTAAAGATTGGGAGTGTGTCGACGAAGGTTGCGTACATTATACTCAGAATCACCAAACGGTATTCGCTGAGGGTCATACAGGTTTACGCAGCAACCACGGAACACCCCGATGAAGAGTTAAAGGAAATGTATGAGGATATCTCTAGAGCCATGCATTCCTCCAAAACCCACTATGAGGTATTAATGGGAGACTTCAATGCAACTAGGTACAAGAGAGAACGATGAGCTGAAAGTAAGGAAATTCGGAATAGGGCAACAGAACCCAAAGGGCAAACAGCTGGCTGACTTCATGTAGAAAGAGGGACTCTTTCTGATGCACTCTTTCTTCCAGAAGCGGCCCCACGGGAAGTGGGTCTGGTCGAGCCCCAACGGTTCGACAAAAAATGAGATTGGCTTCATTATGACGACCAGACTACAACTATTCAGTTATGTCTCCGTGATCGCGAGGGTGAAAACTGGTAGCAATCACCGAATGGTTAGAGGCACACTGAACCTAAACGTTAAATTGGAGAGGTCTCGTCTAATGAAGTCAACGCTCCGTCCCCCTTGTGCTCTAATCCAAAGTCCCGAAAGCTTTCAGGTCGAGTTACAAAACCGTTTTCGGTGCATAGAAGACTGCAATAACGTAGACGATATGAATGATAAGCTCGTGGAAACTGTCCATGTGGTCGGAGTTAACTTGTGCAAAACCCGCCGCAGAAGAGCACAAAAACTCTCCGATCACACTCTAAATCTCATGGCTGTTAGACGGGAAATGAAGCTGCAGTCTTCAATCTGTTGACAGAATACAGGCAACTGAACAAACAGATCTCCAAATGCATACGGCGGGACTTACGCAACTTCAATACAGCTTGTATTGAAGAGGCAACCAAGCAGAACCAAGGCTCCTGCAAAGCCTTATCCAGAGATCTGTCTGTCAGAAAGAGCTAACTTTCAAAGCTGAAGACCGAGTGTGGCACCATCGTTTCCGGGACACCTGAGATTTTGTGAGAGATGATGATTTTAAAGTGAGAATGAGAGGTTCTATGGGCAGATGTACACGTGATCGTTGGAGCCACATGCAGGTGTGAGTAACGATCCAAGAGCAAGTCTTATCCAACACTATTCCGAAGATATTTCAGACGTTAGTCTGAGCGAGATAAGAATGGCTCTCCAGCACCTTAAAAACGGCAAGTCCCCAGGCGAGAATGGAATTACAGCGGAGCTTCTGAAAGCGGGTGGAAAACTGGTACTTGAAGTCCTTCAGAAGCTCTTTGTTTCCGTCTTTCACAGCCCGGACGCGTGGAGTAGAAGTGCGATGGTCTTGTCCTTCAAGAAAGGCGATAACGCTCTCTTGAAGAACTACAGACCGATTACCCTTCTGAGCCACGTCTACGTGCTGTTTTCAAGAGTCATTACGAATCGTTTCGCACGCAGACTCGACGACTTCCAGCCTCCCAAACAAGCCAGTTTCCAAAAAGGCTTTAGTGCTATACTATAGACCACATACACACCCTTCAGCAAATTGAACAGACGACAAAAGAGTACAATCTGCCACTTTGCCTTGCGTATGTGGACTATGAGAAAGCCATTGATTCCATCGAAAGTTTGATTTTCGATCTGTTCTACAGTTAGATCTGAGACGTCGTCCTTCACTGCTGGCCGTATGAGGATCGCTCAAGATCGCTCAGTGAGCTATGTCAGAGGGCTATAATCGGGGTTTCTCTGTGTGATAAACTACTGTGCTACTGTGTTCGTAATATGGTATTCTGTGAGAGCGTGGTCTTTCACCGATTAAGCCGATTTATGCTCATATGTACATATTTCTGCCGGTTAGTTGACATGCCACCCTTCATAATAACTGTGATTACATCTAAGACCTCGCCGTCATCGAGTAATTTCTAGCATTTTTGGCTTGAAACTCGTTGCAGATATCCATAAGCTGTAAAAATTACTTACCATTTATTGGACTGATAGATTTTTTGTGACTTTGAACCAATTCAGCAGCTTGGTACTGTTGTGTTTCGTATGTGTATCCAAAGACTTTTATCGATGGAAACGAGGTATTTCATCTTAGTCGTCAGGGGTGACAACAAATCTGTATTTTGATTCTTTATTAAGGATAAATATAGATGTCTATAGACCACAGCATCCACTTATCATTCGATGGATGTGTACTTGTTTGTAAGCCTTATTCTATAAAAACCAATTCAAGTTTGGGCGATTGTATATGGTGCTCTGACTGATAATATGCCCTATTGTATTCCCTAGCCGACAATTACTTTTGAAAGTGGGTTTCTTATTCTCTTGAGATTGTGCAAATCAAGTGTATTGGTAAAGATAAGATCAGCTCATACAAATCGAATAACACTTTGACTATCACTACTTCTAAACACTAGCCCACAACTGATCATAGACCTCCCCCATAGATTACAAAGTACAGTCCTCTTTTTACATGTGGAAATGCCAACGCATAGACGCCTCGCGTGGGCAAAGAACTTAAAAGAAAGTAAAAGAAGTTGTGTCGAACTTACACTGGGAGAGGACACCCCTCTTGTCTCAACCCACCAACACCAACACACATTCGAAGTGGGCTAGCCAAGCCCACTCCAAGTGGCCACCTCGGGCCAGTCATTTGGGTTCCTCTTTGTTCACCGTGGGTGATCAAGCCACGGCCCTAAATACTAACCTGTTCGGAAGGTACAAAGTACGGTCCTGAGCCAGCTTCACCAATCGACTTAAAACTAGAGAGGTTTATACTGTACTGTGCTTAGCCAGTATGAGGATGCCACAGAACCTTTTCCCATCAGTTTTCGGATTTTCCTGCTATATAGCCAGCCCGTTGCCACTTCAGCTTAATAATCCGCTGGGCTATATCGATTACTCTAGTTCTTTTTATTTTTGATTTTTTCGTTGATATCTTTTTTATACCTTAGAGAAATTCTCAGAAAAACCCTTTCCATAACAAGCTGAGTGACTTTGAGCTTCCGGTCGGCAAAGAAATACCACATTTCTTAAACAGTGGTAGAGCGTGGTCCCTCCCCAGTCAAGCCGACACATTCGTGCTACAACTATACTACTAATATAGCTGCATAATGACTCTACAAGATTAAAAGTTCTTATTAAATTATCATACTTTATTTAGAAAAGGGTGAAAGTTTTTACAAAAGGTTTTTATAAATATATAATAAACAGTGGTAGAGCCACGCGGCAGCTTTTGCTGTCGCACGGATGGGCCGGCTCGAACCGGGTTGGTACCACGACCTCACAGAAAACTGGCGTGAAGTAGAGGTTCACCTCTGCGTTTCGCTTGGTGAGTGCAGGTGGCCGGAGGTCCTTTTTACTGGAAAAGAGGCATTTCATCTTAGTCCTCACGGGTGACAACGCATCTACATTTTGAATTGTAATAGAGGACAGATGTAGATGTCTATGGGCTGCAGCGGCCACTTACCATCAGGTGGACTGTGTGCTGGTTTGTCACCCTTATCCTATAAAAAAAAACATTTTGGTGCCCTTAGGCATCGCTGGCGAGATAAATAATAAATATATAAATAAATCAAAATTGTTTATTTCGGACAACAAGATCCATAGAATTTGTTAGTAGAGAAAAACTTACATCTATGTTAGTAATATAATTTTTACTCAATACTTTATTATTAAGCAGGACATAGTCCTGGCGATAATTTGTCTAATCAGTGAACAGTTCCCACTGTAGTACATATATCAGTATATAGTCATAAAGCAAGTACTTGAGCATTTTTGCACAGATGATTAAATATCGTACTCATGAAATTTAAATACATTTATAAACTAGCGTCGCGTCATGGGAAGAGGAGATGAAATAATTTGCCAGCATCCCCCTTTCCATTCGATTATAATGTGAGTGTGTTCAAGGCAAGAGTGAATAAGATAGTACACTTAACCATCTTCGGCTGCATCACCATTGGCACTTGGAAAAGTAGTCAAGCTCTAACTTAGAATTGATCAAAAAAAGAAGTGACAGATATAAAATACTCAGGCTAGCGGCGGGAAGCAGCAATAAAGGCGGGCAATGCATCAGTACCTTCAACGTCAATATTCCTTCAATTGAATTTTTTTTAAATATATTTTTTTATATAGGATGGGGTGACAAACGAGATCACAGTCCACCTGATGGTAAGTGGTTGCTCTGACCCATAGACATCTACATTTATCCTCAATAAAGAAACAAAATGCAGATGCTTGTCACCCGTGAGGACTAAGATGGAATGCCTCTTTTCCAGTAAAATGGGTCTCCGGTTCTCTACACTCACCATACGAAATAAAGCAGTGTCAAACTGCCATTTTACGCTGGTATTCTGTGAGAGTGTGGTCCCTCCCCGGCCGAGCCGACCCATTCGTGCTATAACTATACTACTATTACAGCTGCAGCATGGCTCTACCACGTATAAATTGAGGCTTATGTGCAGCTGTGAACTGTTTTACCCGATGGTGAGAATGAGAGCGAAGAATAATAATGCTGTTTTTATCAATGTATGCTAGCTGAATATTAATATCATTTGCCTAGATAGAGATATATAAGTATTCAATACGCATATTACGTATTCAGGAAGACAATTCACGTGTGATGACATAGATTCCACACGTGCTCAATTGTTTGACGCGTGTCCATTGTCTTTATATCATTTAAATAAATTAAAGCCTGCATGCGTAGGCCCTTATAATGATAAATTAGACTTTTAATAAAAAGTATATTCCGTCTTCAAAGATCTAAAGAGAAAAAGATAATCTACGCACAATAACATCAGAAGTCGGTGCTAATAAACAGTGTATAGACTAAGTACTAAAAGCCGACTTCTGAAGATAGGAAGTGAAAGTAATTTTATTTTTAAACTAGCTGTGCGCCACGACTTTGCCTGCGTGTAATTGAGGGATTTAATTATATTGCTCAGAACCCTTATTCTTTTTCTCAAATAAAAGTATCCTAAGTTATTTCTTAGAACATCGGCTATCTGCCAGTGAAAGTCCCGTCTAAATCGGTTCAGCCGTTTCGGAGATTAGCCGGAACAAACAGACAGACAGACAGACAGACCGACAGACAGACAAAAATTTAAAAAATTGTGTTTTTGTTATAAGTACCGTATATACATTCATATGCATTGAGTAAAAAGCTGTTATTTTAACATTACAAACAGACACTTTAGTTTTATTTATTTGTATAGATGTAACTAATTTTTACGGATTTTATCGCGTTTAATTTAAGTTTTACAGCACCCATGGTCACGGGGGAACTGAGGTGTTTGACGTCCCGATATCATAGTTAGCCCAGCTACCTTCAGTTTTTGAATATTCATTTTTGGTCCAATCTACGCAGAAATTAAATCCAAACCCAAGCATACCACTGCAAGACTTCAAGATACTATAAGATCATTTTAGTATCTTGAAGTCTTGCTTGGTATGCTTGGGTTTGGATTTAATTTTATTAATTATAAGATCTCAAGCAGGTGGCAGCACCCATTCATCTTCTCTATTGATATTAAGATGTTTTATAATTTCAATAGCCTCGCGAATCATCCTTGGTAAAAATTAGTTTCGTTTAATATGTAGTCTTCGCGTAATTATAAGAAATCATTAATTTTATTATTTTTAACCATCTTCAAAAAGGAGAAGGTTCTCAACTCAAGTGTTGCTTTTTTGTATGTATGTAACGCGATATCTTCGCAGGTTGTGAACTAATTAGTCATTTCTTATTAAATAGGTTATACTTCAACCGTTGTCACATATAAATTTGAAGAAAATATTCCACCCCTAAGGATAGCGAACAAATAGTTTTCTTTTTTAACAATTTGAAGCCGGTTTACACTTTTTGTTAAAAGTTATAACTATTAGTCGACTTTTGAGTAGATTATGGAATATTAAAGTGTCCAGTGTCGTCTAAATAGTTATATCAAAAACTTCATCACTTATACTTCTATTTATAAAAACCTTTTGTAAAAACTTTCACCCTTTTGTAAATAAAATATGATACTTTAATAAGAACTTTTTAAACTTGGTAGAGCCATGCTGCAGCT